>JASCNY010000008.1:0-553278 GCA_031771845.1 Yueomyces sp. D-C8-1 | reverse complement strand
TTCACAACGATATCCACAACGACTCGAACCGTACGCCCGCGTCTGGCCCTATTCCTCCTATCGCTCCCGCCAAACCTCTTCACAACTCTGCAAGAACGATCCGTGATATATTTTTGGTGTAAACAATTCGTTTTGTTCAGAAATAAAAACAGATCGTATATACATATAATATCTTACAATCGTATTACATACAAGTATAAGAATCGTATATAACATCTTACAATCGTATTACATACAAGTATAAGAATCGTATATAACATCTTACAAACGTATTACATAGAAGTATAAAGATCGTATATATAACATTTTACAAACGTATTACATAGAAATATAAACAAATGTTATATACAATAAAGTATAAACACTTTAATGTATTGAAATTCCACGTGATACGTGTTTTATAGAAATTTTATTTTTATACGTGAATAATCGATGAGATAAAGATATAAACATAAATAAATGAAATTACACAATGAATACATTGTGAGTACACATACGAATACACACACGAGTACACACATGAACACATATGAGTGAACATAAGATTAAAAAGAATAATACTAAAGATAGAAATGAACATTTACCCAGATATATAGTTGAACAACCATGGTATTTAAAGAATGCAAGTGCAAGTGCTAAAGCAAGTACAGATGAAGCAAATACGAATGATTACCTCGCTCATCATAGAAATACAAATAAAGATGATACACCAAATGATGAACCTACGATTGGTAAAGGAATAATCGATGCATATACGATTATACCGGCGAATACCAATTCAGATACTATCAAAAAGGCAAGTGCTGCAGATTCTATCAAAAAAGCAAGTGCTGCAGATTCTATCAAAACAGAGAATGCTGTTGCAGAAAATATCGAACCAGCAAAGAAAAGACGTCGTAGAAGACGTAATAACAAACAAGAGAACCAATCCGCGTCTCCAACAGATAATGCTGTTACTACAAATATACCAATGGACGAAGAATTGGGAGCGGCCCCGATACGGGTGCGAGCCGCCCAGGACTACGACAGCACACGAGACCGCTGGTACGGATACGACACCGAGCAGGACTGGGCGGCTACAACGGAAGCCACGGGAACAACGAAAGCAACGAGAACAACGGGCTCGGCGGCTGCCGCGGCTGCCCGGGAGCAACGGCGTGACGAGTTGGCACGGACGCTGGCGGCCAACGCGGCAGTGATTGCCGAGGCGCGGTTGCTCGGATTACCGTTGGATGAATGTGTCGCTTATTTGGTGCAATGCGCGATGGAAGAAGAAGAATCTGCGGGTCACACGAGTGTGCGATTACGTGAAGATCGTGCTGCATATCTGAAAGATGTTCGCACGGGAGAGATTAATTACGATCCAAAATCCAGACTCTACAAATCCGAAGATATAGGCCAAACGGATCCCAACGGACGCATGTTTCGTCGACATCTCACCGGTGAAGCCCGTGAATTGGCTATCTTGCAAGAGACAGCTGCAAAGGAAGCTCGTCAAGCAAGAAGGCAAGCCAGACAAGGAAATAGTACTAGCAATAGTTCAAGCAATAATACAAGCAATGGTGCAAGCAAGACCGCCACTACAAAACAGTGGGCGGCTATGGGCCCGCAAGCACCCATTGCGGACCCGACCAGCGCGGAACTGGCATTGCGCAAGCGTCGGCAACAACAAGCAGAAGAGAAGTCGGGCTCGGTGTCGGCAGGCTCAGCAGGCTCAGCAGGCTCAGCAGGCTCCGCGGCTTCCGCGGCTAACCGCAAGGGCGAAGCCAAAAGACCTGCGGGGACACGGATGGACGCAAAGACTCAAGCCGCGTTGCGAGACGCGTACGGCTGATGGCAGCCGCGGAAGTGACGTAGAATTGTTTGCAGAATGCCCGTGTGTTTTGGGAAACGATCGGCGTGCCGCATACGTGTTTCATGTGTCCGAAACGGGCAGGCCAGTACGCATTCGGGCAGACAAGTACGCATTCGGGCAGACCAGTACGCATTTGGGTTGACCGCGATTGGCGAGGCCGGATGCGGCCGATTGGCCCAGCCCAACAGATCTGCAAACGGATATCCACCCAATACTCCACGCAGCACCTACTGCAAACGGTCACCCCTCCCGGAAACGAACACCCCCACGGAAAACACCCCCCTCCTCTCCTCCTGCCGCCCCCTCATCGCCCGGATGCGGCAATGCGCCCATCGCCACTTGCCGTTTGCGGCCGGCCGCTCACGTTTCCCTTTCCGTTCATATTTTTCACTCTCAATTTTCCAATTTTCCCTCTTGGCTTCTTTGCCTTTGTTTACAATTGTGTATACGCAACAATGAAACTGTGAAACTGAAAATATGCAAATACGCAAATAGACAAATATAGCAACAATGCAGATTGATACTAACAACGGCTACACAGCGCACACACATATATATATATATATATGTACATGACTGTGTGTGTATATAAAGATGTGTCTGTTGTCGTGTATATTTAGGGTTTTGGTTACCACTCTGTCAAGACAGGTTATACGTGCTGCGAAGTATATTCAAAGTATCAATATTGTATACATTAATTCAAAGCATTGTTCAAGCTACTGTCTCCAACGACTGTCTCTCCAACTATTGTCTCTCCAACTATTGTCTCTCCTTTTTATTGATAAACCTCCTTAAACGTTTTATCACATTCCGCTGTTGATTCGTTATATCTGGCTGAATCTATCCAATTCGTTATCTCGCTGCGCGTATATTTGTCCGACTCGTTGCACGTATATTTGTTCTGCTACCGTTACGCGTAAATTTGCCTTTGTTTAGATATTTTTATCCATTCGCGTAACCGCTTTGTTTACACTCTGTCGCTTCGGCTAGATTTTACTGAGAAAAACAAGAAAATAACCCCATTGGGAAATATACGGAGTGTTTCATATATATCTGAAACATTCTTCATTGTATTGATATTTTATTGCTTCATCGTAAAGATTAATTTTTCATTGTTCAGTTATCGCAGGATTAATTTTCATTCAATTTATCCAGCTTTTCTTTTTACTTTTAAAGGATTAATCCATTAGATTATTTGACGGAAGACCATTCGAGATAATCACGATTAAGAGTTCTTTCAATTTAAGATCTCACCCACAACTTAATACTCGTTATCTCGTACAACTTCAATACAATCTCAAATAAGCAAAATGGTTGTACCACAAAATTATTTCTCTAAAAGAAAATTATTCAACAAAAGAAAATCTTCAATTGAAAATACTCAAAACTCTTCAATTGAAAATAACCAAAAAGATGACATAAATGTTAATGAAAAATTAACTAAAAATAAAATTGAAAATAGAATTTTTTCCTTCTTACCAAGATCACAATCTTTATCAAATTTAATCAAATCTGATCATAAGATAAAAGATTCACATAAAGATACACATATCACTCAAATTGATTCAAATGATGATTGGAAAATTTTTTCTTTACCAAAATCAATTTCTCATTCAAATTTAAAACTTTATAAAACTAATTCAATAAAGAGTAATACAAGTTCCGTGGACTGCAATGATTCTACATCATTGACTTCAATTGAAGAACAACCCATAGAAATCCCATCAAAATTTGTTAAATTCAATTCTACTAAACCATCATGTAGTACCTTAAACAATCCATCGGGAAATAACTCAACCCAACCATCAAGAAGAATTTCATATGATGATAAGCTAAATCAATTGAAAAATGGAAATAAACCCCTTTGCTCTTCTTCTAATCAAACTCAACTGAAAAAATCATTCAGTCTTTCAAATTTAAACAATAATCTATCAACTGAAGATCTTTCAATGGTAAATGCCAAAAATTTCAATTCAATTCCTAATACAAACAAAAATAATTTTAATAAATATTCCAATATAAACAATTCATTCCCCAAACCACCTAATGATTTCCTCAAAGAACCAAAATTTAGAAATAGTCTAAATCGTAATACCGTTTTGAATTCAAATAGATCATTTTATTCATTTAATTGTACTCCTCCAATGGTTTCAAAATATAAATTACAAAAATTGAAAATGAGATCAAGTTTTGTATTCCCCAATGGTGAAATATTTATACCAAGATCTTTACAAAATGTATCAAATTCAAATAATTCTACGAATATTAACTATAATAATATTTTTGATAATGTTGATTCTGATTTTTTTACAAATGATCAAAATTATGATGACGAAGATGACGACGACGATGATTATTTTTATGAAGTTATGTCAGTCTCTACAAAATCATCATCATCATCTTCTCGTAACGAACACAATTTCACTTCTGATAAAATGATCAATCATGAATCAGAAAATAAATTAACATTTTTTACAACAAATAATGAACCAATACTCACTTCACAGAATCAAACTTGTAATTTACCAAATTCAAAAAGTTTAGAAGTTTCAAACTTACAAAACTCAGAGTCCAATAGCTCTGATGAGTCTAAAATTTCTACATCTTCTCATTACAGAAATCATTCGCTTTGTTCGAATACCATGGATTTCTTGCAAACAGATTCAAATGATTCTCCAGTTGACTCAAACGCGAACCCAAACGATTTGATTTTGAATTTGACAATTGATGATATACTGAAAAGTCCAGAATCCAATCAAACCTCAAGTTCAGATTATGAAACTCTCGCTAGTCCAGTTTCAAACTCAGACCGTGAATCACTTGACTTGGAATCAGATTCAGAATATACAGATACTATTTCATTGGAAGAACATTACAGACACAAAAATGTCACAAAGAATTCAATACCCGAACTAAATTCAAATATAGACCAAACCAGTGATACATTGGATATTACAGCAAAAAATTGTAACGAAATTCAATCAAATCATGACATGATAGAAGATATGGATCAAACAAGCCAAATATCAGCGTCAACAGAAAATACCAACGATTTGGTAAACAGAAAAAATTATTCATCTGAATCAGTTGATGTTAACAAGGAAAACCATATTTCTCTATTCGATAACCTTAAAAAAAAGAATCTTACCAATTCAAGCATTACATCTGCTTCACAGAGCACACCTCAGGGAAAGAATGACAAAGTTTACAAAATGTTATCAAAAATGAATGATTTACTTTCTCGCATCGATGATATTACTGTAGAGAATATGTCTGTGCACGATGACTGTAACGCTAGTAACACTACAATCGAAAAAATTGATAAAGATAGCCGCCAACAAGCTACAGACTCAGGGTGTTCCTTAACACCAAAACTTAATAATGATACCCATAATTTGGCAAGGTTCTGTACGCCTCCAGCCAGATCTGAACTTAGACCTAAAATAAGTTCACCATTAGATGAATCAAAAATTTACAGCCCTTCATTTAAAAATCACTCCAACTTTTCAATTGGTAACAATATGTGGAAACACGTATACGATATCGATACTACCACGAAAAGTGTTTCTCCTATATCAACTAGGAGCGCAGGATCAGATACTTCAGTTGAATTATCGCAGATATCATCTAACTCATCTGAAAACTCTGATGGTAACATATCTGATGAAAGTAATGATATTAATTATGCAAGTGATATGAAGCCCAAGAGTAAAAAGAAGTCTAAACGAAGAGTTAAAATATGTAAAGAACTTAGAGTCAAAGAGACTTATAGCCCGCTTGAGTATGATAGACATGAATGGCAAGATGGAGTCAGCGTTGTTGCTAAAAGACACAACATGTGGATAAAATGTCAGGTAAACCAGTACAAGATGTACGAGATGAGAGTTCATCCAGAGAGTGTTGACAATATACACTTTATGCATTGATTCTTGGGACTCTGGCTACTATGAACTTGCCATTATACATAGTACTGTGCAATTGAAGAGATATACAGATACATATATATAGAATACTATAAGTGAACATATTCTTTCGAAGTGAAATGTAAAAGTGTTATCTAATGAATAACGAACTCACTCATGTACAACTTAGGTAGGTAATATAAATAACATATGCAACTATAGTATTCAAACTGTATATAAATTATATTTCTAAAGTTCTAGATGGACTGTTGGTAGCCTGTCATTATCCATTGGAAAATCCATCCAACCTTTAGCCTTTTCTCTCTTTAGTGCCCATTTACATATCCATATACTTAACTTACCTGTCACGTCTGTATTCATATGGAAAGATCTAACTTTGAGCATAACAGATTTTTTAATCTTTTTCCTACAATCAAATGCAAATTTTGAGATGTTTGAAAAATCTAAATCATGGTCTAGTTTGAAGCTTTTTAATAAAACTTGTTGGATTATTAATTTCGGTGTTTTAGCAAATGATGCCTGTAGATTTGTATGTTTGATATATTTTAGATACATATCAATTGCTTCAATAACACTTGGTAAGTTCAATATATGATCAATGTTGAGAGTGGCAGTTTCATTCGAGTCAAGCAATGCATGTAAAATGGTACAGGTTAGTTGTTTATATGTGAAGGGTATTATTGTTATATCTAACCTTTCATCATCATCATGGGTAAGGTCTATAATTTGTTGATTTTGTTTCTGTTGGATGGGAATATTATCAATATGAATGTTATTTCTTTTTGTAGAATCATGCAAAGTTGTCTGTAATGGTCGTTTATAGAAGGGTGACGTTAATTCTAAAGTATCACGTAGGGCACCGAGTTCCAATGCAGCAACTGAATTAAAGTTTGATACCTGTGAATTGTTAAATTTTGTAGTTTCTGGGGTCCATGGGATCATCAGTCGATCCCATATTTTCATGCAATCTTGCCAATGAAGTATCTCTTGTGATAAATTATGAACCATTGAATATTCACTCACTTGAAGCACACAAGTGATACCAACATTTCCCAGTAATTTCAGTTTCTGACCAACGAATGAGATGAGTTCTGGTAACCCATCGCCAGATATCTGGCATTTGAACAAACCAGTGGTATCATCTAGATATAGAATTATCAATTCATGTCCACGTTTATTGGTTCGTTTTTGACCCATCACAGTCCCCACCAGGCACACATTTTGAATAGGGTGGTTATTGATAAAAATCAAATGGTCACAGCGGCCGTTATATGCTGCGTAAACAGCTGCATTGTGGTATTGCAATATATCTTTCACCAGTAATGGGACTGGTTTGTCACTGGCATAGAACTGGTTTTGACTGAACAAAACGTCTATATAGAACTCGATCCCGCCAAAAAGAAGAACCACCCCATCACATCGACCGACAACATCTTCCATCTCAACCCAGCTCTGACCAATTGACACCACTAAAAATTCTAGTGAAGTTATTTAAATATTGATTTATTCTTGACAAATTTTTGTGGTAGCGCAGATGCGTTTAATGGGAACCGAATTATGATCATTACACTGCAATGAGCACTCATAGCTTCTACTTTGATTAATCTGGTGAACCCATCTGATGATTTGGGGTATTATTTGTTGGTTTTAACCAGAGATCATAATGTAAATGTTAATAATAGTTTGCCTACCAAAATTATCCCCAAAAATTCGAACTTTTTTTTTCAAGATCTTAGATTGGACGGGTCTATTTTTGCAATGGTCCTTACACATATATTCAATTAAATCAATATACATTTTGAAGTGGATTGTGGTATCAACTTTCAATGAAATATATCCAGATTTTCAGGAATACATTGAGTTTTGGTCTGAATATTGGAATGACTGAAATTTGGATTTTGCATCAATTTCCGTCGCGATGGAAATTTCAATATTTCAATATTTCAAATTTCAACATCTCAAATTTCAATATTTGCTGATAATTTGGCATTAGAATCATAAGCCTCCAACTAGATCGATAGTAGATATTGCCAACTAAAAACTGAAACACAAAGAGAATTTCAGGAAACTTTTTTGAAGTTTGCAGCTTGCAAAATGAAGGTGAAACATGTGTATTTGTCTGTGGAACAGCGTTACAAGATATGTTTGATGGCAGAGCGTCATCCTCGTTGGAAGCAAGCTGATCTGGCTAAATGGGCATATGAGACCTTCCAATTGCCAACGATACCTGCTCAAGGTACCATTTCACGTATATTAGCTAAAAAACAGATTTATATGAACTGTAAAGAGAACGAGAGAAATTCAAATTTTTTGAGGCCACAGAATAATACACTAGTGAGAAAAGTACTGAGAGAATGGGTCAACCAGAGCATATGGAATGGTATACCAATCACTACTTTGATAGTTCAAAACACTGCTCAGGCCATCTGGCATAAGATACCTGCTGAATATAGAGAAAATAATGGTTCATTCTCAATACGATGGATTAACACTTTTTTGAATAAAATGGATTTGGATCAATCAAAATTAGATCATGAATTACCCAAGGCACCAAGAATTTGGAATTTTGAAGATAGATATATTTTAAAAGAATTTCTATCCAGAGTACCACAAGAAGATTTATTCACCTTAGATGAAACTTTTTTGGCATATAATTTACCATTGGATTACGAACAGTACGAGACCAATTGCATTCAAAGAAAAATAGAAGTGGCTACAGTGATGTTGTGTTGTAATCTTACTGGTACTGAAAAACTACCGCCTCTGGTGATAGGAAAATATAACAATTATAAATCATTCAAGAATTTTTTTCCCAAATTAGAAGAGAATTCCAATGCCAATTCAACTTCGAACTCTTCTTCTTCTTCTAATATTACAAATACCAAGAATAAAGGTCACACTTCAGACTCAACAACAACAAATTCTTCAACAAACACGCATGATTTATTATTAGGTCAAAAATTAGCGTCACGATTTGATATTAAATATGAAAGTAATAGAAAAGCTTGGTTAACTTCAAGTATATTTCATGATTGGTTAGTTCAGTGGGATAAAAGATTAGTGCAGGATAAAAGGAAAATCTGGATCATTTTAGATGATTCTTGTTCCCATAGAATTGTCAACTTACTACTAAAAAACATCAAAGTTGTGTATACTTCTGCTTCATCAAAATTTTTACCATTCAATTGGGGGGTTTTAGATGATTTCAAGACTTGTTATAGAATTCAACAATATCAAGCATTAACAGAATTACAAAAAAGGCTAGAAAAACGTACAGGTAAGAAGTTTTTAATCAGTTTTGAACAATCACAATTAACAATGGCAAATGCCTTTAGATTTATCAAAAAAGCGTGGGAAAGTATCACTACTGAAAGAATAAAGGCAAATTGGAAAAGTTCAAGTATTTTACACTCCGATATGATTAAAGTTGACCAAACAGTTAGTATGGCTTTCAAAAAAAATACTAAATTAGAAGCACAGTTGAACAAAGCTTGTGAAGACTATTATGTTTTGAAAAAATGGGATTATGACCTTTTATTAGATTTAAATATTGAAAACAAAACGTCAAATTTTTTAACTACGAATGAATTGATAGAATCTGCAATAGTGGATATCTATGAACCTGGATTTGATGAACCTACCAAGAAAAATACGACACTTACTCCCGGTATCAATGCTACCGCTAATCCTTTAGAAAGTGCTAGCATCAATACAACTTCTTTAAGTACTGTATCGAAAACCAATGACACATCATTAAGTTCGAATCCTGATCAAAAGGATTTTAAAATTGACACAGATACTAATGAAGCTTTAACAGCGTTCACACATGCATCATCTCATGCTATTACTACAAATGAAAGCACCTCAAAACAACTCTCACATACAAATGACTTCTCATATCTACTGCCAGACCATAATCCAGTTTCTGGAGAAACACCAAAATTAGAACTGACAAATTTAGATGGGTTATTGACTGGAGATTTTACACAAGATGCACTCAACAAATTTTTCACTGTCAGTGCTCTAATTGATGGTCCAATGGAAAATAATAACAACATCAATGATCTTGGCCTTTCAGGATTGAACACTTCTATCCAACCATCAGACTTTTTTGGGGAGGTTTTTACTCCAACTTTGAATATTGGTTCTGATCAACCACAATCAACTTCTATACCACCTTCATCTGTAACACCATTACAAGGCATCAATGATATTACAAACAATAACTTAACGTCCACTACTCTTACTCCTATCAATAGCAATATATCATCCACAAAATCTGAAACTAAAGCTACTTCGGTTGAACCCCAGCCAAGTAATGCTGACACATCCAACCAGTATACTAGTTTTTTACCGAACTTGAACAATTTATCAGTCGCAGAATTGGATCAAGTATTGCAAACCTCAGAGTACAATCCTCCACCCTTGGATACATTATTGGATGAAATTTCATCAACTACAGTTTCTAATCCAGCAATCATTAACACTACTTCTAAAACACATAATAATGGAAACGTAGCATCATCATTAGGATATCAGATTAATATAGCCAATACACTTGGATCTGTTCTCCATCATTCATCGATAAATGATATTTCATTATCTGATACCGCTTTGAGTGAGATACGTACTCAGTACATTAATGTACTTCAACGTATAGAAAAGACAAAACTTCAGTTTAACAATCAAAAAGTGAGAAGAGGTCAGGTATATTTGGAAAGTTTACTATCCAATGCATCAGCAGAAATGCTGGAAAAGAATGAGTTGATAAATTTTACTGATAGAACGAATTTTAAAGTTGATCTTAAAATGGGTGATAAAGTTCTGCCTTAGTTATACCATGTCCTTTCTGCATTTAGTTTCATGTTAAAAGATTCCAGTCTTGAAACATAACTCACATTTCATTAGAATATCATTCATATTCTTTCATATTGTACTACCTAAATATTCATAGACAAAATCACATATGTACATAAAAAAACAATAACTCTTTAAGAGTCCATAGGGAAGATTTGATCGAGTATACTAAATATTGAGTGCTTCGCTTCAACCTAGGTTTATGTCAGAGGTTATGCCATAATTTGTGAATCCTCACTTGATGGTCGATAGACAAGCTTTAAATTGATACTATTAACAAGTTCCGAGAATACATCAATTTCCGTAATTTCTGCAAGTTCAGTTCTTTTAATTTCACCTTTTTGAACTTTTTCGTTAAGTGTATCAAAGACATCTGAATAACTTTGTACTAAAACCAATTGAATAGCGTCCATTAAATTTCCGATAATATCTTCATCATCAATAAAACTACAAATTTCTGTGTAAATTCTTGGGAATCTTTCTTCAACATTAATACGTAATTGATGTGTATTTGAGATAAATTTTGTCATATCAATTTCATTTTGTTCATCACCAATTGAGAAAGTACCATCAAGAATTTGTTTTGCAGCTGCATCAACAAAATATTTGATTACGATACGTAATTCATGTACTAATTCACCACGAGCATCAACCATATTATTAACGACTTTTGGAACTAAATCTTTTGCCACTGTTAAGAAAGAAGAATCGCTACGACGTAATGAATTATCATAACCATTTCTAAAAGATCTGAAAAATTCTTCAACACCTGAAAAATCCAAATAAGTTTCATTAACTGTATATTCAATGTTGAAAGTTTGAATTTGATCACGAAGCATTAAAAGATTGCATAAATAAGATAATTTGACATCTAAATTTTTTGAAATAGTTGTTGAATTGTCGCTTGTGATACCATTTTCAATAGATTTATAAGCTTCACGTAATGAAATCAAACAATCATGAACGATATGATGAGCTAAATCATCGAATATAACGGAATTGACCATTTCATAAATTTTAGATAAGAGTGCCAATGACATGATTAAAGGTGGATAATAAGATGAAACTTTGTCGACTAATTCGTTTGAATTTGTGATTGTAAGCTGTGTATCTGGATCATTTGAATTTGTAATTGCAAGTTCTGTATCTGGATCATTTGAATTTGATCTACTTTCATGTGCTTTTAAATTTTCAAAATATAATTTAACCAATGGGTCGTTAAGTATAGAATTTTTATCATTTTTGGTTGAGTTATTTTTCCTATTTGAAATCATGAAAGTGTCTCTTGTTGGTTTATACCTTATAATATATTTTTCGACGTACATTTGTGCCTTTAGTACGAGTCTTGTTTGAACTCTTTGTAAGATTGGTTCAAAAATTTTATCAAGTTGAACATCTCTAAATTGTCTGTTATATTCATCTGAACCTTCTTCAAATTCATAATATTGGCCGAATAAGGTAACTGAATCACAAAGACTTGAAATATCTGTTTCTCTTAAAATTTTAATACGACAGATATCGTAGAGTGGTTCACACATTTTGATGAACCAGTTATTGATCCTTTTTCTAGAGAAATTTTCTGGGAAAAATTTAATGAAAAGTTTATATTCATCTTCACATATACGTTGAAAGAAAGATTTATATTTTTGAATAAATTTCACTAAGGAATCATTTTGATCAATGGGGAAATTTTCCTTAATGTAGTCATTGAAGATTGGAGTTAACAATTTGAGTCTAATTTGGAAATAGTTGTCATAAGATTGGTTTAACAGTGAAGATAATTCATCGTAATACCTGGATAATGAAGAATTTTGCAATCTGTTTGATATTTCGATGATCTGTGAATAGAAATCATCAGAAATGGATGCAAATTTGTTATATAATAGAGCATCACGAGCTCTAAAGAATGATAATTCGTTTGAATTAGTAGTTGTCTTCTTTAAAGTATCATTTATTGAATCAAAATTTTTTTTCAATAGATTTATCGAGTAATTTGTAATTAATTCGCATGATCTGATTAGACATTGTTTAAATTTAATTCTATAATTTTCTGAATCTTTAAATTGTGGATGATTATCTAAGAATATGAGTGATTGATCAATATTTGATAACATTTTTTTGAAAGAATCTTTACGAACTATATTCAAAGAAGAAGAAGAATTTTTAAGCCTTTTCATGATAGAATCTAGGATGATGAAATGATGTAAGACATGTGGTATACCATTGTTAAATTCGTTTAAATCTGTAAAATTTTTGTTTATATCGCTTGTTTCATCGACGAAAGCAGTTGCATGAACGCAAATATCGTTAAATCTTTGCAATAGCAAATTCAATTGGTCTTTAACTTGGTTGGTCTGGTCTAATATAAGATCGTATTTGTCAATATTCTGTTGCAGTTCATCGATATACGTGTCTATGCTGTCGTAAAATGAAATTTCAGTGGGAACTGAAATTTCATTTTTCACAGGAACTGACAATTCTTTGTTGTGCACTTTTAAGGATAATTTCTGCAATTTATCCAGAAGCTGTTGGTCATCCTGCGCCCAATCCATTGTCATTGTGGTACTTTTGGTAATTGTTGCTTTTATTATGGTATACTGTGTAATTCGTATTTATATTTAATTGTATATTTGTTCGTTGAACGTGATTACGAGAATACACTATAATAAATAGTATGCGACAGCAAGCTATATTATAGTATGGTGAGATATAGAATAATATTATGAGCTTCGCTCATAATATTATGTAGTAGTGGTATAGGTTAATATATTATGAGCGAAGCTCATAATATATTGTTATAATATGTGCGAAGCATACTATAATATCTATTGCTTACGCATATTCTCTAACCTCTCCTCCACATCCATCACACCAAACTTCTCCTCCAACAAACTAACCAATTCTTGCCTTCTCTTCAATCTGTCGTTCTTCATTCTAGCGAGTTCAGCTTTGATTTCGAACGGTTCCTTTGGGATCTGGTTCAGAGTGTCTGGATCTGGCCAGAAGCCGGGCACGTTCAGTTTCCTGTCTGTGTCTGTACCGATGTAGTACATTACTGCTACTGGTGCGAGCAGACAGAATGAGAATCTGAATATTTCGAGTTGTGTTCTGGTGTATCTAATCATAATATACTATGAGCGAAGCGAATAGTATATTATAATGAACTATATTATACTAAACTATGAGCGAAGCGAGTAGTATAGTATAGTAATGTAATGTATTGTATACTATAATATAATATAATATAATACAGTATGTTGTCCTATGTTATACTGAATACAGTACTCTAATGGCGATAGAATGTACTGTACAGTATGGACAGTCGGGTAAGTAAACTATACTCTACTATAATGTGTTATACTACTATAGATTGCTATACTATACTATACTATACTCTTGTCTATACTATAGTCCTGTCTATACTACAATATACTATACTATACAGTGTACATAGTATAGCTCGTTTCACTTGCTATACTATGAGCAGCCCGAAGTGGAAAATGCAATATGTCGAAATTAAGGGACACTAAGAAATTGGAAATATCGAAATGGGAAAAACGTAAGCACGTGAAAGTGAGGGGCACGTGAAAACTGGAGCACGTGATGGGGAGAGGTATGATCACGTGTCGCAAGGTGTACGCACGTGACGGAAGCGGTAGGATCACGTGTACGGAACAAAAAAGAAAACGAGCGCACGTGATGATACGCGACCGATCACGTGTCAACCAAATCACGTGCCGCGCTACATACGTGACCAACAGCGTATCACACGTGCCTGACATACACGTGATGACACTCCCGCACGTGACTCTGGTTTTTTCCCATTTTTGTTACCCGGCGCGCGGCAATCAAATTTTCAATATTCAATACAGGTAAATACAAGTAAGCGCTGTGTACTAAGCACTAAGCACTATAGTAGTATGTATAGTGTATGTATTGTAGTATATATAGTAGTATGTATTGTTATCGTACAATAATGGTACCTGGATCATTGGGCTACAATATATTATAGTATACTATATTGTACTACAATATGTTATAGTGCAATATAGTATAGTAGAGTGTGTTAGTACATATATTTATATCCCTGGGTACGTGAATATTATAACTAAAATATCTGGGCAGTCTTGTAGTTTTCTTGCATCTGTGTGTACACACTCTATTATATCTTTCACTCTATCATGTTTATACTAATATATGTTTCGGTCATCACTGTTATACTATAATGCAATAATACTATACTATATTATACTATACTATAATATAATGTACTATAACATAAAAACTATAATATACTGTGCCATAATATACTGTACTATACTATACTATAAGATAATGTACTTTGGTCAATTGTAGTAATTCAGTATATTTCATTATAGAGAACATAGTATAGTATAGTATAGTATAGTATAGTATAGTATAGAATGTATGTTTTTGTAATGTGATTATCTTATACTATGCAATAACCATTTCATCTCAATCCATATTCAAACGTACGGCACAATTCATTGTAAGATATAAGTATTTATACTCATAGGCGTATTGCACGATTCAAAACAGTGTACTATAATTATAAATATATACTGTGCTACTAGTATATACAAGAGTATAGACATGATTTAGTATAATGAATCTAGTATAATGTCTATCAATTGGTATATACCTACTATTATTATCTTACTATACTGTGACATATCATAGTACAATTATACTATAGCATATCATATTATAATTATACCATACCATGTTATGATAGCACTCACTTGTCTTGGACTACTTCTTGCGAAACTGAAATTTTTCAATACTAAAACATAAAATGCTTTTCTTTAACTACACCAAACACATTTACGGACTACAAACTACAAACTACAATCACTGATGCAAAATACAAAGTACAATTTCTGAGGCAAATACAACCTCTGATGCAAAATACAATCTCTGATGCAAAATACAACCTCTGATGCAAAATTTTTACTCATTACCAACACATAAAAAATATGTTATTGGTGTTTATAGACATGTACTGAGAGCAATCAAAAGTAAACTCAAAGATAACGAATTACACAATGATCTCACCAAATACATCAGTTTTAAAATGCATCAAAACAAGCACCATAAACATCCATACCGTTGTTACCTCAATTTAAAAGAATTAGTCGAATTCTATCACCAACTAAATTCTCCAACCATACATGATTGGCTACTACAGGATAAACAATTCGAATCATACAGAAATGGTACAATCACTTCTCTCATAAAGCAAAAGCCCAAAACTTCAAACCATACGAAAAATCTCATAAATACCATCAACAGAGAAGTACATGATTTAGTTCAATTAAATTTCACAAAAGAAGAAAAAACTAATCCACAAGATCCAGAAACTTCCAGACATCAATTATACTTGCATCGATATATCAAGAAAAACCCAAAATGTTTCGATGATTATGACAATATGCTTAATAACCCTAATGCTGACCGTAAAATCTACAAAAACTTGAAATCATACAAATTAAACAAATTAATGCCATTGGCTTTACACAAACAAGGTCTTAAAATTTTCAATTGTCTACAGAAAAAATTCGATAAAGGTCCACCGAGAGCAAGACTGAGTTATATACAACTTCACTCAAGTACCGTTTGGTTTGTAAGATCAACGGTTAATAAATCTAAAAAACAATCGAGATATCTAGACAAACTGATTAGAATTGAGAGAATAAAAACACAAAAAAGGATAGATCATAAACATTATTGTGAAAAATTGATGTGTTGGGCTTATATGGAAGGTATTTGGGAAAATTCTATTGATAATGGTGAAATAATTAAACCAAGTTATATCAGATATCCCGATAGTTTCAAATTTAATCGTATTGAAAATGAAAAACTTTATTCTTGGATGGAACCATTTAAATTATCCATTGATCACATCAATGAAAAGAATAATACTCAAATGGAATTTTTCAGAAATTATTATAAAGATATTCTCATCGACGGTGGTCAAGTCGATTATTATCAACAAAGATCAGATGCTTACTTTCAAAGAAGGTTAAAAGTCTTTAATGATATGAAATTAAATTATGTTCCAAAGGCAGATCCATTCATACCTGAATACAATATGTATAATATATTGAAACGACATAAATTTTTATAGTTATGAATTCACAATTACAATGCACTCTTGAAATACATATCAACTTTCCTTTAAAATATCTCCTAATATCGGTGGATCTTCATTTTCTACAATTTTTATATCAGATAACCATTTTGATAAATCTTGTTCATCTATCGTATCATTCGTATCTTCTTCACTATGAATACCTAATTTTTTCAAACCTTCAATAATAGTCTTAAATTCATCATCTGTTGGTGATTTCCTCAACAATTCCTCAAATAACGTTACTTCATATCGTTTACCCTTCTCTTCATTCAGATGAATTCCAATTCTAGCAAATAAGTCTTCTTCTGATAATTGTACTTGGTAAAATTGTGAACATTTAAAATGCAATTTTGAGCAAAATGTTGACAAATAATCGTATGGATTATTCTCAGACATAAACCTCTTGGTAGTCTCATTCACAGAAAATGGATCTCTTATTCTTTCAGGTGCATTGGGGCACAATGGATAACCACACAATTTGTTTAAATTTCTTTCCTCCATCAGATCCTGGTAATTGGTGGGCGTAATGAATCTGGCAAGATATTTTAACGTCTCTTCATCTGCACAGTACGAATCACATAGCAACCCTATGATATCTAATACTATCATCACACCTTCATGCATCGACAATTGTCTGTGCTTTTGATGTGATTGTAAAATCGATTGTATGTTGGAAATTGTTATCATTGTCTACTCATAAGTTCTTGGTATTGTATAAGATAATTCTTGAACTCAAATATGGAATGCTCTTATATATAATTTCTTGAACTCAAATATGGAATGATCTTATATATGATATATTGATACTTAAAGGTCAAGAATACTAGATTACGTATTAACTGATCAAGAATGTTAAATCACAAGCCGATGCCATTAAAGATATTTGATGTCACTAAATAATCAAAGCTTCAATATTCATGATCAGACATGGGCAACAAGTCTGTTGGGTGGGTATTCAATATACGGTTGTTCAGATTTGGTATACACTTGAATCTGGCACTAATGAATATATAAGTATAAAACAATTGGAAGGAACTTGATGAGATGAAGCATTCGAGTAAAAGAAATACATTACGATCCATGACATTTAAATTCAGGTAAAAGTTTTGTATTTGCAGACATTTTGATATCACTTGGTAAAATCTCCCTCCAATTTAACCATCTTTTCAACGTCAACATCTGATAATCTCCACAAAATATACATAAAAACGGTCCTATACGGTCTGAATCTCTCTGCAAACTTCTCCATAATCTCTTGATCGTACACTTTCCACGTAGTCTTCTTCTTATGCATCACAACGACTTTCCTCTTCTTTTTAGCTGGTTCCAATGCCATCATATCTCGAATTTCTGCAATTAATTCCTGTTTGTCCTCTACATATCTAGAGAACCCTCTGGCGATACCAACATCATCAGAGGCAAACACATCCAATCTATTGAGACTTGACATGAGGAACATCTTGGCACTCCAGGGTCCAATTCCCTTGATATTTGTCACCAGATGCTCTATAATCTCAGCATCGTTACTATCGTCTTTACAACTGAACAATTCTGCTATTTCACTAGCATTCTTGTGGAAATAATTAGCTAGAGACTCTAGATAAAGTACTTTACGTTGACTGAGTCCACACTCTCTGAACAATGCTCTCTTAACAGGATCATCCATCCATTGCAATACGACCTGGTAAGATGGGAATTCACCGTCAAAATGGTCCATTATACGTCCTTTGATGCTTCTGGCAGCATTACCACTGATCTGTTGAGCTATTATCGAGGAAGCAAGCTTTTTGAAATGAACATCTAATTGTTGTTCCTGCGTTTTAGCACTATTTGATTTGAGGAAAGCATGGAAATAGTTGTTTTGGATGATTTCTAGCAATTTTGGATCCTTTGAAAGTATCAGATTGATAGCATCAACAAATTCTGGAATATATTTTTGTACAAATTCAGATGGAATTTTAATATTCTCTAATAATTCTTCATTCTCTAGCAGTTCTTCATTTTTTGGCAAAATCTCTTCTTCAGAATCATTTTTTAACAATAAATCTCTCTCAGATTCATCATTTTCAACTTTATTTGTCACTTTCTCACGTCTTCTCAAGATTCTTGTCATTTCTAGTTTATGTCTCATTATTGCTGTTACAAATAAGTGTGTTTAACACACATACAATAACTCATTGTTATATATTGGAAAATATCAAAAATCGTCAAAAATCAGCCAAATCAACAGGATCTGACAGGAAATCACTACTTTTAACCCAATTAAAGCCACAGTTTAGTATGGATTTGGTTGTTGAAGAAGAGGTTTTGGCCAATATTGGTTCAACAAACGACTCAAATACGACAAACCACGATGAAAAGACTGATAAAGTGTTCCAAAAACTGGAAGAAGAGATCAAAACTGGTTATACCAAGACCACAGAAGCTCTCAAAAATTTGGCAGTGAGCGATGAAGACGGTTACACGATTAATTTGCCCATTAATGAACAGTACACAGAGAAGGCAAATGCATATTTGACACAATTGGACAACAATTTGAAGAATGTTGAGGATACAGCTGCTAATTACTGGGGTAAAGTGTCGAGTAGTAAGTATTGGGGTAACGTATCGACAACTGGTACCAGCTTATGGTCTTCTGTCTCTACAAATCTTAATGGTAAGCTAGACCAATTGCAAGAACAATTGCATGAAGCTAGTGGTAAAGCACAACAACTTTTAAGTGAAACGACGAAAAATGTAGTACAAAGTGTTCCAAAATCAAGCACAAATGCTAATGCAACTGCTGCTGTGGCTGCCAGTAGAACTGAAGCTGAATTGAAAGCTTTATCTACAGAGAAAGATATCTATGTGAATAATAAAATTGATCTTGATGATAAATTTGATGTGGATGCTAAAACTGATGAGATTGCCAAGACTTTAGAAGCTGATAAGCATCTGTCAGATCTAATGAATGAAATAGTACCAACAGATGTATCATACAAAGATTTTTGGAATATTTATTTCACCAAGAAGGAACAAATTTTAGAAATGGAGAATAAGAGAAAGGAATTACTCAAAAATGTTGTGGAAAAGGAAACTCAACAGGAAGAATTGGGATGGGATGATGAAGAAGAAGATGAAGAAGAAGATGAAGAAGATGGTGTTGATGCCAAGAAATCTGAAGAACCACCTAAGAATAATTCAGCAAAGGATGAAATTGTTGACGATTTGGCAAGAGAATCTCCAGTTATTATCAAAAAGGAAGATGCTATAGATGGGAAAGATAACTCTGACATATCTAAGGAGTCCAAAGAGGAAAAAAAAGTAGCTGCAAAAGAACAAACTATGGTACCTGATGAAGCACCAGCTAAAGATGAGGCTGCTGCAGTCAAGGAAAATGATAATACTACCACGACTACTGCTAATGAAGATGATGAAGACGACGATTGGGAATGATACTAACACAAGGAAATTTATATACTTAAATCAAGAGTAATATATAACTGTTGAACAAGTGACTGCAAATTATTCATTTATAAAACTTAAGTCATGTATTCATATTACATAGCATTTGATTGAATTGATTTATATTACAAACTGACAGAAACATGATAAACCCATTGTGCTTCTTAGCGCCAGAAAACTCAAATTCTATAAAGTATGTGCATGATAGTTAGTATAAACAATTATATGTGCAAACTTGTAACCAATAATGTTTAAACTCCGTAAACACGATGATAAAATAAAACATATGCATTTTGTGTAATCATTTCAGTAGAAAATCTGATTGGGCGATAAATCGTATCATCAAAATAGAACCAGCCATTTTTTAATCCTTTATTAACATATGCCGTATAGTGACCACCATATAAACTTCCCATATGTAATGCAACTGCACTAAGTTCATATTTGAATGGAGGTACCTGACCTCTTACCGGTAATTCTTCTGTAACACCTGGTGGTAATCTGCCATCAAAATCATTTGGCCAATATGAAGTTAAATCTAAAACTAATGGATATTTCACAAAAACATTGTTCTTATTTAACATATTATCAAACCTTTTCAAATGAATAATCAGATTTTTAGGTAATCTGGTTATTGTCAACGTTTTTGTTGATGGTTGTTTCTTCTTACATTCCGTACATGACCATAACTCATCTTTACCTAATAATTCCGTCTTGGTGAATTCATTAAAGCAGTCTAATATATTACATGAACTTGTCTTTGGAACTGGAACTGATAACACGGAAAATGTCTGATATGTCGTTGAAGTTGTACCACAAACTTTACATTTTAATTGAGATGCATACTGACCTTGATACAAGTCTATAATAACACTAAAATCAGTCGTTAAGAACCGTTCCCATTCAATTGACGATGCAATTCTTAATGATAACTTTTCTCTCATTTTTTCAGCTTCTGCTGATAGCTGTCGAAGTGGTGGATTGGCACCACATTGATTGAGATCTTCATGTAATCCATCCAGCAAAAATTGACAAAACTCTTGGCAATCTTGTTGACCAGAATCTTTGAATAAAGAGTTAACTGAACCACATGCATTTTTGAAAGATAGAGGTTGTACTGGGGTAGATCTGAGTAAGTGCGTACTTTGGTTACCATTTTTATACATATGGTGTACTAGTTTTGCAAATGCCTTAGCCATAGTACCTTTAGAACCTAATTTACTATTGACATTGATATGCTTTTCATATGAGTTATCCAAAAACATTTTGGTTAATTCATGATTATTCAACAGACATTGAATAATACAGTTCAAATAACAGGAATTACCCATATTTTCCAAACCTACTTTAAAATCTAAATTACTTTCCGCATTTCTTTGTACCATTTGTGTAGCATTACCGTTAGAAGATGTGGACAATGTGCTAAATGAACCACTTTTAGTGCTACTGACCACTGGGTTGAAGGAACCTGTTCCAATCAAGTGATTAGGCTTTACTGGCATTTTTGGTAACATGGGAACAGTTTGTGGTGACGAGTTGGCAGATATAGAAACGCTAGTCTTTCTAATTGAGGGTATTTGTTGAACTGGTATGCTAGATGATTTATTATTGGAGTTATATTGATCTTGATTATTAGATTCATTATTTTTGATTAGAATATGTTGTGCTTGTGATATAAAGTCCTTGGAATTATTTGCCAGAGCTTTCCCATTGAAGGGAGTTATTTGTGAAATTGGTTTTGTTGGAGTCGAAGTACGTCCTGCAGTTAATATTTTTGGAGCTTCAGGATAGTTAGCAATACTATTCATATTAGAGTCTAAATTTAAGCGTGAGGCGCTGGATGCTGAGACAGGTGCAAATAAATGTGCAAATTGATTATTATTGGTTATTGGTGATTGACTTATTGGTATTGGTTGAGAAACAGGACTTTTCATATTTACTAACTGTGGCTTAGGTGTGGATACTGATGAGACAGAATTAAACATAGGAAATGCATTCCTGTAGGCTGAGTCTATACTTGTTTGCTGTTGAAGGGGAGATTCCATGCCTTGAGAGGAGATGGTAGTGGTAAGATGTGGCATACTCTGGAAAGTTTGATTTGATTGATTATTATTCAGATATACGTTTTGAGCGGAAGATTGTTGAGTTAAACTGTGGTCATTCTGATGCAAAGGTCCACCATGACTTATCCAGGAAGAGATACCACCTTCTAATATGTACAGACGTGTCTTTTCTTTGTCAAGACTTTTCATTATTGAATGGTTTAAGAAGATGTTGAGAAGTACTTTCATTTGACGGACATAAAATTCATTCTTTGTATCTGACTCGTTTGTATAAAGAATAATGAATTTGTAGTTATCTCTTTTTTGAAATAATTCAATTTCATCATGAGGTGAAGTTATGAGTGATCTCCTTTCAATATCTAAATCAGAATATGAACTCTTGAACGAAATTGGTTCTATGCAGAGGATAGATGTGGATTTGATGTGACCAGTTTCAAATTCAATCCTTGGTCTAACGTCGATCAGAAGAGTGGAATTTAATTCAGTCCTTAAGATATTGGATAGTATGCTTATTGTGATATATGAACCTGATTCTGGGTATGGATCTACGTCTTTATATGATCCAGTATTTGAAGATAAAATATCGACATCCTTGGCATACTTTCTGATATAACCTTTTATAGATACAATCTTATCGTCATTTGCTAACGTCTTGACCAACATATTATAAATCTGTAACATTTCAGCATTTTGAGTTGATTGGCTGTTATCCAAACGTTTCATCCTATCAAAAGAAGGATGATTAGGTATAATTGTGGAGACTATAATATGAACAATCTTATAGTAAATGTAGGCAGATTCATATAATGAGTATAGATCATTGTTAGGCAAAGAGCCTGCATGTTTCTTTAATTTTTTGCATTCATCGTGGTAATTTGCCAATGTATCCACAGACTCTTGCAACAGAACCTTCATATCTCTGTTCTTATCTATGTCTTGGTTGATAAACTCATCAGCAATCTTTGACAATCGAAGAATGGGATCTGAACTGTTTTTTGACATGGTTTCCACGCCATATGTACTATTTGATCCAGTCATTTTGCCCACTAGAATCCAAACAATTCAACAGGAATACTGAATAAATCAATCGACAGTCTATAAAAAAGAAAGCTTTACAACCAAAGCCTCTATGCAGTGAAATGCAATGATTTTGCGCTAAATTACCAGTTTTTAAAGCTATTTGATCGCTACTTTTTTCTGGTTGACCGCTTATCGAGGTCTTCTGAATCACCAATGTGTTTAATTCCTTCCGAATGGTCAGGGTTCACTGGACTTTCCAGTCTGGATCAAAGTTTCAGCCTGCCTACTTATTAATAGTTGTATGCTTAATTTACATAGTAAATTGTATAGATGGCTTTGTTATAGGCAAAACCCGTGAAGGTTAAAAATGACAGCCCAAAATAAAGTGATGAACAGTTTTAAAGCTTGATAGGAAGCTATTGGCTGGGAAGAAGCAGCTGTATGATATTTCGTAATAATACTTGAAATTTCAGCTTCAAAATGAGTGTTTTAATGTTATGATATGTCAAATATATGCGGTCGATACCCCCAGGATTGTATTTCATACATTTATTATCTATTAGATACTATATATGTACATACAAATTACAGAATAATGAAAAGAATAAAAACAGTTAATACGTGTGTATAGTTAAGATCAATTAATACGTTTGTATAGTTAAGATCAATTACGTTATTGTATGATCAATATCAAAGAGACGTTACTGTATATGAATAAAATAGATGGCGAGATGTTCATTAAAGGTTTGTCTGAATTTAACTGTCGTATTCTTCCTTTACTAATTCTCTGACCATATTCATCCATTTGGCAGAAGCAAAATTTTGATCTTTCAAAACGTCTTCATTCTCACCTTCTAATTTGAATCCAACTCTTTCATAAAATGGTACTAGATATTCATGAGCAATAATAACTATTCTATTACCGATTTCTTGATTACTCAATTTTTGGATATAATCAGTTAATAAAAGAGTTGCTAAATTTTTTTTCTGATATTTTGGTGTAATTACAAGTGAATGAATAGCAATAGTATCACTTGATTCAGTATGTGAACCAATTTTCATACTATCTAAAGTGATACAACAATTATTATTGTTCTTATCCGTAGTTGAAGCCACAGGAATCTTGGTACCTAGGATATGACCAATCAAAGTCTCTGAACTGATTGTCATATTGTCAGATTCAAAATTTCTAAGAAATAGACCTGAACATAATTCTGGACAATATGTCAAACGATACTTTATAGTCTCTAAAGAGGCACGTTCGTGTTCAGGGAAGCCCTGGATCTCCAATTCAGACACTTGATCAGCATCTTCGATCGTTAGGGGTCTAATATACATGTGTAATGGTAATGTTGCCGTTGACATTGTGCAAAATGTACGTTTTTAAGTGTTTATTGAAGAGGGCAAAATACTAGTGTAGATCTCAAAAATGTACACTATTTAAACGTAATAAGAATCGGTAACAGTTTCAAATAGAACTTTACTTTACAATTTTTAAAAGTTCAAAATTGTTTAAAATTGATATTTTTTAGTTTCTTCGCACACAATTTTGGTGTTAATTGCGACATAAAATAAATAATTTCAAGTGTTGGTAATGACAGTAAAATAATGAGTGTTTGGAGTGATTGTATTGATCGATTATTTCAATTAATGTTGCTTATAAATTAACCTATAATATGGGATACATATTGTACAAAATTTTTTGTGGAAATTATGGATAACCAATGCTATGGATAGTAATATATATATTATGATCAATTTGATGGGATGTATGAATTATTTTCAAATATGGTACAGAGTAGTGTAATATGCATAGTGGAGATGTGTAGAAATGAGTATGTGAAAGTGAGGTACAATTATGCTAATGGATCGAAAAACCATTCCCATTTTGTACCTTTAAAAGTTCTCATACCCATTGTTCTACCTTCATTAAATTTATCATCTTTCAAACCTAATCTTGTTTCTATGAAAGGTTTCAATACTCTTGGTTGTAAGACGAAAACATCCATTAGAAGGTAAGTAAAGAATGCGTAAAACATACCGATGAACAGATCGAATCTATAATGGTGATCCAAGTACATTGTTGCCCACCATTGTATTGAAATGAAGAGTGTACCTAAAGTACGTGGTACTAGACCCTTTGAGAAGAATCTAAATATCCATTTATTTGAAACATTTGGATCTTGTTCGTAGTATCTTATGAAATTATTGTAATTTTTAGGAATTTTAATTTTATTTGATTCAATATCGTCATTTGATGATAAAATTTCATTTTCAGTTTCAATAAATCTTGTAATTTCATCAAAATCAATTTCATGATCACAGGATGAGTCATTTGAAGCATTGCAAGAGGAGTCGTTCGAAGAGTCGTTCGAAGAGTCGTTCGAACCTCCCTCACTTGAATCATCATTAGTAAAATCTTGTGGTGACAATGGAGAATCAATTGATAAAAATCTATTTTTCAAAGTAACTGGTCTTAAAATAAGGTATAAAGCACATTGGAAAGCAGTTGCAGAATGAACAGAAGGTACAGCACCAAATACAATAGGAGATTTATGAAATCCGTTAGTGTTAAGATGAGTACCCATATGAGTATCAACACGAGTTAAACCTGCGGCATAACCTCTTTGCGTATAATTGACATGATCAGTATCGTTTATACCGTAAAGATGCGTAAACCAAGGTGGAGCCATTGGTAATAGAAGATGAGTGAAAACGGCGAATAGATTCTGTATACCTAGAGATAATGAAAAACACATAACTGTACCTGGAGCATGGAATGCATAAAGATAGATTGCAGTGAGGATAGGTACCATGATGTGGAGTACGACGTAGAATAACCAAGCTAGTATATCTTTGTATTTGTTAAAATTTTCATCAGTCTGTTCAGCGAAACAATGTACGAAATTTAGTATGATGAATGCAAATAATGGGAAAAGGAAGGGGAAATATAGCAAACGGAATGATTTTTTGTTTGAATTATTGTTAAAATGGAAATAATGATCGTACCATTCGAAGAAGTTATAGTTTATCCCTTTGATAGAATAGACATAGTACCATGCACATACGGGTAAGAGTATGAGTACGATGGACATGAATAGGAAAGAAGTGAAATAAGAAATGATGGTATATTTGGTATTACCGTTCAATTGAACGGTCAATTCATTCCAAAAATCGCCAAAAAGGAAATTATCAGCGTAGAAAGCCCATTTGGAATGGATAGAAGGTCTTATGGCGGTGGGTATGCAGGATGCAAAAGTGAATAATTCGAGCCAAACGAAAATGGTGGAGAAGTTGACGATAAAATTGAGCGCTAAAGTGAATACATTTCTTTGGTTTATCGCAGAGAAGTACAATCTGGAGATGATTTGGAGGAGTAGTTTCATCTTGACAATATACTATGAGCGAAGCGAATAGTATATTATAGTATATTATAGTATGAGCGAAGCGAATACTATAATATATGTATAATATTGTATAATGTATAATACTTCTAGTATGTATAATACTTCTAGTATAATACTTCTAGTACAATACTTATAGCACAAAGCGATGAAAAGAAACGTGATTTGACAATTTCAGTCTCAGCGTGTTCAAGCAACAACAATAACAATAGGAATAGCAGTTGCAGTTGCAGTTGCAATGGCGACGGCAATAGAAACAGCAACGGTCAGTTGTGGGGCAGCGGGGAAGTACAGCGGGTCGAGCAGTCTTATATAAAACAAGATACAATACAAAGAAGAGTGTAATACAATACAAAGAAGATACTTAGCAGTGCAATACAGGCTTGGCACACAGTATATACAAGATCAATATTCAATAGAAGAGAACAATACAATACAATACAATACAGCATAGTTTAGCATAGTAATGAGTTGCTTGTTTTCTTGTTTGCTTGCGCCACTTTGTCGGCGATTTGTTTGCTCCGCGGATTCAACAAATCAAATTACTATGAGCGAACTATACTATGAGCGAAGCGAATAGTATAGTACTATGTAGTATATTATAGTACATTATAGTATTCTAGAGTATAGTACTTTGTAGTATAATATTGTATAGTATATTGTATTGTATTATACTATACTACTCGCTGTGCTCGTAGTATAGTATACAAGATACTATTCGCTGCGCTCATAGTATCTTGTGGTATGTCGTTAACAGAACAAAGACAATACAAAATATCACTACTTCTACACATAAACAGCATTCTGATAGCGCGCGCCATACAACTAACAACGAGCAATAACGATGTTAACGTGCACGTATCACAGCATTTACAGCGTGTTCATGCCAATTTGCAATGCATATCGCAGATAAATCACGGTGTAATGACTGCAAAACCTGCTTTGCTCGATCCACCAGGTGTGGTTGACGCTGGCGTCGATCAGAAGAGTGTTCAGTCTGCGCATGAGATATTGAGTAAGTTGTATTTGTTGATGAATAGGGTGTTTGAGATATGGTAACTGCGATGCACTGCGATGCACTGCGATGCAGACTGCTACGCAGTCTGCAGAGCAGTCTATATACACTACAATCTACCTGCTTCGCAGGTAGATTGTACATGACTGCCCCACACAACAACCAGCTGCGAAGCAGCTGGTTGTATATATACACATATATAACCACACACCACCATGCATGGTGGTGTGTATTCACATATTATATTTTATATTAGCGACGCGCTCACTCAACTTATTCGATTTCTATAACGAATATCTTTTTATCCATCTTTGACTATTCGATGACTCTTTGTGTTTGAGTCTCCATTTATCTGAAATCAATAATTAGTTGCCAGTGTATATTTATGTAAAGTATTGTATTAGGTATGAAATTAAATACTCGTATGTATTAG
Source organism: Yueomyces sp. D-C8-1 (assembly GCA_031771845.1). Taxonomy (NCBI): domain Eukaryota; kingdom Fungi; phylum Ascomycota; class Saccharomycetes; order Saccharomycetales; family Saccharomycetaceae; genus Yueomyces; species Yueomyces sp. D-C8-1. Next base: position 525,110 of record JASCNY010000008.1, on the reverse strand, counting down.
GTGTACAATTAAATACTCGTATGTATTAGGTGTACAATTAAATACTCGTAGCTCTTGACGTGCTACAAACTAGAGACTCGTCAGATAGCAATACCTCATTAACATATAGTCTCACTTTCCCACCGTAAGGTTAGTGATGGAATGTAAACTTTTACAAGTACCTCCACAATAAATTACTTTAATACCGTATGATATTCGATTCTGACTTGTATTGCATTCGCGTTGCTTATATTCAAGTGACGGTAAATGAATTCTTCCTGTAACAACAATATGTCTAAACTCTGGTGTACTAAGGTCCGTTCAATGATTGCATTAATGTTACGTATGTATACTCCATGGAACAGCTAAGTAAATAGTATATAATAAGTGTGAGGAGGTATTGGTGTGCGTCGGTTATACGACTTGTATTGTAACACATCTTATTTGTGTTCCGACATTAATACTGATGCGAGTTCTATCAGTAATGAATAGAATAAATGATCGACTTCTATCATTTACGACTATTTATCAGATAATATCGTCTCATTATCCTTAGTAAAGATGTATTTGCCTTGATCTCTACCTGTGGACTGATAATTACGGTATTATCGTGAATGCACTAAGCTACATTAAACTGAGTAGTGAGCAATCACCAAGATATTTCGTATCTGTATAACAAGAAGCATACTACGATTCGTGAATACAGATCCGCCATAATATACACTCGAATACATACAACAATATACTATGATATATATACTCTATGATATATATATTCTATGATATATATATTCTATGATCTATGATACACTATGATACTGACATATATATACATACTGATATACTGATATAAATACTATGATATATATATTCTATGATATACTATGATACATACTTATATATACTATGATATATTGAATTTTTAATCTGATTTCCCGTATTTAATTGAGATTGGCGGTTGCCCCCTAATTACCCCGCCTTCGTGCCGTGTGACGGCGAATTTCAGAATTGTATAAATACCGCCGAGCATTCTCTTTCCCCCTGAACAATGGAAGTTCACTCTAAAATCTGTTCCCCAGCTTTGAGTCGGTATAGACGACGTTTGCGTGTAAAATGAGTCCCAGAATCATCAATGTCGTGGGTCAATTGCCCTATAAGATCGAATTGGGCGTCGATAACGATAATTCGAACGTGTCCCTTATCGAAGGTAATGGTCCCTTGTATTCTGCTCTGCAGTACCTCAGCGGTTCCGACAAGCTCGAACAGCATATAGTGGGCTGGACGGGTGAAGTCACCAGATCGCAGAATGTCAAGCCTTCCAAGAAGAATTCCTCGAAGGACTCCTCGAAGAAGTCTTTTTCGAAGACTTCTTCTTCAGCTCCCTTCAATGAAGACGACCCATTGTATCTCTCCAAAGACCAGATCAACTCGATCAATGCAGAAATACAACATCACTACAATAAAGAAATCTCTACCAAATATAATCTATCGACAAATACAACTATTCATCCTGTTTGGTTACTAAGTCGTAATCAATCAGTTTGGAGAAATTATGCTGAGAATATTATTTGGCCAACTTTCCATTATATATTAAATCAATCTTCTGATGGTGAAGATGAATCAAATTGGTGGTATAAATATGTCAAATTCAACGAAGCTTATGCTCAATTAATTGGTGATATCTATAAACCTGGTGATATCATTTGTATTCATGATTATTATTTATTACTATTACCACAATTATTAAAAATGAAATTTGCTGAGAAAACTTCATCATCTTCTGATGAATCACCAACTATTGCTTATTTCCATCATGCTCCATGGCCAAGTAATGAATATTTCCGTTGTTTACCACGTAGAAAACAAATTTTAGATGGTATGGTAGGTGCAGATAGAATTACTTTCCAAAATGCTAGTTTTGCACGTCATTTCGTTTCAAGTTGTAAAAGATTATTAGATTCAACTTCAAAATTAATTACACCAACAAATTTAGAAATGGATTCTTTATTGAAAAAATATCGTATAAGTGCTTATGGTGGTGATATTATTGTAGATTCTTTACCAATAGGTGTTGATAAACAATCACTTTTAATTGATGCTTTTACTAAAGATATCGATGATAAAGTTTTAGCAATTAAACAAGCTTATGAAGGTAAACACATCATTATAGGTAGAGATAGATTCGATACAGTTAGAGGTGTTGTTCAAAAATTAAGATCTTTTGAAACTTTCTTAGCAATGTACCCAGAATGGAGAAATAAAGTTGTTTTAATTCAAGTTAGTACTCCAACTGCAAATAAAAATTCAAATCAAACTATTAAACTCGAACAACAAGTTAATGACCTTGTAAATTCAATTAATTCAAGATATGGTACTCTAAATTTTTCTCCTGTTCAACATTTTTATATGAGAATACCAAATGATGTTTATTATTCTTTAATGAGAGCAGCAGATTTATGTTTAATTACTTCTGTTAGAGATGGTATTAATACAACAGCTTTTGAATATGTTACTATTAAATCTAAAAAATCAAATTTTGATTGTTTTGGTAATCCATTGATTTTAAGTGAATTTTCCGGTAGTTCAATTGTATTAAAGGATTCAATCTTAATTAATCCTTGGGATTCTGTTGCCGTTGCAAAGGCAACTCATAAAGCTCTAACACTTTCAAATGATGAAAAAATTATTTTAGAGAAAAAATTATCTCCTGTCATTCCAACTATTCAAAATTGGACTGATACTTATATCGGTACATTAAAAGAAATGGCTAAAAATAGCAATACCAAAACTAATAATAATCAAAAAAATAGGAAAATGTCACCAGCTTTGAATAGGCCTGTACTTTTACAAAATTATCAAAAGGCAAAACGTCGTTTATTCTGTTTTGATTATGATGGTACTTTAACACCAATTGTTCAAGATCCTGCTGCTGCAATACCAACAGCTCGTTTATATTCAATTTTAGAAAAATTATCAAATGATCCAAATAATCAAATTTGGATTATTTCAGGTAGAGATCAAACTTTCTTAAATAAATGGTTAGGAAGTAGAATCTCAAATTTAGGTTTAAGTGCAGAACATGGTTGTTTCATTAGAGATATCAATTCTAAAAATTGGGTTAATTTAGCTGAAACAACTGATATGTCATGGCAAAAAATTGTTGGTCAATTAATGGAAGATTATACAGATAAAACACCAGGTTCATTCGTTGAACGTAAAAAATGTGCTTTAACTTGGCATTATAGACGTTGCGTTCCTGAATTAGGTGAATTTAATGCAGAAGGTTTGAAAAATGAATTAAATTCTTTTGCTGATGATTATGACCTTGAAGTAATGGAAGGTAAAGCAAATATTGAAGTTCGTCCAAAATTTTTCAATAAAGGTGAAATTGTTAAGAAATTAATTTGGCATAAATATGGTTCACAACAAGAATTTTCAAATCCAAAAATTAATAAAAAATTAACAAAGGATGAAATGCCAGATTTCGTTTTATGTTTAGGCGATGATTTTACAGATGAAGATATGTTTAGAACAATGAATAATGTTGAATCTGAATGGTCAAAACAATTCCCAAATGAAAAAAATGAATGGAATAATTTCGGATTTTATCCCGTTACTGTTGGATCAGCTTCAAAAGAAACCGTTGCAAAAGCTCATTTAACTGATCCTCAACAAGTTTTAGAAACTCTTGGTTTACTTGTAGGCAACGTATCTTTATTTCAAAGCGCTGGTACTGTCGCTTTAGATACGAGAGGTCATGTTCAAAACAGTGCTAGTAGTAAAAAATCTGAAGAAGCAGCTAATGCATATGCTGCTGAAAGAGCAAATATCAATAAATGAACAAACAATTCAAATGCACTTTGTGCAATAACAATCTTTTAATTATATGAACATTGTAAAATAAAAAAATCTTGTAAATTTTTTTGTTTTCTAAATGTATATATTATTTATATATATATACCTAATGTTTGATAAAAGTATGTACTTATGAGTCACTTTTAAGTTCAACATAAGTACAACATCTCAACTTGATTTATTAATCTCTATTGTTCTTGCGTCTAGTCCCTGATTCCTCTATAATTCTTGTGAACCAATTTGTTCATTCTCTTCATATTGTGCCAGAATTTCTTGTAATTTTTTCTTAGTCGTAAGAACATCCTTTTGTTTCATTGCAGATGTACAATTGATCAAATGCCATAACCCACATACATAACTGATACTTTTAACATTATGAGTTGTACAAAGGTAAAAACAGTAATTTGAAATTTTACATATTTTTTCCAAATCATGTTCAAATAGTCTACAACCCAAATAATTTAAAAGAATCTGTAATAATAAAGCTTTTTTCAGTTTCCATTTTTCTATATCATCTGATTTTTCTTGTGATTCATTCTCAGTATTATTTTGATCATTTATTGTGAAACAATTTGCCATGTAATAATTTTTAAAAATATCTAGATATTTTTCCTTTTCTTCGTCACTTGATGGTAATGGTTTATTTGTGAATGGTTCAAAATGTGACATTATCCAAGAAATAATAATGGTACAATGCCAAATTGAATTATTTTGTAAATTGATATCATTTATTAGATTTATGATATTGTTCCAGATCTCATTTGCCTTTTCGATTCGATTTGATATAATCTGTTTCTTAACATTTAATGTTATATCTGTTGGAGTTTTATTTTCACTTATTTTGGATGCAACGATTGTATAAGAATTTATCAGTGCAAACAATTTTATATCATTTGAAGTATTTGAATCATTATAGAGTGATTCGTATATTTTAAATGTTTTATTTGTAGAATCAGGTAAATTTGAACTTATCGAATTTTGCATCGATACACCTTCAAAAAATCTTAAAATTGATTTATCGAGATTTGAATCAGATCTTTTGAATACTGTTAATTGATCTTGTAGAGAAGTTTTATCAAAATTATTGAGTAACAATTTTTCCCAAATTGAATAAAATTCACAAATTTTCAAGAATGAGTCGTACCAGTTCAATTTATCATCCCAATAAGAGAGTGGTTTAACTAAATTTTTAATTTTTTCTTTGTACTGTTTATCCTTTTCTTTATTTTTTGATTTTTTAGGTTTTGTTACATATTTTATCAATAAATTATTCTTTTCTTTTACTTTTGGTAAGTAAATAGTGGAGAAGTTGGAATTTTTGTCATATGAATTTACCAAATATCCAATACTTTGTAACAAAAGAAGTATATTTTTCAAATTTTGATAATCGAAGAAGGAGAAACATTCAATCTTGAGCGTAATATCGTGTAATGAATTTGGATGATTTGATTTATTAGGTGTAGTTAAATTAATAGTACAATGATTAATATCATTTAACTCGTTTGATTGGAAAAAATTTTTAATTTCATTTAATTTTGATGCAATGTTTTCATCATGATACAAACACATAATTAGATCCATAATATGTTTCCAAGCTAGTAAAGTAGAATTTATTTTTTGTGAGTTGGTTTGAGATGATTCGACGGTATGAAAGAATTCAGATAAGTAATCTGGTAGTGGATATCGTTGAGAGAGAAGATAATTGTGGAAAACCAAAAGTATAAAAAAATTCCAGTTTACGTTTCTTGAGAGTAAATCGTTTGATAAATTAAATTTTAAAAGATTTTGTAATTTAGTTTCAATAAGTTTTTTATTCTTATTTAATTTGATATTCCACCAAAGATTGATAAATTGAGCTACAGAATAACGAATATTGATGAAATGTGAAGGCACAGTTGTTGAATTTGTATCGATAGAAGTCAACAGATGATGTAAATAGTTGAGATGATCAGAAGATTGTCTCAAAGCTATTGACCAATAGTATTTTGAATTTCTTGCTCTTGGTAATTTGAAGTATTTGGTATAATTAGCATTGAAAGTGAGTACGTTAAGCGATGAATCTGTTGGATTTGAATCATAATGATTTGATATGGTATTGATTAGAGTAGATAATTTTGATTCAGCGAGGTTTAAATTACAAGTTTCATCAATTAAAATATTAATAATTTGCCAATCGATGTATAATTTTTGTAAAAGTGACAGAGTAGAGGAGGTGGTGGAGGTGGAGGTGGTGATTTTTGTAGATTGAAGGTGTAATAGAATTGATAAAGAAGTATTGATCAGAGAATGGTAAAAATTCAGATCTTGATCTGTTGAGATTCTATTTGAATAGGTATATGCAGCATTTAGATATTCTTGAGACAGATGGTAAAGCACGTTTGGAGGAACATTATGAAACTTGTGTAGAGAAGAAGAATTCGTGTTTGGAGCTAAAGACATGGACGGCCAAGATGCTACGGTAAAGTGTATATACGAATGACGGCGGCTAATCTGTGGAGATCGGGATGGCAGAGATAAATGGTGGAATTGGGACAAGTTGACATTGAATTGAGACAAGTTGGGACAAGTTGAAATAAATTTGATTCGATCAGAATTTTACGCGACGCGACGCGTAAGCATCAGCAGGTCACATGCACGCACGAAAGACGGGTCACATGACTGTGCAGCTGATTTGTGACGCATATCAGCTGATCTGGCGCGGACTTCAAGAGTACATAACGCACTTAGAGATGTTGTAGGGTCCAGAATACAGTATGTTATAATACGAATATTGACGTGTGATAATACAGTGAATTATCGTATTGTAGCACTTTAAATTATCGTATTGTAATAAATAACCACGTTCGACGATATCTAATTATAATGTCACTTGAGTTGACATGAATAGTCGACATGAATACAACCCACTGATATGAAACATCGAAGTGCGGAGCGTACATTTCGAGGAGCATTACTCAAGAGAAATTGGTCAAATATTGTTTCATCTGACAGCAAAAGAGTATTTTGCATTTTACCCTCAATACACTCACTGTAAACCCTCAGTATACAATGCCCACTGGTTCCATTACTATGGCTCTATACGGTGCCATAACAGTTAGTACTATGACAGTTGGCACTTTGCATTACCATAACAGAACAAAGCGAGGAAAGCAAAACGAAGCTCATTGTGTGAATGATTCCGCGGAAGCAAGTTTCCACGGAGAATGCAAGCGGGAATGGGACGGGCGAAAGAGCAACGGTGCAGACCCGTTCGGGTCTGCACCGTGACCAATACAGCAGGGCTGTCGCTGCATGAGGCAAGGGCGCCGCTGCATCGGGACACCACTCCGGGCGTACCGCCCGCATCCGGCAGTGCAGCCCCGCGCGGTTGCTGTGGCGGGGCGTGGTGCTCCGGTTGCGCGGGGACAGCCGCGCCGCCGCGCCCCCACGCCTTTGTCCGCAACGATCCGTCACTGCTGCGGGCCGCTCTCCGCGGAGCACGGGTCGCTACCCGTTTCGGGCGCGCCCCACGCTTCCCCAGACCCTGGCAAGTCCCGGGGGGGCCCAGACCACCGCGTGGCAACGTGGCGCAGAGCATCGGACTGCCCAGAAGGGACCGTGTGACGTGGACAACCGCTTGTGAGCCATCGCTCGGCACGGAGACCGGTCTCCGCGCGCCCAATGCGGAAGACACCACCGCCGCCGTGCGGTTGTGTCTGAGAGGAACGCCCACGGTACGACCATGGCACAGACCGGTCTCTGCCGGGGAGGCTAACCCCGGTCGGGGTTTGTGTAAGGCACCGCCGCACAGTACATCCCGCGCAGGCGAACCCGCGGAGCCCCGCCCCCACGCCGGACTCTGGGCGGCGCGGCCCAAAGCGGCGGGTCTCGGCCCGTTGCGGCCGCGGAGCCGTCGCGCACCGCTGCATGTGGCAGGTGGGGGCGTGGCCGGGGAAGCCCCCGCTGGCGGAGAGCGTGCCGCAGCCCGGTCGCAGCCGCAGCCAGCCGCAGTCAACCGCCCGCACGGACGCGATCGGCCGCGCCAGACCGCTTTGGGCCGCGCACAGAGCGCCCCGCGCCGCTGCCGGGACGATAGGGGCGGTGCGGGGGCGTCGTGTCGCTCCGCCTGCCGGATCGGGCAGGCGCGCGTCCCGAACGGGCCGCGCCCACAGATCCCCACGCACCCGTATCAGTTCACGCCCGTTCGGAGCACAATCTGCTATGGCTGATTCAAATTGACATCTCTTTCTGCAGCCATTTTTCGTTTAATACTGTTGCCAGCTCTGCTTTCTCCACACAATAAAACTTTCATTAATACGAAATATATAAAGCACACTTATTGTTACGTTTAATACCAATCCACGTATAACCAAACATCTTCACTCTTGTATTCTTGTTCTTGTATTCTTGTTCTTGTATTCTTGTTCTTTTATTCTTGATCATATCACTAAGAATGTTCGGTGGTAAAGCTATGCATATCGTTGCTAACAAAAATCAGCAAAAACCCGTTTTATTATTGCCAGGCGTCATGGGATCGTTCGATTCCACACGTGAAGCCGCTAAATATACTGCAATCTTCGAGAAGAGTTTTGCTAAACCCATTGCCGGTGCTTGCAGCACCGGCAATGGTGTGGGCATACTGCCCACACCTGTTCCGACGCCTACTGCTACTCCACGCAACGGTTCCATCATGGGCAAGAAGAGTTTTAGAAAACATTCTAATTCGTATACGTTTGCTACTCCTCCTACAACCATTCCTTCTTCTCCAAATCACACTGCAAACACCTCACCTAACCACACTGCAAGCACTTCACCTACTGCCAACGTCTCACCTCGTACATCTACACAATACGAATTCTATGCCCGGTGCACGGACTTCCAGCATCGCAGTGCAGAATTGGATCTCGTTCAGGTTTCTCCACACCAGAACTATGTCCAAGTGTTGTCATCACAGCAATCTTGCATTCCTGCTACCACGTCGAATGTTCAAGACACTTCGAACAAGAAACATACCGCTAAGAGACAACGTGTTGGGCCCTCTTGCGACACGTGCAGGAACAAAAAGACTAAATGTAATGCAAATATTGAAATAGTGCTGCTGGACAGCGAATTATTGACTAGAGGCTCCAAGTTCAATTCTATATTGAATTCATCGACAAAATTACATTTTACACTCACAGAAACTGATGTTAAAAATTTAACAAATTTTATCATGTGTTCCAATGATTCAAAATTTTTGCCTCTCTTGCACAGAATTACCAACTTGCAACCGAACGAAAAGATAATAAAACATCTCGACAAACTGATCGTATTCAGTCCATGCTCGTCTTGTCTCAAGAGGAAACATTCCAATTGTTCTTCCTCTTCTTCCTCATTATCATTCGTTTACGATTCAAACCACAATTCATGCGCTTTTTCAAGAGGTTTCACTAGAGCTGACATCAATACATTCAATCAACTCTTGAAAAAACTGAAAAATGTGCCAAACAAACAATCGATATACCAATTAGATTTGAATGACTACATTTTTGCATGAATCCATGCCATACCACGACATCCTCACGATCTGTGCCGTACTTGTATTATTAAAACATCTCATCCATACCGCACAGATTTTATATACATATTCTTCTTCCTTATATATTTAAGATTCATTATTGCATTAATCATGGCGGTGCCGAATGCGGAAGGCCGCAGCGGTGCACCGGCGGCAAACATTTCTACGTCGCGTCACAAAATAAACGTCACAAAAAGGGTCACACACCTTAGCAAAGTGTCACAAAGTAATATAATCATAAAATAAATGATACAAATTTGTTCAACACTCTTCTCATAACCCTAATACTCACATCTCTTCAAAACCACAACGCTGCAATGAGTTTTCACAAATCATTCAACATTTTACCTGCTTCACATATCAACGTGCAACGTAAAGATATAAACAATAAAGAAAATAATTTTGATTATACACAAGAACCATTATGTTCCAGTTTATTCGGTAGTCCCGCATCAACTCTTAATTTCAAAAATAAAAATTTTAAATTTAGCAGCAATATTAGTACCAACACCAATACTATATCAGATTCACAAAAGATATCACAATCGTATAATTCCAGAAATTATTCAATTTCAAATTCAACAACTTCTTATTTCACCAATACTAATACAAATTCAACTGCTTCGGATCTATTGAAAATATCTGGACATCCACAATTTATCGGTAATGACAATAAAAATGACCCTTCATCAACAGAATATAAACCAACTGTATTCACAGGTGATAATTGTACTGCTCTTTTCATTAAAAATTTAAATTTAAATGTAACTGAAAAAAATTTAAATGATTTTTTCTCAAGATATAAATCATTCGTTTCATCAAAAGTTTGTAGAGATTTTAAAACTAAAAAATCTTTAGGTTATGGTTATTTAAATTTTAATAACAAAGATGAAAGTGAAAAAGTTATTGAAGATGTATGTTATTGTAAATTGTTTGGTAATGAAATTGTAATAATGCCATCAATGAGAGATACAAAATATAGATTATCATTTGGTACAAATGTTTTTTTCAAAAATTTACCAACTGATTGTCCTGATTTCAATACAAAAGTTTTTTACACTTCTTTGAAAAAATTTGGTCATATCATTTCATGTAAAATTGAACCTGATAAAAAAATTGGATTTGTGTATTTTAATAAAAGGGAAAGTGCAGAAGAAATGATAAACCAACTAAATGGTAAGTCCTTCTTTGGTTCAATTGTCTATTGTAGTATTCATATTAGTAGAGATTTTAGAAATACAAATGAAATTTCCAATGAAGAAACCTCGAATAACATTATTCATAAAGATCCAACAACTGTACAGAAACAAGTCAAAATAATTCCTTCAATTGAAAAATTGCCTTTAAAGACATTAGAGGTATCAAATATTCCCCAAAAATTGTCAAATACAACTATTATCACACTGATACCCAAAACTTTCCGTAAAAATATAACAATAACTTCAATTGAAGATCAAACTGGTTCAAATAAAATTTTATTCGAATGTAATTCTTCAAAAGATACATCTCTCATAAAACGTATCCTAGAAAAAAATTTGGAGTCGAAATCCTTAATTTTAAAACTAACAAATCATATTTCGAAAAAGAAACCAATAATAAAGACTAAACCAAAGGAAAATCTTGTCGTATACCTCGAAAATCTAAGTGTTGTTTGCAACGCTGAATTTTTAAGATATCTGACCATTCAAGAGCATATTGAAACTGAAAGGATAAAAATTACTTCTTACACGCAAGATCCACTGACATTCTTTGGTTATATTAAATGTAAAAATACTAAAGATTGTAAAAGGTTATTCAATTTTTTACAAGGGAGATTGGTTGGTGGAAGTGTTATTACTACTTCATACGAAAACTATGAACCTCTCGATGCAATAAGACTGAATGGGAATAAATCAGAGGATTCAACTACTAAAGAAACAAAAAATAAAAAGTACCCATCTCAAAAATCACAAGACAAAGAAGACAATAGCTTGAATAATTTTGTATCACCAAATGGTTTTCTCGAAATGAAAAAAAATTATATCCCCATGAAAGCATCCTTACTATATCCTGAATTTAAAACAAGAAAACAGATTTTAGATATATTGAGGTCTAAAGTAAAAGAAAAAATAAAGTTTTTTCAGTTCCCATCTGCAACAAGAGATGAAAATCTAAATTTGATTGCAGAATATATCTTCGATGTCTATTGGATGAGTGAAGGTACCAATATCTTAACTTTCTTATATCAAATGCCTAAAATTCCTGAATACAGAATGCATTTTACTAGACAAATTGAAGAAGCTGCTACTTTGTTAGGCTTCGCAAGGGGATAACAAATCTGCCGATTAATTCTCTACAGATATCATGGCTTTGTTACCCAAGATCATTCATGATATCCCTTCTCAGTCCAATATTCACTGCAAATTAACAATTAATTTTTTTAATTTTTATTTTTATTTAAATATATAATTTTATACAGTCTTATTATTATTTAATTAATTAAATAAGATATCTTTGTTTCAATTAACTTCATTTGTAATATTTTCATTTTGGATGCAGGCGAGGCGATAAATGATACAATTGAGATATTTTCCTATCACCATCACATTATCACCAAATTTCAATTAGTTATTACAATCTTAATCTATTAATAATAGCTAAGAAATAGGAAAGCAAAAAAACAACAACGGTAAATTTTAATTCAACAGATAACAACGAATAATACTTGGGAACTAATGGAGGTTGTAGAATGTCTCAATTATGGAAAGGAAAAATCATTGGGAACTATCAAATGTAGTCATAATGCTTTAAACGAGTTCCACGTAATTTGCTGGGAAAATACCTTCCAAGCCATTGACTCTACCTGTCCACCAGTCGTTTTGAGAATCAGATTTTTTTATAATTGTAATAACATCACCTTTTCTAAATGATAAATCACCTCTCTCCTCACCTTGGAATGTGTATAGTGCCACAGCTTTTGGTCCCGCGGATGGTGCCTCATTAGCTCTGATACCAGTAGTACGTGTTGCTCCAGGTACAGCAGCTGGTGCAGCTGGTGCTTGTCTATCATAAGACCCCGCAGAGGAATATCTTTGACTGTTACGATCACCTGCTCTTCCATAATCACCACTTGCATAAGTATCTCTAGCTTTGGTGTCTCTATCATCATATCTAGAACCTCGTCTATCGTAATCATCATCATAGGTACTTCTACGATCATAAGTGGAATTATCGTCATATCTGCTGTTACGTGAACGATCACCATAACCATAGTCATTATCATCTACGTATCTACTCGAACGTGCGACACTTCTACGTCTGTCATCATCGCGTCTATCGTAGTCGTCACGTCTATCATAATCATCACGTCTACCATAATCATCATCATCGAAATAATCATCGCTACCGGTACTACGATAACTTCTTGAATCATTAACATCACCTCTCCATCTACTTGATTTTGTCATTGGTCTTGTTGAATCTACATCTGAGTCACCAAATGAATCTGGGATATCGTTATAGAAGCTACTTCCTGCATCATCATAATAGCCATCATTAGCAGTTTGATAGTTGAAAGCTCTGGATTCAAGAACCCTGAATAAAGGATCACAAGCTGGAGGTGGTCTAACTTTACCACTTAAAATTTGTTTAGCTTTAACTTCTCTACCATAAAATTTAGCATTTGCATCTCTTCTTTCAATAATAACAGAACCTTCTACAGAGATACCTGCAAATAGACCCTTTGATTTGGAGTATGCAAAAACAGATGAAACACCACCTGCCGATGCAGAAGCTGCAGCTTCTGCATTTCTACCTAATGGACCAGCAGAAACAGACACATTACCACCTAAAGTAATTTGACCAATCTCTGAAAACGATTTAACGGCACTTGCGGTGTTTAGGATAAACACAAAATCTGTCAATTCGACACCGACCAAACCACCTGCACCGGCACCAGCCATCGTAATACCTGATGGAGCTGACCAGGTACCATCTCTCAATCTTGCAACAATGACACCAGAACCGGCTCTACCAGAAAACAGGAACCCAGCTTTCAGAACCGTGATAACCGCCAAACCTTTGGCCCTTTTCAACACATCAGGAGGAATAACCTGGTCTGCACCAAACACTTGATTCGGTTTGACAAAACTTCTCAGAATATTGGCAGCCTTCTTTGACTCATTTTTCAAGCTTCTTGGAACAGGATTGTTTAGACCCATTTTTTCTCTATTTTCACACGGGAAGGGTCTTTTCCACTCAAAACGACGTTTTTAAAGCCCAATTGACCGTTTCTTACAGCTCTCTTGTACCGCTAAAGTGGCGATCAGAGTGGTATTCTTTTCTTAATTCTTCAATTTGTCAAATTCAATATTTCACCCTTCGCCCCTGGCCGGGCAACCAGGGTCGGCCCAATAAAGGGGCGGCCTCGCTTACCGGCAAAGTATAAATACAGCGGCATCTTCAATTTCTTTCTTCAATTTTCCACCACTTTACGAGATCGAATTGAACAATAATTATTGTATTTGACGTCAAAATGAGCTGAAATAGCTGCTTTTGAGCTGAAATAGCTGCTTTTGAGCTGAAATAGCTGCTTTTGAGCTGAAATAGCTGTTTTTGAGCCCAAATTGACCCCAAAATGAGCTGAAATGAGCAAAAATGACCCCAAATCGACATTGTTTTGATCTAGAGCGTCAGTTTATACTTAAATAGATATATAACGATGGTCAGACGCTGAGACATTGCTTTAAAGCCGTCAATTGGTCCTGGACAGCTCTCCTGGCGGTACCGCCGATGGCGTTCCTCTGTTCGACACTCTTCTCGAAATCAAACACTTCGTACACGTCGACCTCAAAGTTGGTGTCTATCTGCTGAAATTGGTGCAGTTCCAGCTTGTCAATTCCTGACAAGCCCAGTTGTTCAGCCATAGTAACGCATCTACCAGCTATATTGTGCGTCTCTCTGAACGGTATGCCCTTTCTGACCAGGTAGTCTGCCAGATCTGTGGCCAACATGTTCATCGAAAGAGCGCCTTCCATCTTTTCCTTATTGACATTCAACGTCGAAATCACACCTGTGGCTATCAATATCGAATGTTCGACGGTGGTCAAACAGTCAAATAACGGTTCTTTGTCCTCTTGCATGTCTTTATCATACGTCGATGGGATCCCTTTCAATGTCATGAGGAATCCACTCAATTGACCAAATACTCTTCCAGACTTGCCTCTCAATAGTTCCAACGAATCTGGGTTCTTTTTCTGTGGCATCAATGATGATCCAGTGGAATATGCATCACTTAAAGTGATGAATCCAAACTCAGCCGTTGAGTATATGATAAGATCCTCTGAAAATCTAGATATGTGGTTCATGAATAACGTTGACCAAAACATTAGATCAACTATAAAGTCTCTGTCTGAGACTGCGACCAATGAATTGCCAATAACACCATCGAAACCTAACTTCTCAGCTAGGAAATTTCTGTCGATACCATATGGATGCCCAGCTAATGCACCTGCTCCCAATGGTGATTTATTCATTCTCTCCAATACTTGTTCCAATCTCTTGTAATCTTCTGTGAAATATGTGGTATATGCACTAAGCCAGTGAGACCATCTTATTGGTTGTGCTCTTTGTAAATGCGTATATCCAGGCATCAAAATGTCAATCTCTGACTCTGCTCTTTGGATCATTACATGCACAAGCCCTTTCAACGCAGGAAGTAAATTATCAACAACGATATCTCTACAATAAATTCTCAAATCTGTCACACATTGATCGTTACGAGACCTGCCTGTATGAACCTTACCTGCAATATCAGTACCAATTATCTCACCTAATCGTCTTTCATTGGCCGTGTGGATATCTTCATCATTATCTCCACGAACAAATGACTTCATGTCCCATTCAGTTTTAATTTGATCTAATCCAAGGTGTATCTTTTCCAATTCTTCATTGGTAATCAATCCAATCTGTGCAAGTCCACTGGTATACACTTTGGTACCTTCCAAATCTGCCTTGTACATCTTGTAATCGTACGACAACGATTCGTTGTACATGTGCATCAAAGGATCCGTCTCTCCTGTAAATCTGCCTCCCCATAATTTCTGCATTTTTTTTGTTTCTTTACCCATAGCTGTATAAAACCTTCTGATGTATCGTTCTGATGGATACCGTGCTTTTTCTCTCTAAGATATCACAAGAAACTGTCTACACGACCCACACATCGTACCCTTTTATACAACATTGCCATGTCGATATTTGTTACTGACTCACTCAACATCCATCAAGATCTATTCAAGATGACACAAATTATTGTTCTTGTAGCATGACAATATTATTTTTCATTGTTAAATTTATTTCTCGGCAGGCGTTTTGACTCATACTAAAGTTGTCATTTTACTATGTAAACTTCTGTTAAATGAGAAAATTGATGAGTCAACTGTCAAAGGACTATACAAGGGTTTGTTCATCAATTTGTTCATGTTTGTATTGTGTGTAACACTATCTAGGTCCGAGTGTGAGCAATCTTTTTCTATGTAAAATGGTATGTATTGACATGCGAAATATATAAATGAAGCACCATTTGTATGTCGTTGGTCAATGTGGGAACATTTGAATACGTACTGTATATCAGCATCTAAATTTCCCATATTTTGCACGGTTACTAGCTCTTTCATCTTCGTCTTGTCCTTGACTTGAAACTCGTTGTCGTAATGTCCTTACTGCTGATACACAGTCGGTTGAACAACCTGAAAGATACTTGTGTAGTATGTCTGTAACGTTCTACCCAGTAGGAGAAACTATATTCGTTTGATCTGGAAGAATTGCATAGCAACCTTAAAAGTATTATGATAAAGTAACAAAATTTTGAATCCATCTGTTTTATCAATCAGTTCACATCATATTAAATAGAAGTACATAATAGTACATATATTTCTAAGATACATAAACTTTAGAAGCATAGAGTAAAAACATAAATTTATCAGTCCTAACGGATATTTCAAACTCTGGCAATCTATGGCTTACATCTACCAGAGAAACGTGGATATAATGAACATTCTCTAACGGTATATCTGTTACATAACCATGCCAAGATACGTTCGGTACCAATACCGTAACCACCATGTGGACAGGTACCGTATTTTCTTTGATCAATAAACCAATAGTATGGAGCAGGATCAATATTTTCACGTTTGAAACCAGCTTGTAGTTCTTCAACGTTATCAATTCTCATTGAACCACCAGTAATTTCACCAACAGTTGGCATTAAAACGTCAACTGATTCAGTTACACGTGGATCATCTACACATTTTTTCATGTAAAATGATTTAATAGCAACTGGGAATTTAATTAAAAAGATTGGTACACCAATTGTATCAGTCATTTTTCTTTCAGCTGCTTCAGCGATATCATCACCAAATTTAAAATCTTCACCATCTTCGTTCTTGATATCATGTTCGTTCAACCATTTAATAGCATCTTTATATTCTAATCTCATGAATGGACCAGTTGGTGCTTTGAAATCTGGGTTCAATTGTTTAACCAATGGGCCAGCGACTGGATCCTCCACGACATATTTGATGGTGTTGACGATCAAAGTTTCAAGATGGTTTAATAATTGATCAAATGATAAGAAAGCTAATTCAGCTTCGATATGAGTATATTCAGAAAGATGTCTTCTTGTATGAGATTTTTCAGCACGGAATGATTCTTGAACACAGTAAACGTCACCAAGAGCAGGTAAACAAGTTTCAAGATATAATTGAGAACTTTGAGTCAAATAAGCTTCTTCACCATAATAATCCAATTTGAATAAAGTTGAACCACCTTCAACTTGAGTTTGAACCATACATGGTGGAGTAACTTCAATTAATTTTTCTTCTTTAAAGACACGTCTAAATGAGGATAGAAGTGTATGACGAACTTTCATAACAGCAGATAAAGTTTCACCTCTCAAAGTCAAATGACGTTGATCTAGTAATAAAGATGGATCAGCACCTTCAGCGACTTTATTAGTGAAAGCATCATCACCAGAAGGAGCTAAACCGACAATTTCGTAATAGTCAACAACTAATTCAACACCACCTGGTGCACTTTTACCTTCAGGAACTTTAACGACGTTACCGTATAATGTAACGGTGGATTCGATCGTCAAATCAAGAGTTTGTTGAGCCAATGCAAGGTCGCCTGTCAACACACATTGCAAGAAACCTCTACCATCTCTCAAGACAATGAATAAAACTTTCTTGTTGGAACGCAATCTATGGATCCAACCAGAAACTTTAACTCTTTTGCCGACTTGGCCGTACACATCATCAATTTTCAAATATGTAGCCTCTGGCAATGACTTATCCTCTTCGATCTTGATGTTCAAAGAAGCCATCTGTTTAGCGGCATTCTCAGCTGCTTGTTCCTGCTTCTTCAATTCCTGTTCCCTTTGCTTGACAGCTTTCTTCTTCAAACCATCGCAACCTTTTCTAGCCTTCTTCAAAGCAGAAGCACTGATCTCAACGTATGAATCTTCTTCAGCTTTGAACACAAACAATTTTGGTTCAGCAGCACCGTCACCATTTTGCTGCAAATTGGCGAATAATGCAAAAGCTGGTGTTTTGAATGGGCTCTCTTGAGCACCACTCTGTGTCAATTCGTCAATACCGGTGGTATCGTTAATGTACAGAGACATAGCTGTGGTCTTTTGTCCTATATATGTATACAATTACGTGCAGGCATAAAAATATACTAAAAAAAATTTACAATAAAATTAGAGAGAAAGTTCAAGAAAACAGTATTTACACTGTCAAATAAACGTGAAAATGGCGAACCAGATGAGAATGATTACAAAAATTGGAAATCGATGAATACAATGAAAATTGGTGAAATTTGACAAAATTTAGTGAAATTTGGCATCGCTCAGAATGAAATTTTCCAATTGTTTTCCGGCGACGTGAAAAACGAAAAAAAACAGTGAAAAATCGCTATAAACGAGGCAAACTGAGTCGCTCAACTGTGACCACTTTGTTTGGCCCTTCCAGCAGGCACAACAATCGAGCTGTTAAGTATGGCAGAGCAGCATTGCAGCAGCAAAAAAAAAAAAGATAATTTGTCTCCCGGGGGCGAGTCGAACGCCCGATCTCAAGATTACTTTTTAAATTACAGTCTTGCGCCTTAAACCAACTTGGCTACCGAGAGAAATTACAAGCTCGCACTCAGGATCGAACTAAGGACCAACAGATTTGCAATCTGCTGCGCTACCACTGCGCCATACGAGCTAATTAATTTACACGAGTGAAAATTTGGCTGATTGAGTGATGTTGTGTACTCGTCAAGATTGATTTTTTTGAATCCAGTTTATGTATTGTACATATTTACATTTTGTATCTACAAGTGTGTGTGTTCATGCGGTGGTGGATTCTGGTTGTTTCAACCACCATGAACCAAAATCTGTGCCCAAAAGTTCATGTGAATGTGTGTCATGTCCATCATATACTACCTCTGTTATAACACCTTTTGCCACACGTATACGTATGGGCTTAGGTCGGCTTGCAGTTTCATTGGTTGGTAACTCTACTGTGAAGTCTGGCCCACCCAGTGCCCATTCACGACTCATAAGTTCATCATGACGTTCTCGTACACCGTCTACTGCCTGTATGTCCTTTTCACTTACATTGATTATAGGAGTTCCCATTACATTTGCATGAGCTGCTGACAATACCTCTATGGCATGGGTAATGGTAAATGGTAGATTATTGGTATGGGAACGAACGCTATCAACAGCACCACCATGCCATTTGACAAATCCTTGTGATTCTAAGTCGCGAGCACGGATCATCTTTCTCTGCCACGACAAGTCTGATCCACACAGTAATGTACCGTGATGGCACACCCAATTACCAGTTATTCGAAACGCACTGCCACCTACTTTACGTGTACGCAACCATATGCTACCTCTTTCATCTGAATGAAGTTCATCGAGTGATTCGTTATCAACACTATTCCTCAACGATTCAGCTATCCAATCAGCAGAATCAGAACGGTTGAATGTGGTTAATGGTGCAAAAATGGCATAATTGAGGTTATTTAAATCGTGTGCAACACAACCACCGCCAGAATATCGACGTATAACAGGTGTTTTACGTACATTTGGTTCTGGCCATGAAGTGTACGCCAAGTTTATCTCTTTATATGGCAATTGATTGCGACCATGGACGACACATAATGAGTTTGTATACAAGTATAAGTGTGGTTGTTTTGTCTTGAGGAGCACCGGTTCAAGTGCTAAATTAACGTATGGATTGTGTGTTTTGCTAACGATTGTGAGTGGTCTGCCCGACTGAATAGCAGCCTTGAGTGACATGGCTTAGTCTTTATCCCTTCTCCTTTTAACTTTTTATTTTTTAGAATATATATTTATGTATTTATTTACGTATTCTTAATTACGTGTGTTTGGATAGTCTATAAGTGCTTGAGCATAGCCTGCGTGTAGTTTTTTCTTTTAGAGTTTGTATGATACGGTGAAATACGTTTAATATCTTCTTCAATTTCTATCAAAGCCACTATGGAACAGGCTTTCTCGAGGTCGTCTCTTCTGTTACATTTAATCACAATATTTCTCTGCAACTGGTACACTTCTTCCGCCTTCGAGCGTCTTTCCACCAGTTTTGTTTTGTAAACTCTCGTTGCTGGACCACCTTCTTGTCTATACTTTGCGTCCAACACAACCAATGTTTCCTTGAATGGATGCACCTTTCTGTTGTATAGCATTTCGATCAGGTACCACACATCTCTATGTTTGCCTTTTTTCATCTCTTTCAAGAGTGCAAACAGTACTTTCAAATTACCCATTAATTCGTAGTCCCCATGGAACCTAGTACTGATCTCCTTCAGTAAGATGCTTACCGTGCATGTAACGTACCCTTTCAATCCCATGGCATTTTTAACGTTTTTTGGATTTTTATCTGTCTTATGAATCATGGTACTGTGGAATGCAGTGCAGCTCTGTATAGTTTCCAATAAATTGTTTGAGATGGTCATACTATCGTCACTGTTGCTCTGGTCTCGACACTACATACACATACAATTACTTTACATGAATAAACTACATTATTATATGCTTTATATACGTTTCCCAGCATCCATTAGCACCAAACTCAACTATTTTTCACTCCCCATCCCTATCCTAACCCATTCTTATCTCTCATATCCCTGCCTCAACCCATCCTCCTCGTCCCTGTCTCAATCTCATCACTTCAAATCACCTTGCAACCTTTTATTCTCATAGCGGTTAAAACCCATTTTTCTTGTTTCGGGCGCTTTTTTCACTGCAAAAAATGCAAACTCACAGTAAAAAGCTGCATTTACAAGAAAGAAACTATAGTAAACCTCGAGAATTTTGTGTACATTTTGTGATGAGTTCTTTGAACTACAGTTATATGTCCATTCAAATGCACCACTACTGACTATTACTAACCGCCAACTATTGCAACTAACCATAAATCTGTTTTCTGATTTCTGTTTTTCAGCCTTCGCGTCACTTCGCGTCGTCTCATCTCATCTCGTTTATATAGCTTAAATCAAAGTGTCAGAAGCTCGTTAAAAGCTGTGAAAAGTCAGGTTTTGGTAGGTTCTTGAGCCAGCTTGAAGAACAAACTAGAGTCGTTTCAGCCATGAGGTTGTCATCTGAGGACAGACTGCGTCAGGCGCTCAACGAGCTCTTTTCGAAGCGTCCGTTTAGCGATGATGCACGTTTGGTGCGTACGATTATTGCATCTGCATCGAGAATGTCTAGAGGCACTACTAGTTCTCAGTTTGCCAGTGTTATAGACAAGTTTATACAGAATGATATATCTGAGTTTGTAGTTGATTTGATTCGTGATTCTAGTGGTGTCAAGTTGGACGATGATACCGTCAAATTTGATAATATTGTAGAGTCGCTGAAATTGGTAGGTTCCAAGATTTATATGCTCTACTCTTCCCTGGATGTAGAAAACTATACTCTCACTCTGCATGGTGTTCAATTTATGTTTTTGCAGAAATTGTCAATTTTATTGGATGAACGACACATAAATTTCCAATCTCTGCTCTCATCTGCACTGACAGATTATTACAGAGCTGATTACAGGTTGAATAATATTCACATTTTCATTGACATTTTCTATTCTCTGTTTTATGATACGACTCTTTCTCAGAGAATCGTATCTGATTTGCATCTCTCTGGTATCAATACTCTGAATGCTTTGCAGAGAATTATCATCGATTCATGGAGAGAATTAGCTTTCCATTTGGACTTCAATCCGCTTATTAGATCTGCCAAACGGTACATCACTCTTCTGCATTTATTGGACGATGATGCTCTGGTAGAAAAAGAGCTGAATATTTCACTACAATTAATATTTGCAAGTCCACTCATTCTTCCAAAATCATTGAAAAATGAACCTATACCACCTGATGAATTTGAATCACTATGTGATATACTAGATACGAGAAAATTTTTTACCATCCCATTTTTCTTTGAGCATCTGGTTGATTCCTATAAAATTTCCTTCACGTCACCAAATCTATCAGATTTATTACAACAGATACATCGATTAGAAATTCAATTCCCTTTCAAAAATGAAAAGAATGAAAACTACAAGTACATCCCACAATTCATTGAAATTGTACGTAAACACTTCAGTGAAGATATTGGTAATAACAATCATATCCTTTACAATGATTTGATGAAATATATTCAATATCAGCAAAGGCATCCTATTACGCATGACTCAAGAGAGACTATCAAGACACTGGCTATTTTCATAAATTACTACCTACCTCATTCAACAATATTCTTTACAAGTTATTTTCGTCCCTATGTGTTTAGAAACTTACTATTACAAATTTATCCATCAAATTCATTCTTACACCATCTTTTAGATGCCATTGAAGATACAAAACCTGGTTCGTACACACCTATCTCTAGACTAGTCTCGACAATCAGGGTTTCATTGGCTGATAAACCTAAATATATCGATAATGGTAGAACACAATACCGATCTATTGTTTTTGACCACTCAACAGTACAATGGTTACCCATGGAACAGAGAAATGATCATGTCACAATTTACCCAAACCAAAATTATAAAAAGATCTGGCAAAATGAACAGGACTCTTATAAACCTGATAAAACGCTACAAAATATCGTTCAATTGAACATCGTGGAAACATGGACACCTATAAAATTGCAAGGGAATAATAAACGTATGCTGGTAATTTCTAATCTCTCTGTTGCCTCTATACTCTGTCTCTTCAATTCTTCCCATTCCTTATCATTGGACAAAATGAAGAAATTACTGCTCTTACACACTGAAAAGGAAGAAGAAAACCTGTTGGAAAACATAAACTTACTACTCAAAAACGATCTATTAATTCGTGAGCAAGACCAGTACTGTTTCAATACAGAGTTCATTCCAAGTGTAAAAATAAGGAAGACTGGTAAAATGATCATCGCACACTGAAATGTGTCTTCCCTCAACGAGTTCATCAACACTTTTCACACTTATTTTTACATCATTAGAAGGGCAAAAATTCCAGCAATTAACTCATACGCACAAGTATCAAACATACTCCCTATTCCTTCTTTTACGTTGCGTAATGTTTATGTTTTTTTACCTAAAATTCAGCTTTTTTTTTACTGTCGCCGCCTTTAACGAGATAGCTTAAAACCTCTAAACATCATCTCATTTAAAGGTTGAAATTTCATAAAAACTGATTTTCAAATATCTTAATACAATTGGGGATTGGTTCGGTTCCCTGAACAAAATCAGTGGGTGACTACATTAAAATTGCAAATGGCCGATTTGTGCCAGCCATCAGACCCATCGAAGCCTGTATATAGTGTGACATCCAGATATGAGCTTACGAACGTTGATTATAATGATACCAAACAACTATTAAAGCAGTTACTGGCAGACTTTCTCAGCAAAATTGAGGTACCAGCTGGGTCTAGTAGTGGGGGAAACGGCGATGAGAAATTGGATGGATCAAGTGTCGAAAATTCCCAACTAGCTGACGTGCAACGGTTCATTAAGGTAAAAGTGCTAAACTACTGCAGGAAACTTACCTCAATGAAGGTTTATGTACCCTACGAAAATGGTACTAATACGAATAGTTTTGAGCTTTTAAGTCAAGGTAAGTTGATAAGTGAGTTTTGGTCTATTGTGAAAAACTTTGAAGATGAGTTGGAAGATAAAATCATTAATATCTATTGGAAAGAACCCGAACGTAGTGAAAATATTGAATGTATGGCTACTCACTGGCATAATATGTACGGAACACTGATTTATCACCTATCTGTATTCAGTATTATGTTTGAATATGTGAAGATAAATTATCCTAGATATGCAGCTGAAGTTCCATATCGTTGGACAACCGAAGAGTATTTTCAAAAACATTTTATTGAAAAGGTTTTGAACAAATTTGAAGATCGAGCAAAGGATTTTATTACGCGACACATTGATTTTACATGGAATGATCCAACGCCTCACTCCAAATGGACCAACAAGACATCTTTAATATCAGATATATATCATTTTAAAATTGAGATTCCCTACTCCACAGCCACCATAACTGATATATATCTTGACTATCTCAAAAGTATGGCTTCGATTTGGAATAGTAATTTGACCATATTTTACACTAAGGATATAACTCGTTACTGCCGTAAAAATGCATTTCATGCATTATTTATATCTGAAGAGTTTGTTTTAGAATCCAATAATTTTATTCTGGAACACACTGTGATGCAATCAACAGTGATAGAACAATTTTTTGATATAGCAGTCAAAATTTTATCAGCTGGACATGCTGATTTCGTGAAGGAGGAATTTTTATCAGCTAGTACAGCGTTTGATGACTTATTATCTCTTTTTTCATCAAGAGATAAGGTGTGGCAGCTTTATCACTTCTTAGAAACATGTATCACAAAGTATCTCAAGGTAGGTCACAGGAAATGCATAGATGAGAAAAATATGGTAACATTTTTTGATTATTGTTATGCTATAAAACTATTTTTTACCCCGATAGACAATCGTTACACTTTTATCCAACATTGTATCAAAAGCGTTGTTGGTTCTGACCATAAGTTTTACGAGCTAATTATTAAGAGTTTGGAAACGCATAGAAAAGCACTGCTTGAACAAGGTACAACCAATAGTATAATGGAGACAGCACCATCCGTTAGTCAAGATACAGAAGGGTTGAGAACCTTTTTAGGCTCTTTTGATTTAGATCCGCTTTGGCTCAAAATGTTGACCTCATCTCTTTTTAGAAAAGCAATCATTGAAGGGCCTGAACGTATAAGTAACTATTTTGACCATCCAATAATGAAGAATATATACCATACGATTAAGGAAAAGTATGAGAAAACAGAAGAGTATCAAGAACTCACAAATTTCATGATTGCTGTTCAAAATGCTAATGAGTTTAAATCCACATACTCGAAGTCTCTAGTAAGCACTGCAGACACAAATGTGTCTCTCTCGCCATTATTTTTCGAAAAATCGAAAATACCGTACTCATCATCAAAACTAGATAATGAAACCCCAAAACTTCCTTCTTCCATTGTAAAAAAGTTAGAGCAAGCTGAAAATGAATTTCTGTCGCGAAATAAAGGTGCTTCTAACATCACTATCAACAGGGCATATCACCTTCATAGCTGTGAAGTTTCATCACCTTATATTCTCAACGATAAGCATTTGATTCTTCAATTAACGTTATATCAAACATGTGTACTCAGTCTGTTCAATGATGCGATAGAATTAGAAATTTCTGACATTATCAAGGAAACAAATTTAACCAAGGGCGCCGTTCAAAGTGTACTATCCTCTTTTACATCAATTGGTCTATTAATACGCAATAATAATACTTTCAAGCTGAATAGAAGGTTTAGTCCAGATAAAAGAAAGATACGATCCGGTAAATTACGTATTCCTTTAAAACAAGCTAAATCTTCTACTCCTGATAACTCTGCTGTTATTCACACAGAGGGTAGCAACAGTTCATGGCAGCAACAGTTATTAATGGCTGCTGTTGTACGAGTCCTTAAAAGATCAGGTCAAGTTCCCTTAAGCTTTCAAGATTTGGAAAGTCATGTTTCATATGAGTTAAGTGGGTTTAGTGTAGGTGAGTTTAAGGTCGTTCTGGAAAGACTGGTCGATGACAAATATATCAATTATGACGGTTCGTTATACTCTTACTTTTGAATAGATGATCAAGCATAATTCAGACTGTATAGACACACTAGGTATATGTATATATGTCTAGCATAGTTGTTTAACAAAAAAACATTAATCTATAATAGTAACTTTTATATGCTACACATAATCATACACAAGAATAAGTGGGAGATAACGTATAAAAATTACGATGTCTTAGTGTATGATCCATAAACTGAAATAAGATATCAAAATGAATTCAATAGATTGGCCCACATGATGAGCTTTTTAGTCCCTAGCTTAGATACCATTTAATCAGCTTCAAAGGCTTGATCAGTTGCGTCAATGATGATACTCAAAATACTCTTTTGGCAGGCGAGCTTTTCTGTTGGGTCTTCAATGGTTGATGTGATAAGAATGTCTGCCCATGCGTTGCATAACATCTCTTTTGTTAAATGATTTTTCTCTTCTTTTGCCAATAAGTACTTGAAGTGAAACAATAGCTCCCTCAATGTCCAGTATTCTGGTTCTGGGAGTTTGTAAATAATTCCATGCATGTAGTCTACTTGGGTAGTTTCTGACTGAATGGCCAGACATTTTTTGAATTCATCCTCTAAAGCACTTGGTAAAAGAGTGTCAGGTAAAGATATGAAGTAGGCTTGGAAAAGTTTGGCAATTTTGTAAACTTCTTGGTCTGAAGGTGTGGCTTCTGCAACTAATAAAGTGTCTATAAATGATGGATCGTCGTTTATCTGTTTTATTTGTTCCTCTACTGTTGATATGTTGAATGTGTGATCGTAGATATTTTCGAGATCAGAACCGTTTGTTTGAATGAACTCTATACATCGCTCCACAAATTGTGGTACTGCATCATCATCTTGATCTGCCAGTGCCGACAGAGATGACCCAAATATTGGTGTGTTCCTTTTACCATTTTTGCTTTCTGTATCAATTGATTCTGTATCAGATTTGGATTTTAACGAGTTTAAATCTAGCTCATCGTCTATTTGGTTCAATATCGATTCAAAAGTCAGATCAGTAACCTCTTCATCTGAAGTAGGTTTGGGGTCAAGAGTAGAGAAGAAATCTACTTTACCTGTTGTATCTTTGATATCAGGCAATTTTTCCAGCATCGATAATTCTGTTACATCGGTTTGATACTTTGATTTTGGTCTTGAATTTGTGGATGATCTCTTTATTGATCTTTTGATAGATTTTGATGATTTTGGTATTGTATTATTATTATAGTTAGTGGTGGTCCTTTTCGTTGATATTGAAGTAAGACTTCTGGAACTGTTCAATGAAGTTTTAGATGATGAAGGGTATGAATCCAACATGGAATATGGAGATTTCGTAAAGGGGGACTCATCGTGAGTGGAAGTAATTCTGGGCCTATTCGAG
This sequence comes from Yueomyces sp. D-C8-1, assembly GCA_031771845.1. Lineage (NCBI taxonomy): Eukaryota > Fungi > Ascomycota > Saccharomycetes > Saccharomycetales > Saccharomycetaceae > Yueomyces > Yueomyces sp. D-C8-1. The sequence goes on along the minus strand of JASCNY010000008.1, from coordinate 498,173 downwards.
TTGGTGGAATCTGTAGAGAGAGATTTTTTGCTAATTGATGAGGATAAACTTTTCATTTTTTTAATTTTCTTTGGACTTTGAAATAATTCTTCATGTAACTCTAACTTAACAGGTATAAGATCATGATTTATGAGAGTTTTCTTGTCAGCTGCAGAGTTGTATTTGTTGAGATAAGTGTACAGATCCTGGTTCGTGTCGATGGAATCCAATATAGATTTCATTGATTTACTATTCTTAGGGTTTGAACTCACAGGTGATACAGTCATTGCTAACTGAAGGAACATCTGTTCGGTATGATAATTGTATTTTTTCAGTTGAATATGCATAGCGGTCATCATTTCCACCATAGTATTTTTCAGATCTGAGATGAGTTGAGGCCTTTGCAAATCTACAAACTGCTGTCTAATCTTTGTTGAGTCCTCGACGGAGTACTTGTACTCCTTTTTGGCCAAATCCAATTTCCTCAACAAAAGATCCTCTTGTTCCTGGTGCGTCTTCGAACCTCTCAATGTCAGCTTGGTCTTATTCTGATCATCAGCTTTCAATTTAACATATGCCTGGCACAGTGCATTATAACGATTTCTAGCCTTTTTCGAATCTGACACCGCATCTGATAGATTCTTCTCCAGCTTCTTGTTCTTGTCTTTGATATTTTTCCTCAGTCTGGTCATTATGAGAAGCAACGAATTGAGCTCGAGAGCAATCTTATGCAGGTTCTGCGAGTAATTAAATTTGATAGACGCAAATTTGTCATCGTATGCCAACATCTGTCTGGTGCAAGTGACCAGAGACGAAGCAGCAAACGCTTTCAAATCATTGATATTGAAGAACTGTCTGTAATATTTAGAATAATTGGCAGAAGCTTGGGCCTCGATCAGATGTTTCCTGTGCATGTACTTTGCGCATTCGTCGCAGTACAGCAGCAGGTCCTTAAACTTGGTCAGAAGAAGTTTGGCTGCATTGTCTGACGAGAGAACATCTTGTATTTCCTGTGAATCCAAGATCGACTGGACAGACTCCACGGATTCCTTCAGATCGACTGCTTTCACCTCTTTTTTACCACTTTTCACCTTGACCATTGTTCGATCTCCAGGAAACGTCTATCCCAACGTAATTCAAACCTATTTCAACACTGTCAATTCAGTTTGGGAAACTCGACTTCAGCAACTGACTAGAAGTAATTTGGAAGTAATCTGGAAGAGTTCTGGAAGAAGTTTCTTGGTCTGTAAACAAGAATTGCTCTTCAAGTCGCGTTATTGGCGTGGCACGGTCGTTAGTTGTCGCAGGCACCTTGACAGCTGTCAAATCTCTATTTTCCTCGGCAACTCGAAACTGTTTGGGCCTTTCAAATGGTCAATTCTAACTGAATTCCTTTAAATTTCGCTGTTGATACACGGGAAAGCCTCTAAAGTCATCGCTTATAGGGTCTTTCTAGATCTGTTGTAATGGTTGTTTAAAGTATTTCAAAGGTACAAACAATGCGATAGTGTATAGAATCTGTTTCGAAGGTACAAAGAATACGATAGTGTATAGATTTTGCTATATATTTAGGTCGTCGGTGGGTGGATCTACTGGTTTCAATGCATACATTCTGACTGGGTACAGTTCCTTTGGCAGGCCCCTCTGTCTCTCTGTGGCGATGAGTTTGAGGCCAGCTCTTTCGAACAGAAGCTTGAACTTGTGGTCTGACCTGGTCACCGAGGAGTCAGTGTCGTCGAAGTCGTCTGTATCGCTTGGAGTGTTGTTCTCCTTGACGATGATGGTTCCGTTTGGTTGCAATGCATTCTTGCATTTGATGAAGAATTGGACGAGTTCGTCGTCTGGCAAGTGTCCCACGCACCATTGGCACCATATCAGCCAGTACTTGTACTCTGTTGGTGGTATCCAATCCTGCATACCAATCTCGTATATAGTACCAATTTTGCCCTCTGCATCCAATTCTGCCAATTCTGTACGCATCTGTTCGCAGAATGGTGCCACTGGTTCCAGCAGATCTACACGAGTGGCATGCTTCACGAGCATTTTCTTGGTGATACGTCCTATACCAGCACCCATATCGATGGCATATTTGGCTTGGGGATCCATGGGTACCATTCTAGATTTCAATTTACGCAAGAAATGGTTTGATCCGACGATATCCATCCCTGGGACCACTGTTTCTTCACCGTATCCGCCCAGAACACCGTCTACAGTGGCAGGAATCGATGTCCAGTAATTGATTGCATCGTCGTAATTTATATTTGAGTCCGCCTTAGATCCATCCATTGTTCCTACGAAATTTAATGCAACTGAAGGTCTAAACCAAATTTAATCTACAAATCAAGGCACAATAAAATAAACTGGAATTGGCGCTATAATCAAAGTTTTTTGGCATTGCTCTTCTTATAGTGGTTTTACTATTAATTTTTCACTTTTTCACTATTGGCGATGAGCTTCGGCACAGTGAAAAGTTGCAGATTTCAGTATTTCACCATAATAAAGCCAGTATCAGCACATTGAAGACCAATAAAAACTCGTTTTATCGAGCTTATCATGCCATGATGGACCATTTGAGATTCTAGAATCGTTAAATGGATTGTTTCGTTGGATTCCTCGAGTAATCTTTGCTATAAATGCTCTCCTTCACGTGCGCATCACATGGACTGGTCGATAAAAGTTTGGACACATTTAATACAACGCTCTTTCTCTTTCTTCACCAACCACTTATGTTCACAACTGTACTTCAAAGCAGTATTCGATCATCGGTATTCACTTGTTCTCTTATTGAGGTAGAAATTGTGCCCCAAAATGATGATGTTTAGATGTGTTAGAGGTTCCATTAGGGGACCTGGTGTTAGATGGATAGCTCACAATGCTAAAGTTGCACCAAACCAAAAGTTGCTTTCTCAATCCGTGCAGGAACTGGATCCTGAAATGTACTCTATCCTGCAAAAGGAGAAGAGCAGACAGAAAAATTGTATCACTCTGATTCCCAGTGAAAATTTTACATCCAAAGCTGTGATGCATATGCTTGGCTCAGAGATGCAAAATAAGTACTCTGAAGGTTATCCTGGTCAACGTTACTATGGTGGTAACGAATTTATCGATATGTCAGAATCGTTATGTCAGTCGCGTGCCTTAGACCTGTTTAATTTAGATACCAATAGCTGGGGTGTTAACGTTCAGTCATTAAGTGGTGCACCTGCAAATTTATACGCTTACTCTTCTGTATTGGACGTTAACGATAGACTTATGGGTTTGTATTTACCCGATGGTGGTCATCTCTCACATGGTTACCAATTACCTAACGGTACGCATATCTCATACATATCCAAATATTTCCAGACGATGCCATACAAAGTTGATCCTAAAACTGGCCTTATCGATTATGATGAATTGCATAAAAGTGCAAAATTGTTTAGACCAAAATTAATTGTAGCTGGTACGTCCGCATATTCACACCAATTAGATTATGCCAGATTTAGACAGATTGCAGATGATGTCGGTGCTTTCCTCCTATCAGATATGTCTCATATCGCAGGTATGGTTGCTGCTGGTCTATTGGAATCGCCATTCAAATACTCCGACATCGTCACTACTACAACACATAAATCTCTAAGAGGTCCTCGTGGTGCAATGATATTTTACAGAAAGGGCCAACGTGTGGTCAACCCAGAAGCCAAGAAACCCAAAGTTATCGATTATAAATTTGATTTCGAATTGAACTTTTCTGTGTTCCCAGGTCATCAAGGTGGCCCACATAATCATACCATATCTGCACTTGCAGTTGCGTTAAAACAAGCCAAGACACCTGCTTTCATTGAGTATCAAAAGCAAGTTTTAGAAAATTCATCTCATTTTGCACAAGAACTACAAAATTTAGGCTTCAAACTCGTTTCTGGCGGCACAGATACCCATCTAATTTTGATTGATCTTTCAGAAACAGGCATAGATGGCGCTAGATTGGAAACTATCTTGGATAAAATCAATATCGCAGCAAACAAAAATACTATTCCTGGCGACAAATCAGCTCTCTACCCTTCTGGACTACGCGTTGGTACTCCTGCCATGACCACTAGAGGTTTCCAAAAATCGGACTTTGGAAAAGTTGCAAGTTTCATTGCAAGAGCAAAAGATCTAGGTATTGAAGTTCAAACTACAGAAGTGGGTAAAACTAAAAAAGAGAAGTTAAACCATTTCAAGTCGCTGTGTGATGAGAATCCAAAAATCAAAGAGCTCGCAGTTGAAGTGGAAAACTGGGTTTCTCAGTTCCCTGTTCCAGGTGAGTTGGTTTGATCTACTCTCAATTCACAATAAAGAACCATTGTTTATATTCGTTTCCAATTTTATCAAAAATTAAATTTGCCAAATTCATTGTTTTTTGTCTATTTTTTTCCTCAAAATTCAAACTAGAGACTGCAAAATGGTACAAAACTTATAGTGGTGAACCATTTATAAAGTCCAGTTATATGTTACAACTCACTATATATGATTTAGTCTTTTTTAGTTTACTCAATATTCCTGTCACCTGTATTTTACTGTGTTATCAAGCACGCGTTTTGGGCATCGGTTATCATGACATAGTAAAACTTATTTCAATCGTTAAAGAAACCTTCTGAAGGCAAGAATCCACCTTGATATCGTTCATTTAGAGGTATATTGGAGTGATTTGGGCACTTCAGAGACTGCAAAAGTGAAATCTTCGACTTTTGTTTTGGTATAGACGGTTTGTTTCTCGTTCACGGCCTGAATTGAGTGTGGAAGAAGAAGAGAAGTCACAGCCATGGCCAACACGCCAGATGCCAGCAGTGGGAACCCCAGTTTGGTGGAGAATAAGAAGAAGAAGAGTGTGGATATGATAGATAGGAATTTGAACGAGAGAAATCGGACCAAGAGTCCCAGAACTCCATTATATTTTTCAATGGGTACTGCGTCTATCAGAGAAAATCTTGCTCATAATAATTCCATAGCAATCAAAAAGTTTTGGGACTACAATACATCAAAAAGGCCTGCAGGTGAGCATAGTGGTAGGCTCGATAGTTTATTGGACTCGAATCTGCTGACAGATATGCCAAATCTTAAAAATCAGAATAATTTTTCCAAGAGCTCGAGTAATGAAAGTTCGACATCACCTACTCCAAAGAGAAGAAGGGTTATTCGATCTTCACCTCTAAGGCGATCTCCAGAGGCTCAAATGCACAATAAAGACATATTTTCTTCTCCTATAAAGAAGACTGTTACTTTCTCAAATACAATTAGATCATCACAACAAAATGATATGCCTCCTTCATCACCATTGTCTAAAGATGCAACAATGCCCGTAAAATCTATACTAAAAGAAGCCAAGAGATCTGATTATACAGATGATCCCTCACGTACGATCAAATTTAATGACTCTAGCCGTAAAAATGTACAACATTACTCTAAGCTTGATTTTTGGTTAAGCGGGCAGGTACATGGCTTATCCAATGAAAGCAGTGTAAAGGAATTCGAATTGCTTTATTACGGAGGTATTCACGTTTTGAGTAATGATACAAAAGCCTATAGAGAGAAAAGATTTGAAGTTTACGCTACACTTAACAACATTTTTCCTGTGTCACTCGATGAAAGTGACACCATTAGCAATAGCATTACTATTAATGAAGCAAAGGTGAAAATCATTATAAAGAGCTTAAATGATATAATTCCAATTGCATTTAATCATGCAAAACATGCACAGGCTGCATTATTCAGCAATGGCGAGAAGAAGAATCCTTTCAGTATTAGGCTTTATGTACAGATTATCAGATTTTTTGGGTTTCTGCTCTCAAACTTTAAAATCGTATCTGCAATCAACAATTTACCGTCTGTAAAGGCGACAATTAAAGAGCTATTCAAGTGCTCCATAGAAGCATTAACAGATCCGAATACCAATAAAATCATCATAGCAGCACAAACTCTATTTTTAAGAGAGGAGAAATTCGGTGTAAAATATTTGGAATCCTCTGAAATAAACGTTTTGGTGAATGTTATTGGGAAGATAAAGCCAATCCCCAGTGTCAATGTAATTACTGAAAAACTCTTACTGATAGAAAGTTTTTTATCAAAATATACTACTGCTATAAGAGGTACCATACCAAATTGGATTTCAACGGAGGTACTATCTCGTATCGTATTTGATTCTAAAAAATACTCTATCAAGATAACAGCGACTGCAATTTTCCTACTATTGACTATTTTGAAAAAATGTATTCTTATTGATGATATTCATACTTCCATGTACAAATTAATTGAGGAAGATACTATATCGCAAATATTACAAGCTAAAGATATTAACAATCTGGCAGTTGATACGTCTCTACCTGAATCTCTTAATGTTACATTCAGTGAACTTCTATGTGATAAAGTCCATAAGTTAGTGGAACAGAAGCATTATAAGTTGGCAGGTGATTTATGGATGGGTATCACTTCATTTTTGTACGGAAATCTCCAACATATTGACGATTTGTTTGACAATAATAATAAATGGGTAAAAGCTTGTAGAAGTTTTGCCATGGTAGACGATAAAAATGCGAAGTGTAGTGCAATTATGATGTGGAGAATTTCTATCTTCTCGGTATCCATAAATGTAACAAAACTACTAGCAGGACAAACTGATTTTGAAGTCATGAAGAAGACTTTAGACCCTTATTTAAACCTTCTACCGATTCCATTTTCATATCCTTCTTCAGACGTGAATCGTATTTCTGACGAAGAAGTTGCAGCAAAATTATACTTGCTTCACAGTATATTATACTCATTTTGTTCCTGTGACACAGTACCACCTCATGCTATTTTTATCATATGGGGTCAGCTTATTCAACCCGTTATTAGGAATTTATTGAATGACTGTTATGGTAATGTGAAGCTTCAAGAAAAAGTTACTGATCTGATATGTCAGTTTTTCAATCCTCAGTATGAAAATCAAGCGGTAAGACGAAATAGCATATCCTTACATCCAATAAAAGTGCTGAATTACTCCGGAGTTACGTTTGAACGGACTGGTATAATAACTAGAGAAGACCTTAAATATTATTTGCCCTGTCTTGTACAACTCTCTGTGACACTAATCGAAGATTTTTTAACCGATCTGACTCCTCTTACAAAACTAATTCAAGCTCTAGTGAGGTGTATATCCAGTTTTCATATTGATTTGGATCCTTTCAAGCATTATACGACTATATTGAATAAAATATGGTCAACTTCATATGATACTAAGGAAAATGCAAAATTCTTCAGTGATACATGTGTTGCAATGATAGATTGTTTTCCTAATAAAACGCATGAGATTTCAAATATGAATGCATTTGAAAAAATCATGAGTTCAGTAAATTTTGAAGGCAGAAAAAATCAATTTTTATCTGAATTTATTGAAGAAAATCCATTTCCAGATAATATGCAAGTAATTTTATTGAAAATATTTGTTGACAAAAAGATAAACATTGGGTTGAATACGATAGAAAAATTTGTGAAAAAACTTGACATCAATGAGCCATGGAGTGTAGATGCGTTACACTCAATTGGTTTAGCTGCCAGCTATTATAATTGCTTTCCACTTATAACGCATTTTATTGAAATTTTGATAGCCAGAAATGATATTGATCGAATTTGGGAACAGATTAATGTTGATGGATGGAACAAAAACTCATATTCCAATTTTTTTTCAACGTTATGTCTTATTGAAAGGAAAGGGCCTGGATATGAACCAATTTTGGAGCATGTATTTAGGAGACTAGCCTTTGATCATGACCTTAGAGAGGAATTATGGAAAAATCATGAGCATTTAACAGGTTCTAAAGTTACTTCTTCCGGGGAAAATCAATGTTTAGAGAGCATATTATGCAAAAGTAGTGATATTCCAATTTATCTGAGGTATCCACATAAATATTCTACCGTTCAGATATTAGCATCATTTTATTGGATTGATGAACCATTAAGAACAAAAGTTATAATGAGTGATATTAATTCTTTTAGTAAAGTTTTATTTGCGCATTTTAAATCCCCCAAGGATCAAAAACTGATGGATGACATGTTGATACAGATAATTATATGTTTATTTGAAGAAAAAAATAATACGTTTTTATCGAAGATAGCTGGTAAATCTGTTAAATGTAAGCGTGGTGATATAATAATCAGAGCAGTTGAAAAAATTGATAAAATCGATTTAGAGAAAGTACCTGGTACAGTTATTGGTATACTTATCGATGAACGTACAAAATATAAGGAAGAGATTGTTAAAATTACTGGAAACATGTTTTATCGTATTGATAAAGAGGATGATTATCAAAGATGTCTTGCAATAATATTAATGTTAATTTTATTGCGTAAAACAAATTTTATGATAAAAATTCAAAAAAATGTTATTGCATTTTTCTTATGTGAGTACTGTAAGGATACTTTAGAGCATCATACTGTTTTAATAGCTACATTTACAGAATTGATTAAATTTTATTTGACGTTGGATGAAGGATTACTTTGGAAATTTATTGGTGATTTGAATGAAGCATTGAAAAATGAGAAAAAACATAAATTGATTGCACAATATTTTAGAGCATTCCCAGGTTTTACCAAGGCAAAATTATCAAGATTAGATCGTGATACATGGAGAAAATTGGTAAAAGAATGGCGTAAGGGATATGGTATAGAATATAAAGTGGTGGATATGGATCATGAGACAGAGAATTGTGTTTTAGAAGAGAATGCGAGTTTTGACTATACTCAGAAACATGGATCAAATATAAGTAGTGGTAAAGAGACTGTGCACGGAGTAGAGACATCACGTCAAGTGGAAGATGATGAGAGTGGTATACCTGAAATTGATCTGATCAAAGAAACTGAAGAAAAGGGAGAGTCGAATGAAGAGTCGAATGAAGAGTCGAATGATAGGGATGATAGAGATGACGAAGATAAGGAAGACAAAGATGAAAACGAGAATGACGAAGATGAAAGCGAAAGTGATGAAGATGATAAAACCAAGAAAAGAAACCAAGAAGATGATGAATTTGAAGAGTATATGGATGAAGACGATGAATTCTTGAAAGAGATGGAAAATGTAGTTAAAGATGGTAAGAAGTCAGAGGAAGATCGTGAGATTGAGAATGAGAATGAGAATGAAATTGACGTGAAGATACCATTAATAATGGTTAAAGACGACAAGACAGTGAAAGAAGAGGCCTCGGCGGCTACGGGCGAACATTTGAGCATCCCGATCTACCGTTTTGGAGTGGGAAGCGCGGAGACGAAGATCGAGGAGTTAGCCGCGGAGCAAGAAGAAGAAGAAGACATACATGAAGAACAGAAAGATGTTGAAGAAGACATACGTGAGGAGCAAGTAAATGATATACCTAGCGATTTTGAGAAATTCAGCGAAGAGGAAGAGAAAGACGAGGGGGAAGACGAAGGAGAAGACGAGATACCATTGGATAAACATTTTCCTACAGAAAAAGTGAGAAAAGTAGTACAACAGTTAAAGTCATTTGAATACGAAGATATCCGTAGAGTATCAGCCGCGGAGAGACGTAATTTACGTATCGAATTACTGGACTTTTTACTGGCACTCGAGAATTACGACACCGAATGAACGTCGCCAGTGCATTTGTATAGATATAGCCGCCGAGCGTGTAACCGCCGAGCGCGTAACCGCCGAGCGGAATTCGGATTGCCACAAAAATGAAATTTTCGCCGATTGAATTGTATATAAAGCGAGCGTCTGGAGAGATCCGGATCTCATTCCATAAACTTAGTATCAACAACATACAATCATGCAAGCATACAAGCATACAAGCATACTGCATACAAGCATACAAGCATACTGCATGCAAGCATGCAAGCATACTACGTACGTCGTATGTGTGTACCAGAACATGTATACGTATATTAATTAACGATTGTACATAGAAGCGCCAATTACATTATTCTACTTTGCAATTGTTAATGGTAACGTATTCATGGACAAGCGTACTTATGTTGTATGGACAAGCATACTTATGTTGTATATTGAAACGTACTTATGTTAACGTATTTATGTTGTATGTTAACGCGTTACACACTGACGCGTCAATGTGGAATGCTCCAACAGATTATCCACCAAACGATTGGAGCAACGTGATTACAACTCCAATCACGTTGGAGCAACGCAACCCAACAAGATCCCAAATGGATTTGATTGGAAGTGGAGAATGCAATTTGATTGGAAGTGGAGAAATGGCTGATTGTCGGGGTTTAACCCAACAGCGCGCCCGGAACGGCAGGCGGCCGGCGGCTGCGCGGCCGCATGCCCGAAACGGCAATCCGTCGGAGTAAGCGAGTCGAGCAATTTGCTCTGCTCTGCTCTGCTCTGCTCTGCTTTGCTCGTACAGCGCAGAGCAGATTGCTATACGAACAAATTGCTGTACGAGAAATTGTTGGTTTTCGATTGGCAAATTTGTCGATCCGCGGAACATCGGGATGTCCCGGACGGGGCGTGTTTTTGCCGTTTGCGCACACGCGCTGCCGGAAGCGGGCACGGCATGCTCGCTTCCGGACACTGTGAGGCTGTTTCCGGCTGTGGTGCGGCCCGTTTGGGTATAACGCCGGTCTTTTCTGTTGGGCACTGCAGGTGCTGCACCGCTGACTAGCGGCTACGATCAGTTTCCCAAAACGGCTGCCCACTGCTCGCTGCTCGCTGCTCGCTGCTCTTCGCTGTGCACAGTGGGTTTTGCATTGCAAATTGTTGAATTTTAAAATTCGATGAGAAAAATTGTTGTTTTGGTTGTTGGAGAAGAAATGGTTGGAAGAATGGTGATTGCATACCGTTTGGGCTTTGTTATTGGTTGGAGAACCATATTTACCAAATGATCAGGATTTCTATGCGATTGGCCACATATACAAATGGGCCTTCTCCAATCTATTATCTTGTATATAATGCACCAATATCAAGATCTTGAATCTAAGGTCTCGACCACGACCATTTAAGATCTCCAAGCTCAATCTAAACTCGAAATTTCAAGCTCAGTCTACCTCGAAATCTCAAACTCATTCTAAACTCGATTTGCAATGAAATTTCGTTTACCAGAAACTACCATGTCGCTTGCGACTCGTCGATTGCTTTTAATAATTGCATCCATTTTTTCATTATGTGTTATTATATTCATGTCATGTGCCCTTGCAGGTTCAAGTTCAAATTATAAACCAATCAATAATGTTTACATCGGTAAAGCTGCCATCTCAGAAATGAATATAACAAAAGTTATACCCGTTTTAGGTCCAATCTTAAATTCTTTATCTGGTGCTTTCAATGCTCCAAATGCTACTGTCAAAAGTGTTTTTGATATAGTTGATGGTTTTGTTAATACAACTGCTTTTGTTCCATTAATCACTTTATTGTATACTTCAAATAATGGTACTGCTTCCATTGGTTCACTTGTATCTTTAGCTCCAATGTTAATGAGTGGAACAACAACTAAAAATTCAACTATAAATGAATTAAATGGTTTATCATTACTATTTAATTCTTCAACAAATACAAATGGTACCATTGAAGGTATGCAAAAAATGATGTCAACAGTTAATATGTCAGATACTCAATTGATGGCTCAATCTTCAATGGTTTTAACAATGTTATCACAATCTTCAAATCCATTACAAACAATTACAAATTTATTAAATTTGAATAATTTAACTTTTGAACAAAAGGCTTCACTTTTACCTGTTTTCAATTTATTTCAAAATTTAAATGATACTTCTGTGGCTTTAAATTCTTTACAAGTCTTTATGAATACAACCATACCAACAACAATGGCAAATACTTTATTTGATCAATTATCAAAATCAACAAATACTTCTTCAATGATTACAAATATTAATAATTTTGAAACTCTAGCTCCAACTATGAAACCTGTTTTAGAAGCTTTGAAAAATATCATTCAAGTCTCTAAAAATTCAACTAGATCTTTATCATTATTAAGTCAAATGTTATCAGATAATTTAACAACTTCTGATTATGCTAAAAAATCTTTTACCAATTTAAATTCACTATTAAATGTATCATCAAATCCAAATTATGCTATTCAATCTATTGAAACTTTTGCTACAAATACAAATACAACTTCTTCAAATTTACAACTTCAATCTTTACAAGAAATTTTATCATCTTCAAATGATACAAAATCAACTGTAATGGCTTTCAATCAAATTTTAACATCTTTAGCGGCAAACCCATCTTCTGTCACTTATGTTCCTTATCTATTCACTCTTTTGGGAAATTCAAATGATCCTGCAAAGACAATGAATGCTTTAACTACTTTTTCATTATGGGCAATGGATAATTTAACTTTATTGATTCCTGCAATGCCATTATTACAAAATGCTGTTAAATATCCACCATTAAATGAAGATCAATTATCAAAATTATATCCTGAAATGTTTGACTATTTTGGTTTACCATCTGCTTTTTCATTATCTGTTTTCACTTTATGTGATTATAATTATGATGGTAAAATTTATAAATGTAATAGTCCACATGCTGTTCAAAATATGGATTTTGTTTCAATTATTTGGGATGCAATGCAAGAATCAAAATTTGCTCCTTATTTAACTGCAATGGATGTTACTGATAAAAATCAATTACATTTAGAAGGTAAAATGTTGAAAAAAGAACATCAATACGTTCCTGCCGTTAAAGCTTTCTTAGCTTTATCAATTCTCGGTATCATAACTTCATTCTTTTTATTCTTTATTATCATTTATGTTTGGATTAAACCAATTCCAAGATCAAATAAATTTTGGTTCTTTATTATGGTTTATGTTATCTTTAACGCTATTTTCACTGGTATTGCTGCCGTTATTCCAACAACTATTGTTGGTATTATTAAATCTGGTACAAAAGATGATAATTATGGTGTTGTTTTCACTGCATCACATGCTTTCTTAGGTTTAACTTGGACTTCTTTCTGTTTACCAATTTTAATTTGTCCAATGTTCTTCTGGATTCAATTAGCTGATTATCATGAAAATAAAAGATCTGCTATTGATTTAGAACCAGTTACAACAACTTCATTATCTGATGATAATATTGATAAAGAAAAATTAAATCCAAATGTTGATGTTGAAGGTATTCAAGATTCTGAATCTTCTGAATCAAGACAAAATATAGCAAATAAAGATGCAATTCCTCAAGTTTAAGCAAATTTGAGCGAAGCTTAAATTTTTTTTGCATATATTCCTATGAAAAATACATTCATGACAGCTATTTTTATTAATTTGCATTCTAATTTCTTTGATCAATTACATTTGGAGAAAGAAAATCATATTATACTGACTTATGAATTTCCATTTTTACTTTCATTATCATCATGCTATTGATCTTTTCATTTCAATTTCATTTTTATTATTTCAATTCATCTACAACTATTATTTAATTCAATTATATGACAATATATTAATATTATCTTATACAATTTACTTTTTAATCATTTCAAAGTGTATTTAAATTTGTTTGTCAGAGTTTAATTTAAGTTTTGTTCATACTTACGGTTGAACTGATATATCCAAAGATAAATATTAAAAAAATATACACATACAAGTCCGTCTGGACTCTAGGGATAACTTCAATTCGTTCTAGCGTTAGTTGAGTTCATAATTAATAGTAGATTAGATTGTTGTTATCGTAACCTCATATGGAAATATACGATGCTGGCTTGCTGGTTAGTTATTGCTAGAAACTTTCCTAATCAGTCGTTCAATGGTTTTATAAATGTCAGCTATTGCCGCCATTTATTTAGTGACACGGCTCCTATCATCTCACATAATTCATTCAGTGGTTCAAATCTCTATGAACCTACTGTCATGATATCGAATAGAGTTACCGTTCTGACAGAATAGATTACGGTTCTGATAACTGTAACTTTCTAATGACAGTAATTCAACGGTAATAATGGGTATAAAATTGAGAATTCGGCAAATTAATTAGTAAAAACTCGTCCAGTAGGTGTCTACTATTATTATAAAGATACAAGTAAACAAATACATTGAGTGTCTGCCACAATTTAATCGTATATAATTGAGTATTCCAACATCTTCTCAACAGTAATTATACAACTTATTTCCTAGAGTTTGGAGATTTCGAATCAATCGTTATTGGTACTACTCATGAGTTCCATTAACAATCCATTGTTATTCAAAATGGACCCATCTAGCACTGTTCACCTTGAGAATAAGAGTGGTAAGCCCCAGAATAATGTTTCTTCTGATTCCAAGTCTGAACCTTATTCTCAAACACCACAGAAAGAAGATTATCTAAAAAGTCTCGATACCAAAACTATTTTATTTGCTATCATTGAAATTCAAAAATCTATGCAAGCTATGGTATTAAAACAGCACACTGATGTGCAAAGACGTGAAGCTGAAGTGCAGAGACGTGAAAATGAAGTGCAGAGACGTGAAAATGAAGTGCAAATACGTGAAGATGAATTACAAGTATTTATCAACTCTCAATTTGATACATTGACCAACATTTCGAATTTATTAATTAAATCATTGAATGTGAAAAATCCTTTGACCAATAACCCATTGGATACAACCTCCACTGTTGCAACGCCAAAATCTCATTCTGATAATCCAAAGGACAGTTGTGATATCCATACAAAACCACACTCAGAGGATACAACTTTACGCTATCACAGCATTTTTTGCCAGGCTGCATCGAACTCTACCACTACAAAAATTCCTAAGTTAAACTTTGAAGATCTTGATAAAGAATTTTACCACGTTACAAAACACAACGATTTTGACTGGTGGATGTCCTTTTTCTATAAATGGTTGATTGACAATGGATTTGGAAATATCATCGATATAGATACTGAATTTACTATGGAACAAGAAAAGATGATCGACGCCATCTTTAGAGGATACGTTAATGTAGAGACATGGCCAGTATGGATGAATAAATATATGTCCCCCAGGGACAACAATTTCGATGTCATTCAATTAGCAATGAAAAAAAATCATAGGAGATGATGATACTGAATTTGATATCCTCAACCAAATGCAGGATCTCAGATTCACTGAAAACGATCCTGAAGACTTTATTCTTAGAGTCAAGATCCCGAAAAGGAAGGCTGATAGGTTAGAATAGACAGCTATGGATGAAAATCTCTTCTGTAATTACGTGTATGATAGTCTTCCACCATCTTATGATGCCGTTGCAATTGCATACTACAGCAACAAGAAAATGGGATTGAAAAAATTATTGCAACATATCGAGGATGTTTACAAGCGTCGTAGGAATTATGAGAAAAGACTCAATCACGGTAAGTCAACTTTGGGTAACATCTTCAATGCTAGCGAAACAATAGCTTAAGATTAATTCGCCCAGAAGTCCATTTCAATGATTAGAGAAGCTGAGCAGAAGCAATTATATTACACTGGTTACAATAAATTATGCCTATTATTCTTAGTAAGAGCCTTGCCAGTCAAAATGAACCCCATTAAGAATTAAAGAGAAATGAAGTAAACACAGAGCAAAAAGCAATACATAAATCAATCAAAATGATTATGCTATCCCTGTTGGGGCAGCATTTTTGCCATCTCTTGACTTTGATAAGCCTTGATAATTATCTTTGTGTTAACATACTGCTGGTAAGATTCGACATACTTGATTTCTTTCATTAATTCGTGTAAATTTGTATCATAAGAATTTTTAAAGTTATGCATTTTGAAATCTGACTGCAATAACATTGTTTAGCCACTCTTGAGCTCTATATGAAATTATACACACATACAGAAAGGTTTGTATATGTTGCTCACCGTTGAATCACCAAACATCTCCAACTTTTGAGTTTTCAGTTAATCTGTCGGTTGTATTAACTGTCTTTATTCTATTATCAAAATCAATAATTAAACTAGTTAGAAGTTTATTATTCTTGTAAAAGAATTACTTGTATTAATATAGTATACAGGTTAATACTGGAATTTCTTCTTAGTCTGTTTAGCAGAAAGACTATATTCAATGTGTTTGATCTCTGTTAACAACTCATGATCCATAGCCGTCGTTTGTATACAAATTTATTTGCAATTCGACGTCGACGTTGTGAAAAAATTTTCACTTCTATTTTCACTGTAAATGGTACTAACCTTCTCTATCTAGAGACTGGTCAGATAGCTATTCCTCATTTGTATTTTTTATTACCAATCTAGCCATGATGATAAGATCTAGTGTTCAATAACGTTCCTTTTTACCGTAATATTAGTGATGACATTGTGAAAAATTCTACTCTGTACAACCATTTCTATGACAGTACAAACGTAAATTATTCCCGTTGTCGTATTGTAATTGCAACTGACTCCCACTGCATTTTAGTTACTACGGAATTCCTTTGTAGTTATTATGCATTTAACTTGCTCGTTGATACTTTCATGCTTACGACATTATTTCAAATCTTGTTCTACGTATTCACAATCTAAATTACCTCTGATATATCAAATCCTGACAAAAACAATCAAATGTGCTTCCCCAGAAAATTATCATAAAAATATCCACTATTTTTTCAAAAATCAAAATTCTAAGACTCCGTGGCCAAGCTGGTTAAGGCGTGCGACTGTTAATCGCAAGATCGAGAGTTCAATCCTCTCCGGGGTCGTTTCTTTTTGATTCGAGTGACAGTAATAAATTCTGATAATATCAAAGGTCTATCTTTGTTATTTTTTTTTATTTTGGAAATTGTAGTTTAGACCTTACTTCTGGTTCAAATTAGAATATTCTCTCGTAATTTTTACCTGGTATGTATCTCGTGAAGTTTGATAATACAAGCAGATTTCAGTCTTATTTCAAGTATGAAATACGTGGTAATCTATATTTTCAACAGCACAAGGTTATTTGAAGTTGAAATGCATACAATTCTTTATAACAGAAATCCTTCATATATAATACACTGAATTTCATATTACGACAATGGCACATAATTACTCCATAAAGCTTGATGATCCATGACTTCTGCTGCACTTTTTTGTAAAAGAACCTTGTAACTTTATGGGCTAATTGACCATATAGTCTTATACCAGATAGTTCTAAGCAGAATTTTTCTGCTCTGGTTAAATGCAAGTTGTGTACAGTTCTTTGTGCTCTGTTTGATGTTACATAGTTCCAGCTTTGACGGCGTAGCAAACTCTGAATCTAATGGATGTTAGAGAGATATTGTTTCATCAAACGGTCATATAAACCTACGTGATTCATATTATGTCGATGCATGTATGAACACTCATTTTCAACGAGAGTAATTATAAGGTTCAAGCTATCAATATTCAAATCGTGGCTTTCAAATTTAAATAAATTTTTTAATACAACTCTGCCAAAAAACCATCCTTCATGAATACCTTCCCTTTCAGCAGTATACGTAGTTTAAATATTTCTAACCGCTTAACGATTGCAGTACCAAAGTAACTTGCGAATCAAGATATTCATTGTTATGAGTTTTCAAAACAATGATTATTTGGGTCAAAAACCACATTATCTGTCTATCATCATGATTGAAATAAGTGGCATCTTCATAATGAACAGCTCAAATATTTCTTTTACCCCATTCTTTCGCTTAACATTTGAACACAATTTTTTTGATTTGATGTTGCTTTATGCTTTGAATTTTACTCAACTGTGTGTTCTTTCTTTGGACAGTGCGTCACTTTATGGAATAATGAACTACAGCTAGGACAAGTAGATCTCTTCTCATCATATATATGATTTCTTCTCTTTTGATATCTGATAACAGTACTGATTTGTTCAATTATAATTTTCGGAGAGGAATTTCCACTCAATAAGTTCATACGATGTGCAGCTAACGCAACTCTTACGCTATCATACAGATACCTGTGTAATGTAGATAAAATCTTTTTGTTGAGGTATTTGTTCGTCCTACATTCTGAGTTGAGACTCTGGGCACTCCAATATTCGAGACGTATCATCTTATAATATGTCATCTCTAGTTCTGGAACATCGCAACAAAATTTGTCAACCATAATCCTTTTCCACATTCTGTCTTTGACCTCTGAGGGAAACCTGAAAATAAAATCTCTGTAAAGGGATTTATAGATATGCAAACCTGTTTCTCGTCCTATAGCATACTTTTCACAACTTGGTCCAATACGTTTCATTAACACTGTTGATAAAATTTCTAACTGTAATTCATCAATATCTTTCTTTTCATCAAGTCGTGTAATGTCATCGAATCCATATTCCTCCAAGCTTCGGCGTAATTTATCTGCCCACAGAGGAAATTCGTTGATATCATCGAGGATTTGATCTTCTCTCACAATATCGGAGTCAAGATAGTATTTTTCATCAGTTCCATCACTACCTGTGAACTCAAAGTATCTTCCACATTCATCCATCCTCATTCTAAGTAGTTTAGTTTTTTTCATATCAACTTTGGCATCATTCTTCAATTAAATTTTCTCAAGTTCCTTTTCATCTAATTGTTTTTGTTTCAATTTCAGGTTATTTAATTCTTCTTTCAACAATCTTACATCGTAATCATGATAATCCCTTTGTTCGTTCTTAATATCCATAAGTATTTCATACTGTTTGATTAGCTTAGGATCTGTTTCTTCGGCTAACTTTATTTGACAATCAATAATTAATCCTAATAATGCTTCTAATAATGCTTCTTTTCTAGTGATATCTTTCATAATTCTTTGCATTTCACTTCTGTTGAAGTCTTGCATGCCCTTCACACAATTTATTTCTACGGCATCCAGATCGACAGTAGTATCATCAGTGACCACGGACATCTTCAAATCCACTTTACAAGATGATCTTGTATTAATCTGAGTTGATTCCTCAGAGTATTTTATTGAAGTGGTCTTACGTTGAAAGTTTTTTCCTGGTTACTCGAAGTGCTACTACAAATAAGCCTATACAAAAACTGTGAGGTTAACGATATTGTCTCACTACTATTGATGAAATATGTGGAGATTACAAAGATCACTTTCTCTAGTTAGTGCCATCTTGAACAGTGATGGCTTTATAGATAAAATTTTTCAATTTACTGTGACATTTATCAGGTGACGTGACGCTGACCATAATAAAGTACTGGCAATTACACTATTAATGTGCCCTAAGAGACCTCTCAAGAATTCAACATCAATATACAACATTTATATTCGATACTCTAAAAAAATAAGCTTAAATCTAATGTTTGTTATTCTTCAAAAGCGCCAAAAATGCTCGAAGAATAACATTATTAAAAAAATGAGCGGTAAGATGACCTTTATTCCACTCAGTCTATTATAATACATAAGGCGTGACTATACTGTGTTCTGGGCAGTGGTAAAGATATTTTATTAGACTCGTTCAAATTCAACAAACCTTCAAAATGTTTACCTTTGGAATTGATATAGTACTTTTGTTGGACTCTTAAGAACTATAAAGCAGTATTCAGAGGTTTGTAAACTCAAAAATAAAGCTCAGCAGGTGACAGAACTAGAATATTATATTAATAATGCAAAAATGAAGGATGCGAGGTTCGAACTCGCGCGGACAACCGTCCAACAGATCTTAAGTCTGCCGCCTTAGACCACTCGGCCAACCCTCCAAATTAATTTACAAAATTTTTTTATTGTGAAAATTCAATACGAGGCCAGAGATGTCTCGCAATAGTACCTGTTTTACTACAATTTACAGAGTGTAGCGTTTAAAAAATTGCATTTTATGAGGTATGAACAATATGGTATCGATAGAAGGAAAAACAGAGCTGTAGTAGGTGGATCAAACTGAAGTACACATGTTTCACTAATTATACCAGAAACTGCGGAAATACAGGCTTGAAAATGATTCGTTAGACAGTATTGAAATATCTAAAGATTAGAATACTATAGTACTATTCACATCGAAGATTTGTAAGACATTGATTCTTTTATTGCACGTAATACATGATCGGGCGATCAAATATGAGATGATAGTGTTACAGCACTTCCAAGCAATTTACGCTTGATGGTATAGATTGTGTTGGAACAATATATATTTGTATCTACACCCACGTCTTCTATGGCGGTAAGTTAGTTTGCGTTTGAAATAACACGCTATAAAGGTATACGAAATCATGAGCTTTCACGGTGTGAATAAACCCAACTAAATATAACAGTTAACTCATCTTCTTGTGCACACTCTTGCATTCGTGTTGAAATTATAATAAGATTAATTTAACGCCTTGTTCACATAAATGCACGTTCCACTCTATTTAAACTTCTATACAAGTATCAAAGTGGCTATATACATATCTTCATAACAGGCCACTTCGTTGGGACATAGATATTGAAAAATATCTTCATAGCCGCTGGGAGATAGATATTAAGTACTACGTAATTGCATTGCAAACACGTTTAGGTTCATGCTGATTTTCTATTCGTTCAAGTGCTAATCTGTACCTTCCATTTTAACATCCTCGTTTGCTTCATTTTTCACCTTTTCGTCGATATCGTCATCACTATTCTGATCTTCTGGATCATTCAATATTTTCATCATCTTGTCAAAAATTTCCTGATCTTTCTTATCCAATTCGTTCAGCTCCAAATTCTTGGCATTTTTCTGCTGCAACCAAAAGAAATATTTTTCGTTGGATGAGAACACCAATGAGAACATTCTGCCTGATTTACATGATTTTATAGGAACCCAAAGAGTTTCACTGGGTATCAAGATAAGTGAAATCGGCACTATTTTTGAGTTATCACCAACAGGTTTTTCCAATGGCACCCATTCAAAATCCCAAAACCCGAGTTCCTCTTCATCTGCATTGACTTTCATACGAATTTCACCCTGTACAGGCAACGGCGTGCACAGACGTGTCTCTTCATTGTACTCAGCGATACCCGCTCTGATCTTAATAGGCTCTGTCATCGTAAATATGGTGGAATGTGTGGGTATTGGCTGCTTACAGGCAGTTCGTGCGGCTCAAACTGTTAATAGTGAGATTAAGAGTTCTTATATAGTGAGTTCCAGGTTTCTTATATAGTTAATATTGAATTAGTATTGCCACTGGCCGGGTAAAACACAGTTTACAATAGTAATACCATTATAAGAGTACCACGACTATATATTCTTGTAGCAGTGGGATGAATATTACATATTTGACAATGCGACCATCAATATTGCTTGAATTTATTTATTAATTAGTTTTGTATTTGTAGCGCCAGTGCACACGTTATTAATGCGCTATGCTTACATAATGGTACAACATGAGTTGGATTTTTTAGCCTGCTTGTAGAACATCTTGGAGCTAGCAGTCAGGTTCTCTGATTTATCGACGAGATTATCCAATTTTTCACCTCTTTGCAACACATTTTCGATAGTTTTGTGCAATTCAATTTTCGTTTCGTCCAATTCCTGCTGCACCTTCATGATCGCATCCGCTTGCGTTGGGTCCTGGTACGTGACGATATATGTGTCTAGTTCCTTCATCTTCAGCTTATCGTTCGTCTCTGTGACGTCCTTCCAATCGCTGGGCGCATGCGCAACCAGGTACTCGTCCAATATTTTGTTCAAAAGCGTGTAAGCAGGTCTCACAGGGTAGTCCTTGTCGGTGATCAGAACACCACACACACCTTCGCTCCTGGCGTACACATGTCCAACGTAATTACCTTCCTCCACACTCTGTCTCTGGCCCGGTGTCGTTCTAGTGGCCACAGTATCTGCGAAAAAAGTCATGAACTGGCCCACACTGCCCTTCTCAAAGAATCCAAACTGCGACAGATCCTTCACTTCGCTCAGCTCCAACGACTTATCTCCACTGTTGCGCAGAACACCAATGTAATAAATTTTGACCATCGCGCTGCTTTTCTCCCTTCTATACCAAAACCAGACTCCCAGAACCGTTCTGTGCCCTCAAATCAACCGTAAAACCAACCAATCACCCGCAAAACAACCGTCAAAACCGCATTTTCCACCATTTATCTCTTCCATTGTTGCTTCATTCTTCTTGATATTTGAGAGAATCCAATTCAACTTTTGTTGATGCGGCACGTGATTTTTCAATATTTCAATATTGAATTTGTAATTAAAGGAATTCAATATTTCAATATTTAAAGATTCAATTACGAGGTTTCGAGGTTTCGAGGTTTCGAGGAATTGAGACTGGATTGTTAGTGAAATTGCTAGTAGAATTGTTAGTGAAGAACAAAATTCAAATAGGGATTGAAACTTGAAGATGTTTGGAGTGAAATTGGCAGGTGCAAGTTGTGCGGTAGGCAGAAGATGCGCAACCAGGATGGTGGCAGCGAGAATGGGCTCTGTTGGTGCTGTGCGGACTTTCCATTTGTCTCGAAGATGCATGGGAACTGGCGGTGTGACTGGCGAGGATCCGTTGAAGGGCGGGTCCAAGCAGGGACGTAACGATAATGAAACTGAAGAAATGTATGCCAAGATCCTGGGTGCTGGTGTTACGCTGACGGCTCTGTATATAGTTATGCCACCAGCGTGGAAGGAGAAGTTGTTCCCTCAAAGAAAGACGAAGGAGGACTCGAAGGAGGAACCAGTTAGTTCTGGAAATCAAGATGAGGCAGTTGAACCTCACCAAGAAGGTAAACCAGAGCCTGAAACACAAACTGAGACAACTGAGACAACTGAGACAGCTGAGACAGCTGAGACAGCTGAGACAACCGAGACACAAATTGGCAATGAAATAAACCATGAGGGCGCTTATAACCCTGAAACAGGTGAGATTAACTGGGATTGCCCCTGTTTAGGAGGTATGGCAGATGGACCATGCGGTGAGGAATTCAAGGCTGCCTTCTCATGTTTCGTGTATTCAGAAGCAGATCCAAAGGGAATAGACTGTGTAGAGAAATTCCAGGGTATGCAAGAATGTTTTAGAAGATACCCAGAACATTACGCAAGCGTTTTAGAGGATGATGATGATTCAAATGAGAGCAAATTAGACACAAACACAGATAAAGAATTGCCTGTACCTAAAGAAAGCACACTTGAAGGCACACATGAAGGCCCACTTGAAAGCACACTTCCTTCTGAAGTAGAAAGCGTAGAATTCGCTACCACAGATGACATTCTTTCAGAAACAGATATGGATGAATCAATCGAAATAATAGACGATAACGAAGATGGCTTAGAGGTCATTTCGATCGAATCAAAAGAATGATCATGCATATGTGCTACTCGCTCCCAATATATAATCCTAATCGTCAAGACATATGTTTTACTTGTACATAATGATATAAATGACTACAAAGACTTTTCGAGGCGTGGAAGTAACTGTAAAAATTGATCATTAGATCATCAAAGTATTATTCCATAGATCATCAAAGTATCTCATTTCACAGGTCATCAAAGGATCTCATTCCATATATCATCAAAATATCAACACAATTCTCGAGATCTCATTATCTTCTTCTTTAAGCAACAAATTTGTAATTGTGGCATGACAAATGTGACACCGAAATATATAAAAGAGGTCGTTCTCAGATACAAAAGAAGCTCATCCCAGTCCAAATCGACCAGCAGACGTGTTAATATTCGAAAATGTCTACAATAAACGCTTTAATTTTAGGTGCCACTGGTCTATGTGGTTCCGCCATGTTGAAGTATGCTGAACGTTCAGGTTCATTCAAAAGCATCTACACCATCTTGAGAAGGGAACCAACAGAGAAAAACGCTAATGTCGTGCCCATCGTCGAGAAGGACAGTTCGACATGGGTAAGCCACTACCCCAAACAGAACCCACCTGAAGTGGTGTTCACAGGTTTGGCCACTACAAAGGCCAATGCCGGTGGTCAAGCACAGCAGTACGCTATTGACCACGATTTGAACATTGAATTGGCCAAAGAGGCCAAAGCAAACGGATGCAAAGTGTTTGTGGTAATCTCAGCTATGGGAGCCCATGAGGATTCAAGATTCTTCTATTTCAAGATGAAAGGTGAGATTGAACGTGATTTGAAGGAAATTGGGTTTAACCATCTCATTATATTGCGTCCTGGTGCATTGTTAGGTGAGAGAACCAACAATTTCAAAGGGTTTGGTAACAATCTGGTGTCAGGTGTAGGTTCTCTCTTCTACCGTTCCTGTTTCCAGAAACTGATGGGATATCCAGTGTACGGCGATGAGGTTGGCCAAGTCGCTGTTCATCTGGCATTGGAAGCTATCAAAGAGCCTTCACCAGCTGAAAACAAAGTACAGATCGTCTCTTGCCAGGAAATACTAGATTTAGCCAGCAAATTGAAGGAAAAAAACTAATTGCAATGAAATCATCAACTGATGAGCACACAATTTTGCTATCAAACATTCTAATTACATAAAAAAAAATTCTATGTAAAACATACTTCTAATACTGATTTATAGTAGTTTTTGGGCCAAAATGCACTCCAAAAGACTCCCAAACGGTGCCAAAGTGTCCTTGAATTGAGCTTTTTGGCTTGTTCATCACTTTTTTCAATATTTACTATTAAGATGCCTGTAAACTCGCTTCTACAACCCCTATTGAAAAGACAAGAAAGTATCAAAGTTAGTAATAAATACTTTTAAACAGTGCAAAATTCACTTTTTTGAGGTTTAATTGACTGAATTTTGGTTTTCTTGTCAGAGAATTGAATCCAGTGCAAAAAATTGGTATATTGGGAAGATTCCATACTTTTTTGCATCTCTCATTTACCCAATACCCCAACATTCCAACTCTTTGCACATTCTACTTCAAGGTTCATTGCATACTCGTTGGCACACCCTTACGTAGCCAGCCTTGAGAGCCTTTTGGAACCTTCTCGTCTGCATATTTCATACACCTTCGCTCTTTTACATTGATTTGGCAAGCGTGAATTATGAATCATTCCATATCATCTATGCTCAGGTCAAAGCTCTTTCAGCATACAGTTGGAGACACGACTCAACATTCTAGAGACCCTGAACAATTACAAGAATCATCACAAAATTTCTCACATACTTATGATGCATCCCATTCTACAAACACCTATGAATCATCAAAATTTGATATAATGCAAGAATCTGTTCAAGATCAAAATATAATGCAAGAATCTGTCCAAGATCAAAATATAATGCTACTTTCAACCCAACATCAAAATATACCGGCTTTCAATAAAGATAATTTTCAGTATGATAAAGGACTATCTCACATAGTGGAAAACCAATCTAGAGAACCTTATAGAGATGACGCCAACGATGAATACTTAGGAGCATCCAGAGATAATACTGCTGAACCAATCGATATAAATAATGAGAATTACATGAACATATCTGAAGATACCCACGCTCTCTCCTCCAATAGGCTCATGAATTTTTTCTCTAGATCACACGACAGAGTACCCTCTAGAGAGAATGAACAATCACGCATAAGGACAAGTTCAGGTTCAAGCTCTAAATTCCATCAAATGGGCCTTGGTCTTGCCGACACATCAGGAGATACCCCCAAATCTAGTCAGTCCATAATAAATTCTTCTTCAAATAGTCGAAGCTCTATCATGTCAAACAGCTTAGAGCAAAAGTCCCCTATAAAGTCTTTCTCCAAGCTTTATCCTTCGTTGGCAGATTCTAAAGATGATTTGAGAAAATCGGATACAAAAAAGTCGTCAAACTCATTGGGCTTGAAATTACGACAAGGGTCTGCCTCGAATTCACTTTTCTCTTCAAATGCTACCTACACTAATATGAATGAGCCTCAAACTGAAGCAACAGCAAAAGTTTTTAGGTTTAAAACTCTGAAATCAAAGATTAACCTACCTGATCTATCATTTCGTGGGAATAAAGACTCATATCAAAAAGATTTACAACATTCCCCGACTTTTCAATCTTCAAATTCTACTACCAATATGACAAAACTAGTAGATTCTTCACTAAATGTACCTAAAGTGCTAAAAACAGAAGGAAATGACTTCGAACTACCTCATATCCACTCTAAGATTGAAAATAGCTATAACGATAACAAAGACACTGACCCAATAGATTCCGAAATCAAAGCAAAGAATTTATCACCTGCCCCAAGTACAAGATCGGATGTCTCACTCAAATCAATGTCATTTTTCAGTTTCAAGGGTTTGTCATGGAAAGAAGCTAATAAATATACTAATGAGACGCAGAAATGTGAACAAGACCCAGCGTCAAATGATTTTAAAGATATTTCGAACAGTACAAATTCTGTCCATATAAATAGATTTTTGTCATCTGAAGAAGATAATCTATATGATAAAGATTTGCATAATCCCGAGAAACCCTACGAAGAAAGAACAATAAAAAACTCATCACATTCACACCATACATCAGATAATGACCCCCAACTATTATTTGAGATAACAGAAGACAATACCACAACACAGAGCAACTTTTTTAATACCCCGCAGACTCAAACGACAAAATATGCCACAACGCAACCCAATTCTATGAGCATTACCGCAGATACGCCAGAATCACACTCTTCATTGTCAACCCATTCGAGAAACTCTGCAAATTATAGTATACGCTCCTTCCGTTTTTCAAATACTGTTTCTGATAGTTCACGAAAGCCAAATGAGATCAGCATACATGCAGAGAATAAGCTGCAAATTCCTGCTATAGGTAGAAGACGTAGTAAAACCGTGGATGTTTTCGATTATATTAAAAAGAATACCATACCCACCAAAAATGTACCTTATAGCTCTGAACAACCCATCAAGACGTTTATATCATCAAGGGCTTTCTCAAATGAACATGCAATAAATGAATCATTCCAGAACGAAAAAAGTTTTTTCGATTACAACCTTAATATCCCCAAAGTAGCCCAATCTGATATAAATCCTGATAATGTTAGAGTCAAAAATTTAGAGATTGAGAAGAAAGATGAAACATATCGAGCTTCAAGCGTAGATTCTGGGAATGGTTTTGAGCCAACCAAACCTGACTCAAGTGCTAAACCGAAATCTCGTAGAAGAACTACAGCACCAGATTTTCTAGGAAGCCGCCCTCCACATCAAATAATAAATAGACCTTACAGCAAATCTACCAGCTCACCAAGCAGAATCTCAAAGTTACTAAGAAAAAACTCTACCTGGAGAGAAAAAGAATCTGATCCAACTGATAATAACTTTGCTTTGAAAAACGAAAATTCGCTCAGTTCAACATCATCACTTGGTAAAGAGGAGTATCAAGATTCAAATATTTTTAAGGGATACTCATCCTCAAATAAAAAGATGTATTCATCAAATGGTACAAATAGTAGAAGCTTCACATCCATCTCAAACAATCCTAATCTGGTTAACGCTTCCTCATTCCCAGTCTCTGGGCCTATGGCAATTTCTACCACCCTCAGTACCAAGAAATCATCAACGATATCGTTTACTAATCCCAGTCATAACGTTAGTTCAACATCTTTGAAAAAGAGGAGAAGCAGTTCATTCGTGAGTGCACTGAGTAATCTTGTTACTTTACGAGGTAATTCAACCAGTTTACTTGCTGGCACTAATGCAAATCTTAAATCAAATGACCCTCTAGATGAATTACCCAAACCACCTGAACCAGATCCTGACGAAGAGGTGGAATCGTATCTGTTGAAGCTGTCTCCATATGGGAAGTATATTGGTGTAGTTTTATGCCAATCCGACAATGAGTTCAAGTTGAGTTGTTTGAAATACTTTATAAAAAATTATTTCCAATTTAGAAATCTACCGTTGGATATTGCATTGAGGGAAATGTTAATTTTTTTACAATTGCCAAAAGAAACTCAACAGATTGATCGATTGTTACTTGAATTTAGCTCAGCATACTATGAAATGTGTATAAACAACGATGCATTTTGCTTTTGGTCAAGCAAAGAACAAGTTTATTTCATTACATTTTCATTATTAATGCTACATACTGATCATTTTAATCCGAATAACAAGATTAAACTTACTAAAGCTGATATGATTGATCTGATTCAAGGTGATACAATGTCCAATGGTAATAGCCTCTCGAGAGGAATGGTACAATATTTCTTCGATAATGTAATTGCTAAAGAATCACCCAAACTTGATGTTTGTTTTGAGGAATGCATATCGAAGATCGATACAACAGAGAGGAGGGCAACGAACCCAAATATTGAAGAAACTATATGTGAACGAGATATAATAGTTGAAGATGGTGGAGGGAAAGAAGAGGAAGATGATGGTGGGGGGCTTGCTGACAATTCACCCATACCTGAACCCCAAATCATGTATTCACCAGTTGAATTGATAAAATCAAGGAAAGTTGCGAAGAAAAATGGATACTATATGGCAACTTGTGAAAATGGTAGTATTTCGAACTGTCCCAATACCAATACCGGTAGTACACGAAGAAATAGAACTCCTTCAACTTCATTATCAACATATCTAAACTACAGTTCGAACAATCAATCTGATGAGACACGCAATTTAGAATCACTGGAAGTACCTACAAAGGGAGATTTAGATATATACCGATTTCTATTGAATGATTGTATTAGTGAAAAAATCAATATGAAAAAAATTGTGCGAAACTTTTGGGATGAAAGCTGTTTCATACCGAATCAAGATGTTGATATCGACCCTAAGCCATATAAAAGATTATATGGAGTGTTAAATGAGGTAAAAGGTGGATATTTGAGAATCAAACGTGAACAATTTGATAAAATTTTTGTTTGCAAATTTGATGTGATCAATGAAGTAACAAAAGAGCAAGATCCGAAGGATGATTTGTTGTATTTGAAGATCATACAAACAGGTGAGATTGAAGAATTAGGTAGATGTCGAGACAAGGATAAGAAATTTTTATTTGGCAGTGGTATTAATAGTAATGGTAATACCAATATCGATGATACCAGTACATTTGGTGGAAGAAACAGTGTTAAAGTAGATGAAAAGCGTAGTGTTTCCAATGGAATTTTTGTTACTAGCAATGGTATTAAAATGAGTTGGAAACGTAAATTTGTCATATTAACATCATGCGCGTTGTTTGTATTTGATAATTGGGATTGGGTAAATCCAATAAGTGAATATGATGAAACCAGTGGAACGACCAATTATATCATTGATTTTGGTAATAATATTTTACCGAGTCAAATGTTTGTTACTGGATTGAACGGATTGATTGCGACTAGTGAACATGAAGAGTTGGGTAAATCACATTTTGCAATGATTACCAAACTCACAGAGGCAAATAACGTGAATACGAACGGCAATGGAATTACAGATATATTTACGGATGGTAAGAATTGTGTATTGTACTTACATGCGATGAAGAAAAAATTCGTATGGAATTGTGGTAACAATATTGAACGTAACAATTGGATCGAGGCAATAAACCTGTTGGGATCCAATGAAGGTTGTTCGTATAATACAGGGAACATGAGTAATTTAGTGATTACACCACAGAAATATGATATTGACACAAGGATCAGTACATTGATTCAAAATAAAGAACGTAAAAGCAATAAATTGTTTGAAATGGAGAAAGAGATGTCATTTTACGGCAATTGCATACCTATTCAATCCAAGACACGAACAGATGTAACATCAGAGATAAAAAATCTTGCGATGAAGATGGATTGGTTACTATATGAAATCAAACGCAACACCATATACATATTCATCTTACGAGCAATACGAGAAACGCAATTGAAGAAGCTAGAACAAGAACCAGGGATCGGTGCGGTAGTAAACGATAAAGAGATGGATACCACTTTGAATACCGTTAATGGCAGAAAAAGTATGGAAGAGAAACGATCAGATCAAAACAGACTCAACCGAAGAAGCGTGGAATCGCTAGGCCGTTCATTCATCTTCGTGGACCAATTGTACGAATGTGCCACCGATGACATCGGCAATGACACCACCACTTTTATCGACGTTGAGGCTATAATGAGGTATGAGTGACTATACCATATTTAAGTTATATATTTACGTATGCCCATGTATATGACTGAGACGACAACTAATATTCATAATGAATGAGAATATTGAGACAAATATTTCTAATATATCTATACTTATGTGTATTCTATCTATACTTTATGTGTGGTCTGTCTATACTTATGTATGTTCTATGTATGTATACTCTATGTCAGTCTAGACATGTTCCATAGTATCTGGTGCATACGAATAAGAAAACGGACACCACGACACCAAACTCACGTGCGGGCAGGGCAGCCATCACGCGCGGCGCCCGTTCTCGCGCACGTGACGCAGTAGAACGCGGGGACGCGTGAAGTCGCTTGTGACGCGTCGGCACCGCACACGGCACAGCGGCGGGCAGCGCGTCCCGCGGAACACCGCAGGCACAGCGTGGCGGGCAGAACGCGGCGGGCGGCTAGCGCGTGGCAGCGCGGGCACGTGCCGTCGTGCGCGCCACACAGCCACGCTGGCGCCGGGCCGGGCGCGCGCAGGCAGGGAGTCGAACCGGGAACAGCCATGGTTTGCACGTGTTCTGGGTGTCTGGGTGTGGCGGGCGAATTATCATAGTAAAGTGGCAAATGACAAACTTGTCAAGTGGCACGGTTTTGCACGTATTTCAAGCGCATATTTATATGGTTCTGTAAGGGCAGTGTAAGCGTATTCTGAAGGAGTATGCCATGTGATCGATGAGACAGGTACTCCAAAGCTTGTCCTAAGCTTGTCCTAGACTTGTCGTATTAGAGTTGTACTTGTGGACTTGTCCTAGACTTGTCGTATTATAGTAGGAGTAGTAGATATAAGATTGTAGAAGTGTTGTGTGTAGGAAGCAGAGCACGACGCAGTATGATTGTCGGTACAATGAACGAATGTCCCATATGTCTGGACGATCTAAGCGATGATCGATACTCGACGATGCGGGAATGCAGACATTCCTTCCATCTTGCGTGTATACGTCGATGGCATGAATTTGCAGATGATCTGAAGTGTCCCGTGTGCAGGGTGTACAACAGATACCTGTTGGTATCGCATGCAGGTGTAAAGACAGGCGAAGTGGATCTGTTGAAAGGGTTCTACGCCAAGAAGATTGCGCAAATATCCCAACGTATAAGCGATGATGGCGGTAGTGGGCGGAACAGTATGTATTCCAGCACGGATTCGCTGTACTGGTACCTGATCGAAACCATACTAGCCAAGAAACTGCGACACTCGCATTTGAACGAACGCCATGCGGTGAGTCGTGGGAATGATGACGAGCTGTTCCATGCAGACACATTTGACACTTCTTATAATGATGCAAGTGACGATCTGCCGTCTCTTGTTACTGCCCGCACATCGTCGCACAACTGTTGTGTGTGTGGCGATGCAGGTTGTGATCATGTCTGTTCGCGATGCAAGTTACAGTTCCACACATCTTGTCTGCCCAGTCTCTGCATAGATACGATGTCGACGGACAGTTGGCGATCGTGCATGAACTGTCGTTCCATGACACGTACTAGTGCAAGCGATAGCAGAGCTTCACCATCTCTATCGATAGAAGAGTTGAAGGAAAACAAGAGGAATATACAGTTGCACGTCCGCAGGGTGCTGAAGGAGAAGTTTCAAACAATACCAACAGATAACCTGTCGAAGAACGACAAGAACCTTCTGTTTGCCACGATCAACAAAACTGTCTCTCGGAAACTGTATTCGTTGTCAGACTATATATACGACACGACTCTTGATTACGACGCGTTGGCGGCTAAAGAGATTGATCTGCAGCTGGCTAAGACGTCTCCGGGTTTGCCGCCGACGTCTCCGGGCTAGCCGCTGAGGCCCCCAGATTAGCCGCCGAGGGCGGTGCCGATAAACGCGGCGAGTAGCCGCCGATCCCTTAAATTGGTCAGGATCAAAAATTTAACATATATAAAGGCTTACAAATTCCATATTTTTCTAGAAAATTTCTCTTCACTTTCTTTCGAATTGTCTGTATTTCTCTATCTTGTGTTTCTCTATCTTGTGTTTCACTATCTTATGTTTCGCTATCTTATGTTTCGCTATCTTATATTTTTCTAGTATATTTCGCTATCTTGTATTTCTTCTAGTATATCAGTTACCTGTTCTTCTTCTCATTGGTCCCCTTGGTTTGTTAAACTTTTTTGCAAATTGTTCATCCTTTACCGCTGTTTCTTCATTTGAGTTCTGCAAAAGTGAAATCTCCAATTCATCTGCATCTCCGATTTCTATAACATTGGCGAATTCTATATCTTCCCTTTCCTTCAAATGTTTGATAAAACCTGATCTATTTGATGCATATATCATTCTCTCTTTCACTTTACTACCGGATGGACAACTATAAATGAAAAAATAATTTGTACCATTGTAATAAATCGTATATGTTGGGTTCGATCCAGATATCACAATTTCTTCAGGTTTTGAAATATTATATTTTTCTTTAATTTCAACTTGTTCATTGATCAAATCAATAACAAATGAAATTACATTTGTTTTATTTAGAATTTCATTAATGGAACCATCTTCGGATTTTACATTAAATGATAATGTAGTTGAACTACCATTTGTTTGTGAAACTAACTTTCTCTGTCCATTATCAATTCCTGATGATTGTAATCTCATTTTACGTTGTTGTTCATTAATTTCAATTTTCATCCTTTCTGATTCTGTCATTACATCAAATTTGGTTTCATCTTCATTTTTTTGAGATTCATTTAAAATATCAAAAATTTCTTTAATTTCACTAATTAAACTTTGTTTATTAATATGATTAGATCCAATCTGTTTAACTAATGTATTCTTCGTCGATGCATATAACATTTTAAGTTTAATTGGTGAATTATCTGGTACATAAGAGATGAACTCATAATTACCATTCTCTTTGATAAAAATATACATCGGTTCGGATCCTAAATCTTTTTGTAATTCTTCAATGGTTGCATAATCATTTCTATTCAATTCAACATTGGTATTATCATCAGATATTTTTGCTGTAATAATAACCAATCCTTTCGAATTGATAGATGCCGTATTGATTACATCTAATAACTTTTCTGTTGCAGTAATACCAGATTGTGTCGACATGATAGCTTTGATAGAGAGTTGCTCACTTTTCAATTGCTCTTAATATCATTAAATGATATTTATTTTAACCCTTTTTCATTCTCATTTTTGATTTTTCGACCTTCCTTTTCAAACCCTTTTCGACATTCCTCTTTGGGCAGTATTCCAGATTTTTATACGGTAAAAATCTATTTAAATGCAAGAAAACTTTTAAAAAGATTACACAAAGATTTTAAGAAACAAAATCAGTGCCTACGAATTTTGTGGGTTCATAAAGTCAATACTATTATATGAGTATTGACCAATTATACTATTTTACTTGAGATCCTACGCCCTTCTCTCACTGATTCAAGCCCTAAATTAATTTTCACTCTACACGTCGGACGGGAAAATTTTTTTTTCTGACAAAATCAGTGCAAACTGCATATAAAAGCGAACAAAATAGCAAAAAAAGATTCTTACAAATTCACTTTACTACAATCTTTTTTACAAAATAATCAAGACAGATTAAACCAATTAATCTTTTTGATGCAAAAAATAACACCACAGCCAGATGGTTGTGCCAGGATGAATTCATTCATTTATAGAGACCTGCCGGTGATTAGAATTTATACATATACCAATTGTTCCGACTGAATAGTGGGATTTACTATATGTCGACAACCTTTTTTCGTTAAGTTTCAGCCTTGTATGACGGCATCTACGGTTCTCTCTTTTGTTTCTCGATAGAAACAATAGCAAATGATTATATTCAACCTGGCTGGGTTCTTTTTTTTTGCATCAAATGGTTTTCTAAAAAGATATGAACATAATACGGAATTCACTTTTATGATGATTACTTTCGACCGGGCGGACATACTTTAGTATCGAGAGCTAGTAGTGCTCACAGTGGGTTTCTTCTGTGTACAAATTTTGAGGGAACCTCGTGAACATGTTTGACCTAGCTGTTAGAGAAGTGATGATTGGTCTTAGATAGCTGATTTAAAAGTGCAATACTGTATTATCTTCTATCACTATATCCCCTCTGAGAAAATGGTCTTCATTAGATAATGAAGGTAGTTATAGAATCTAGGTGTTGATGATTTTTATGATGATTTTTTAATATTCACACTGTACTAACCCTGACCCTTAAACAAGGTCAGTGTAATGACTACGAAAATAAAATACTGATTTAATGACTCTGATTTATTATCATCAATACCTATCTTCAAATCTTGACTACACACACTATACCATTGAAATAATTCATTTTTATCTCTTGTAGAATGAATTTCTGAGGCCTTACTCAAAATAACAATTCCCTCTTGTATTTATGAAAAGCTCAGCAATAAAGGTATTCATGTATCAAGTTCATTTGTGGTTTTACCGTTTGGTTTCTTTTCGTTGTCACTAGTCTATTCTACATACACTCAACCATGCCAAAGGCGCATCGATTACGTGTTGTTACTTGTTATTGAATTCCTTTGTTAACAAATTCCGCATACTTCCTCAAAGGAAACGAAGGAATCCTGATGTGGCCATTTTGAAAAATATAGAACGGCAGTACATTAAAATACATCTAAAAAAACAACCTTGGGACTTTAAACAGTTCACTACAAGGATTGATCATCCAAATTATAGAGTCTATTCTAATACATACTGGTGTATTTCATTGTTCTTTGGTATTCATTATATGATAGAGTATCCCAGAGAATAGTGATCTTGCAGCCTAAATCAACATGATATCCCTCAGATTATTTTTATCCATATATCTGTTCGGTGGGATTACTTTCTATCCTTTGGTAATATATGCCGTTTATTGGCTATTAAAACAACCAAATGATGTTAAATCTATTACTGAAGAAGAAATTAATCAAAAGGAATTTAAGGATGAAGAAGAGCTATTGTTCACCAATATTGATGTATCCTTCAAAGCTGCTGAATTTGAAGAAGAAAAAGGTGTTGAAGCAACGAAAAAGGGTTGGATTTCAATTACTAAGGATTACTACTATCATATTTCAGATTTGATGGAAATTGCACATCTAAAGGATCCTAATTATGAAGTTGATTTATCAAATCATACTATTAACGGTATCGAAGTCCCAGAAAGAAGTAATTTGAAAAAGAAGAATAGATTTTATGCAGTTTTGAAACATGGTAATCTTTTCCTTTACAGATCGGATAAACCAGATAGTAATCTCGTTCATGCTGTAAATTTACAAAACAGTTTTATCACTATTTGGCCTCGTAATACTGAAAATGAAAATTTAGATGGTTCATTATTCACTAAAAGGACATGCATTTCAATTATGAAATTGAACAATAATTTTTTAGATGCTAAAACTGGTAAACTGAAATTTCCATCAGCAAATAATCCAACTGAAATGAGTAACTTTTCCAATAATGGATCTGGCGTTTCAAGTCAGTTCTTTTTATACTTTGATGATAACTTCGTCAAAGAAGATTGGTACTTTACATTGATCAATGCTTCTAGAAATCAAAAAAGTGATCCTACTTTGAATCCTCTATTGAATGCAAATAATACAGCCAAGGCAGCTCATTTAATAACTAAAGATGCTTTATATTTGATACAGAACATAAATTCAACCGAGGGTCAACTATCAACCAAATGGTTAAATGCCCTTATTGGTCGTCTCTTTTTATCTCTACAACAAACTGATACTTTGAAGAATGTCTTCAGAGAGAAACTATACAAAAAGCTAACGAAAATCAATACACCAGGTTTCCTAGACGATTTCGTTATTGAATCTGTTGATGTTGGACATGCAGCACCAATGATTTTGAATCCCAAATTAGTTGATTTATCGCCTGATGGTAGAACAAAGATTCGTTTCAATTTCACTTATAAAGGTGGATTAAGTTGTAAGATTGCAACGAAGGCTAATATTAATCTTGGTTCAAGGTTTAGACAAAGAGAAATCTCAATCAAGCTTGCAATCTCCCTGAAAGAAATTAGTGGTCCAATGGTTATCATTATCAAACCACCACCTTCCAACAGAATATGGTATGCTTTTGAAACAGAACCTGTTATGGATATCGAGGTGGAACCAATTGTAAGTTCGAATAAATTGAATTACAACTTAATCACCAATACAATTAAAAGCAAACTAGCTGCTGCTATCAAGCAATCTCTGGTGGTACCATTTTATGACGATTACGTCTTTTATTCCACAACGTCCGATATTTTCAGAGGTGGTATTTGGGAACAGTTCGAGAAATCCTCTTCTGACGAACCATTAATGGAAACACCAAAGAATGATGCGCCAAAGAGTGAAACTAATCATCGTTCACTTTTATCTGTGTCAGATAAGGATAATGCAGCATCTAATGACTCATTTGAAGATGATCTTACTGGCGAAAATTCAGAGGCAGAAAGTGAACACAGTAAATCTCCATCAAATAAGATACATTTATCGCCTTTGAAGCAAAGTACTATACGAAAAGTTGGTTCCATCAAGAGCGCTATTCAGAGTAGGAAAACATCGTTTTCAAACGATCAAATCAGTAAGAATGAACACTCAATGATTAGTCAAACTGATGACCAAGAATTATTCGAGGGACACTTTGAGAAACCAGCTATGACCGCATTACCAAGAAGAACATCAACCTCAGAACCTAATATTCTCAGTAAAAGCTCTACCAAGGATGATGAAATCAATCAAGAGGAAACCCCAATGAGCACTGGCTCGAGGAAATATTTCAAGAATTCAATTCGCAAATTCAATAAGTGGGTGAAGGATGTCAAAGATAGCAACCAATCAGATGCTGCTTCTACTGTAGACGAATCTCCTGTTTCGACACCCACAAACCGTAAACTGGATGATGAGCTCTCCAGGACCTTTGACACTTTTGAAACATCTGAACCAAATAGCACCGTATTGCAGGACAACTTAGAACATCCATCAGAAACTCCCACCACTAATACTCCTACAGAATCATTGGCAAACCCTATCATTATTTCCAATAGACGAAGGCCCGTACCAAAAGTAGCACTGGATCTGCATATACCGCAACCAGAAGCTTCTTCGAATGTTGTCAAAACTCAATCTTCTATGACCGGTATGTTTATTAATTATGAAAAGGCAGTAACTGTTCCAACTTCACCTCAATACGATATTGATATGACAACATCTACCACAACACAAACATTTACACAAAGCTTTGTCAAAACTGAAGAGGATTCACACACTGGTGCAGCAGATACTGACACTCATAACTAACTAGAGGACTAATCAAAGGCATGTTTCACAATTCCATATCATCTACATTGCAATTTGAGACAATGGTATACCCTTTTCACATCATGTTACCTGTTGCATTCACAAGCATTTAATGTCGTATGTCCATCTAATAGTACTGCAAAATCTAGATTGCTAAAAATAATTAATGACACATATACATACAATTGCTGTACATTTATGCTATGCTAAATAATTTACCAGAATGGTAGCCAACCAATATACATTTTACTCAAGTTTTCATCACTCGTAGCCTCTTGTATTAGTGTCTCAACTTGAGCCCCAACACTCAAGACTAGACCATCCTTATCATCGATACCTCGAATCTTATTTCTTACCACTTTTAGTGCAGATTGGATTGAATCGTCCATATTTCTGTCGTACATAATGGTTTCTATCACATTCATCAAAGCTAATTCATTTTCTCTCAATACCTTAATTGCAACTTCACTAGATTTCTTGAAGGTACCTTCAGTACGAATGATACCTAATGCATCACTCATATTGTGGGTTAACCTGAAGGGCACAATTTCTGGAACTCTTAACTGTTTACCCTTCTCAAACAGACAGTCGAAATCGACATGTAAAACTTTACCGGTTTCTACATTAAGCAGAATATTCTCACAGTGTCGATCTCCAAGCCCTAATATGTAGCCCACCATAGACATAATTGCTGCTGAACGTGCATATATGTTTCTGGCTTTAAACCATTCAATTGGATCTGGAAATGATTCTAGAAACCACTGGTATAATATTGGCGGGTATTTTTGTATATTTTCCAGATAAAATTTCAACTTGTCAGAAGATGCATTCCACTCTTCAAACACACGACTCAGTGCTAGGTTTATCTTTATTCCTTTGTATTTATTGAGCAAAATATTTCTCAGAGTAGCTACATTTGGTACAATTTCAAGTAAACCACAATCTTCCCTCAGAGATAGCACTGAATATGTCTGAATATCCAGCACTCTTTTCTTAGCATGGGAATCCTTACCTAGAAGAAAGTTTACAGTGGTTGCAAACTGCATATATTGGTTATCTTGTCTTACATCCTCTTTTTTGCACATAATGCCATATATGTTACCATCAGACCCAACAACATCAATCTGTTTAGGTTTCTTCAAAGATGAAAATATTTTGTATTTGGAGGCAAATTTATAAATAGAGACAACATTGCCAAAAGGATTGTATCCTTTTGCTGACAAACCATCGGTTGGAGATAAAAGTTCAAGGTTGATTCTAACAGGTACCACCATAGGTGATGGTGCCAGATCTGTCTTGAATCTGAAATCTCTTTCAATAGTGCGAGCGACTTTTCGTTCAGTTATACAAACTGCAATAAGGGTATGAATCAAATGTCTAGCTGAACCCTGATATGAAGATCCATCTGTAATGGGTTCTCTGTATTTTGCTAAAATCAATTTCCCACAGGCACGCCTCTCTTTGTATTTTGATTCTAATAGTGAAGCCACATACCATAAAATATGGGAGGGGTATTCATTGCACAATTCTACAAGAATATTGATAATCAGTCCTGCAGAATCAACATTTGGATGAAGAAGTCTTGATAATAGTTGCGTCAAAACTGTATACCAAATATAAGTCGGGCACCGTTGTAAGGCCCTCCTAACTTCTTGACAAATAGCTTCTGTGGCAACAGACAACGATCTTTTTCTTGAGGCTGATTGTTCACACTCCAAAGCAGCTGCAGTATCTAACCAGTATGTAACAACTTTGGGTAGCGTTTCACGAACTTTAGCAGTATTCTTGTCAAAAGCTTCCAGAAATGAAAATACAGCAAACCGCTCTAAGTTACCGTTTGGAATATAGCCTTCTGCAGTTTTACGTTCCAGTAATCTACTATAATACAATCCCATCGAATAGTATGGTTTATCCCACTCAGGTACAAGATGAAAGATTTTATGATATTGTTTCGTGATTTGATCTGATGATGCATTATTGGATAGATCTGACCATTCAGTATATTTTAACAGGACAGCTGCACGTTCTTTATGTTTGATAGTGGGATTCTCTTTGAAATCTCTTTCATTTCTGAGGTGAATCTCTTTGACCATTTTTAGAGCTCTGTCGTTCTCACCTTGCTTCCACAATATTTCTGCAAATTCCAGCTCAGCTTGAGCATGCCCATTCTGTATACAATGCATCAACGCCTGAGAAGCTAGATGTACTCTAGAATTGTTTCTACCCAACTTTGCAATATCAAAGTATGTTTGTATTGAATCTTGTCTTGTAAAGTCGGTATCTTTCAAAAGATCAAAGGATTTTCTGACAGATAGCATATAGAAGTTTGGAATAAATGAAGCTCCTATACGCTTTTGTCTATACTTCAAAATGTCAGTACTCAGTTTGAAGGAATCAGGATTTCCTGCTTCCGTAAGTATTGAAAGGTCGTAGAGACTGTGTAGTTTTGTGAATAGGTCTTGTCTTTTGATATACGTTGTCGATGATGAAGAGGGTGTAAATAGGGAACTCAATAATCTAAATGATTTAGATATGTAATCAATTGCCCTATTTGAGTCCCCAGCATTTACAAACAATAAAGCCCTTGAAACATTGTAATGGAAAGCCAGATCTAAATCGAGAGGATCTGTTATAATTTCAGCTCGTTTGACCCATTTTTTGATGCACTCTATATCACCTTCCAAATTGGCACTCTCAAGAGCCAGAGTAAACCACTTTAAAACCTCATTTGAAATTTCATCCGTGCCGTTTGGAATTAATGAATCCAAGCTTTCAAGAATTTGAGAGAAGTTCTGATGCTCATACATTATAGTAAGCATTTTCGTCGTAACTTTTGGATCACTTTTAAATTCTCCCAGGGCTTCATAACAATCTTGAGCAATTTTCCAACTATCTGAGTACTTCAGTTCTTCAATCTTGGAAAGTAGACTTCCCTTGGAAAATGACTTCAAAAATCCATCAACTGAATCGATATCACCAATCTCTTCATATGTTTTCTGTAAGTTCTTAAGCATAAGATCATCAGTAGTAGAAACATCCTTTTCAAGCCTAAAACATTGTTCTAGATAAAGCGCAGATCTTTCGAAAGCATCTGTTTCTAGTGATTTCGTTGCCAATGTTTTCAAAGGTATAGTGTTCACAAACTCGTCAACTCTTTGTAAAATAATATTAAGCCTATCAGCTTGACTGGATGTCGATCGGTCGACACTTGAAGCTTCGTTTTTCTTAGCTTGAGTTAACCACTTTTTACAATATTCAAAAACTCGAAAGATTATATTGTACCTTGATTTCATCGCATCAACTTCGACATGATTAAGGTTTTCCAAAGAGTATTCAAAGACACTTGCAAATTCACTTTGAATAAAACCAATTATTTCCCCAAAGACACTGCCTGGCTCAGCTTTAATGATTATCTCCATACAAATATAGGGAAGCAGAAAGGTGGAAATAGCACCATCATTATCCTCCTTAATAAGAACATGGAAAGCATATAGAGGATGCTCCTTGGTCGTGGTTCTTTTAAGGAGATCTAAGGTGACATTCTTTACCCAACAAACATAGTCTGCATCTAATTGTAAAGTTGGATAAGTGATGGACTCATAATCTGAGCTACCATTCAATGTATACATTGATGAAATCAAAGGTGAAAGCGTTGTTTGTGATATTACGTTAAAATGTTTCCATAAATCGCTCTGATCCAAAGGAGCTGCATCATTGGGGTTGAGTGCAGGATTACAAAATTTGATAGTTTCTTGTAATGCAAATGCAACAGATAGTTGTCTATCTGGAGTTTCACACTCCCAAAATAATGGTACCAGAATCTTGTTGATAACCCATATGATAAAATTTAGACTTTGCTGAGTATCATCAAAATCGCACACACGAATTTCTTGGAGAGGCTTCTTATCAAACTGATAATTTGAAAAATCTAACAAACCAATCATGCCTATACATTTGGCACAACGTTGCGAAAAATCCTCCTCATAATTTCTGTATTTGACAGACACATCTAGTAAAGAGCCTAATAAAGACGCCAAATGTGTGCCATTCTCAGATTTCGAGATAATGTTTGAGTCTGAGTCCTTAAGATGCCGCCTTAAATACTTTTCTAAATCATTCAAAGTTTCGTTAACGACATATTTGTTCTTGATTTGCAATGAATTTGAGAAGGTGGATATCCAATTAACTGTTTTGATAGACTGCTTGACGTTCCTACCAAAATTCAAGTCTCGCTCTAAAATTCTCATCTCTGGGTGGTTCACAAAGCTCAGCATTATTCCAGGTTTGAGTTCAAAGATTAGCTTCTTATGATTTGTGATCAAATTATCCAGCATTCCATAGGCAGCAGATTTTGTTGCATTGTCAAATGTATCCCACTGATGAAAAATAAAAGAGATAGAACTATCTATTATGATTGACAGTTCTTGACTTGTTAAATGAGAAAGTAACATTTCCCAACATTGCAAAGCTTTCACTCTTACCTCATCAAGCTCTAGAGCGGCCTGCAAACATACATTTATGGGTGCCAATGCTGATATGACTGTACGTTTGGATGCATGCCTAATAAGGAAAATAATGCCATTAATAACTCTTTCTTTTTCAACATAAGTATTGATGCCTTCTACATGACGCATATTAATAGAAAATACCTGGAAAATACCTAAAATATTATCTTGTAGTCTTTTCTGAAACTTCGTCTCATACTGTTCATCCCACCATTCGCAGTGTATATATTTTCTACCATTTCTTTTATCTTCCTCGAAGTTCGTTAATAGATA
Source organism: Yueomyces sp. D-C8-1 (assembly GCA_031771845.1). Taxonomy (NCBI): domain Eukaryota; kingdom Fungi; phylum Ascomycota; class Saccharomycetes; order Saccharomycetales; family Saccharomycetaceae; genus Yueomyces; species Yueomyces sp. D-C8-1. Next base: position 456,283 of record JASCNY010000008.1, on the reverse strand, counting down.
TCTCAAGGCATTTAAAACTCTTCGTTCGTTAGTTTTTCTCTCCTCATCCTCGAGGGTATCATCTTGTTTGTACAATTTTAGTACTTCAGCACAAGTCCTAAAATCAGATAGATTGTTAACCACATATCGTCTGTCAAATGATGAAACTCTATTGGTGAACACATTTTCGATGAATCTCAAGTCAAACATTTCATACTTAACAAATGAAACTGCAAAAATTTGTCTACTATTTTGATAGAGAAGTGATTCTTTTATTTCTATTATCGATTCGTTACCTTCTCGTATTGTTTCAGCTATCTGTTCAAAAACATCTGGTGTCTTTTGAACAATAACAGCATATGGTATTATATACCTCTGGTAGGACATTAAAATCGCAGCAGGTGATTGCTCTAAGAGATCTATTAACCTCTCGAAAGTAATTTTGCGTAATGAACTCGTACCATATCTTCGTAAAAGCTTTGGTAAAACTGGAGACAATAGTTGATGTGGGGTCAGTCCCTTGATATTAGCAATGTTGCAGATTTGAAATTTGGCAATCGAATATTCAGCAAAGTCACTAGAATTGTATAAATCTAATAACTTGAAAAGAAGTGATCGATATGTTTGGTCGTAAGTTGTTAGAGTCAATTGAACCCAAGCAAAAATGAGGGTGTCAATCAAGTATGGAAAACTATTATCCTGTAAGAAGTTTATTATTAGAGATGTTTGCTTTTCATTCACAGATGGTGACTCTCTTATATTCCACAATGGAACGATTTTACTACTGATAATTCTCAAATATCTATTCTGACTAATGAAGCAAAATTTGACAAATCCAAAAATGTTTTGATTTTCTGATGATCTGATAAAGCTCTGATTTATCAACTCAGGTGGATTAAAATGAACAAATATTCTGTATAAAGCCAAGAGAATACCACTCAAAAAGGTTTCATCCATGCTTTCTACATCTCTTCCGGCTAAAAATTTCTCACATAGTAGGTTATAAACTTGTGAATGCAATATAGCTGAGGGTCTATTTGGTAAAACTTGCGAGTATAATGTTCTTTTATCATTCTTATCACATATATGACAAGAGTTCCATGACGACATGTGCTCTTTCCAGTTATCATTATTTAGACTTTCAAGGCATCCAAGTCTTCCCAGTAATCCCAATAATGTGTACTGTAGTTCCTTATCCTTTTTTTTGTATGCCGTGGCAATAGACGCTGATAGTTTATCAATAAATGCTTTTTTATTTGAAAACTCTTCTTCTTTGAAATTTAAGTTGGCTTTGTCAAATGAGGCTTTTAAAGAGTATTCTGAAAAAGGTTGTTCGAACATATGAAGTATTCTCTGATGCAGACTCTCCAGCTGTTTATTTTCATGGGTAGAACTGGGCTTTACATTTGTACCTTCAAAAGTTCGTGAATGTGAAATTATATTCTGTAAAGTATGGCCATCAAATCCTTCGAAAGTCCAAATCTTGGATAAATTGTCAAAATATAACACCTCTGGCCCCATAGATCGCCTTTCAATATCGAAATAAATCAAAAGAAGTGCTTTATTTGTATGAAATAGAAACGGAAACATATCTATATCATCACTTGGTAATTTGGAGATATCCAAGTATTGGGCAATAGGCATGTGAGACTTGAATAAAGATAGTAAATTATTATTGTGTGAACCAGATGGGTCTTTATAGGAAATGCATATCAAATAAGCTCGTAAGAGACATTTTGCCAATAGAACATCACTCTCTGGAGCGAGATGATCATGAGATGTCGATAAATTATGGCGTATACTAGTCAGTGCAAATGTTAAGTTTTGGATGGGTAACGATGGTGGAGATCCAGCGAATGGAAGGAAAAATCTAGAGACATTATCGATGGTTAGAGATAGGAAATTTATTTTTACCAGAGATAGTTCCATAGCACATGATGGGATCTCTACAATATCTAGTATGTAGAAGACATGTCGTATAAGTGACTGAAATCGAATGTTCCACTTGTCTGATTGCAAAGATGAGTTGAGAAAATCCAAGGAATCACCAAAAGTGTCTGGTGGTGAACACAACCAAAACATCATGATGTAAATACTATGCAAAATATCAAAAAATTCATCCACTGTGATGCCCTTTGACAGTAATTCATCCAGAGATGATTCCATCTCTGCCACAGATCGCCATATATAGCTTGAAATTTGGCTTTTCAACGAATAACCATACAATTTGACGCCGTACTGGCACCAGTTCCCAATTTTCTTTCTCAAATACCACACTCTACCACTATCTCTCACATCTTTACATGAAATTTCATGCACAACCTGGATCGCATCCACCAACTTGATCTTGTACAAATATGGCCTCGTCTCCATCAACTTATCCAGCACGTTGAAGAACTTGGTAAACACCTCATCATGTCGCCAGATAGCGTGTTGCTCCTGCTGTGTGATCCTTATCTGTGCCACCAGCTTGTCGAATGTCTCTGCTGCGTTTGTGCCTCCAATTTTGCAACTGGTTTCATTTTCTGGAGGAAACACGTCCTCATTCACATCATTATTAGCCAACGTCACAAACGTCTGTTCCAGCTCATTCAGAAACACCAAATACTGTTCCATCGTCAATCTATGGTGCATCTAAATCCACTTTGTTCACTTCTTGGTCGAAAAGTGTCAGTTTGGCACCAATTTTGCAGCTATTGAGACCCCAAAACCGTCTAAAGACAGCTAATTCAAAGCACAATCGTTTACAATTCAGCTATATGCTGGAAATTGGCTTTCAAACGGTGCAAATTGCGCTAATACCTGTCCTGGTTTGGATTCTCTGGAGGTGATGAGATCTCTTATATTTGCTGATTTCCACTTTGTATATATACATATATATTCTGTTGTTATAAGGCCGACCGGACTTTGAAATTAAAGGTTTTTAGTAAAGCTCATCACCACTACAAAAGCAGCATTTGGTCTGAGAAATGGTATATTTCCAGTGGAAAGAGGTTGTTTGAGCAAGTTTAGAGTACAAATTTCGATTCTACGTCGAATTTGGACCCAGAAAGTGGATTCAAAGCTGTGTTTTTGGTTAGTTTTAGGGTCAAAATTAGTGACTGTGCCAGCCGAATTAGAGGACTGTAAGCGTTGGTTTCAAACGTTTATTCGAATTTGAAGTGAAGTGGAAGTTTTGTTAGTGATTTGACGTGAAAATAGGGTTTTTTACGGTTCGAAAGAGCCTATTTTGATGATACAATGAGCTCACAAAGACGAAGTCTTGAGTTATTATTGGACTCAGCTCGAAATACAGACAGTTTGAGCTCAAATGGAGCCCCAGATACTATACATCCAAGTGGAGATACCTACAATTCAAATGGAGACGTTTTTGAGTTGGGTTCGACTGTATGGCAAGACTCAAATCAGGAAAGTACGACTGTAGAAGTTACTCAGAGAAAACTGCTCAACAGACATGTTCAGTTCATGGCTATCTCTGGTGTGATAGGAACTGCCCTGTTCGTTGCTATCGGTAAGCCACTTTATAGAGGTGGTCCAGGTGCCCTTTTATTGGCATTCTCAATATGGTGTATACCCATTCTATGCATTACCGTTTCAACAGCTGAAATGGTATGTTTCTTGCCTATCGATTCACCATTTTTGCGTTTAGCAAGCATGTGTGTAGACGACTCTATGGGTTTGATGGCATCTTGGAATTTTTGGATTCTTGAATGTGTTCAGATTCCACTTGAAATCGTCTCTGTAAATACTATTTTACAGTATTGGACAGATGCTTACTCTCCCACATGGCCATTGCTGATTCAAGTTGGCCTTTATTTTATGATTTCATTTTGTACTATCAAATACTATGGTGAAATGGAGTTCTGGTTAGCTTCATTCAAAATTATACTAGCCATTGGACTGTTTATATTCACGTTCCTTACTATGATTGGTGTTAATCCCAAGAAAGACGTCTATGGATTCAGGAATTTCAAAATATCATCTTTCAAAAAGTACAATCCAGCAGGTACATCTGATATATCTGACTCACTTGGTTATTTTCATGGTTTTATGTGTTGCCTGATTCAAGCTTCTTTTACAATGGCTGGAGGTGAATATGTATCTATGTTAGCTGGAGAGGTTAGACTACCTAGAGATGTTTTACCCAAGGCATTTAAACAAGTATTTTACAGATTAACTATTATCTTCTTGGGCAGCTGTATTTGTGTTGGATTAGTCTGTTCATCAAATGATAAAAGTTTAACCGCTGCAATTAATGAAGCAAGACCAGGTGCAGCATCATCTCCGTATGTTATAGCCATGAATAATATGGGTATAAGAATATTGCCAGATGTAGTGAATGCAGCTTTGATCACAGCTTCATTTTCTGCTGGTAATGCTTATACTTATTGTTCTTCACGAACTTTATATGGTATGGCATTAGATGGTTATGCTCCAAAAGTTTTTACAGTCTGTACAGATAAAGGTGTGCCTATCTATGCAGTTTGTATATCATTGTTTTGGGCAGCATTAAGTCTTTTACAATTGAACTCAAACAGTGCAGTCGTCCTAAACTGGCTCATCAATTTAGTGACTTCATCACAACTTATTAATTTTGTGAATCTCTGCATCATTTATCTGTTCTTTAGAAGAGCGTACCTATTACAGAAACAGACCCTGCCTCCATTACCTTTCCAATCTTGGTGGCAGCCATGGACAGCATATATTGGCTTGGTTTCTGCCTTGGTGATGACCTTTATCCAAGGTTATACAGTATTCTATTCTAATCTATGGGGGATACGTGAATTTTTATTCTGTTACTTTATGGTGTTTGTTAATATAGGACTTTACCTTTACAACAAACTCTTTAAAGATGATAACTTCAAAAATCCATCTTTCATTGATTTTTCAACTAGTCTGAAGGAGATTGAAGCCCATGAGGCTGGAAACTATTTTGATAGCTTTGCATATTACCAGTCCTAGTTATATATTCCTTACGTTTTAATATTCTATAGATTATATGTCCAAGGATGATATTTGGGTTTAATATAGATGGTTATCTGGACTGATGCTTATACTCATAGCAGCAGAGGTTGCAATAAATGTTGTCCTTAAATTACTAACTTTTCATGTATAAAAATGTCTATATCTTTTGTATTTTTAACGTCACAGTTTAAATTGAATATCAATGTAATTATATACAGCAGTAACAAGCAAAAGTTTGTACAGAATATAAGCAGTTCGTAGTATACAATGTCATCTGGTAAGGGAATGAAGTCAGATAACAGAAATATCAATAACGAGAAATAAATTTCAGTTTGTCACTATGCTTTGGAACGAGGTGTACACAACAGCAGTGGCACCTAGGCATATTAATATAATATCAAGTGCAACTCTCCACTTAAATTTTTTTCCAACAGATTGAGGAAGACTATGGGTTTTCAAATGGAATAATTGGGGATATATGTAAATGAGTGGTATGCAGGCCGCAGAACCTACTATAGCAACAAATTTACTAATATTTTTTGAACCAAAGTATGCAATAATGACAATAATTATCATTATTGTCATTCGTATCAAGTTTTTGATCCATTTAATTTTCCAACTACTTCCACAGGAAGGTATATATGTAATTTTTTTAACGTTAGAATTACGGTTGGCGCCAGAATCGATTTGAGGTATTAAATTTGAAGTAGAGGAGGAGGTACGATTTGGTGATTCTGAAAATAACTGAGGTTGATTGCTCTCTAAATCAGCAATGTCAGGTTCGGATGTTGTTTGCTTTTCTCCATCATTTTTTAATTGGCTATCAATTTTTAATGTTTTTGGTTTAATGCTTAAGATTTCATGAGATGCAAATTCCTCAGAGAACAGTTCATGTTCAAACACCAGTTTCTTTTTCTTACAAAAAATCTCTTCTGCAATTTTGTAGACAGGAAATAATTGGAGAGGTGTTGACATCAATATAGCAATTGAGTAACAAATTTGTGCAGTCGATACAAATTTATTATTTTGGACAAAACTTAGCAAAATGACGGTCTCGACATTATTACCAAAAGCCAAATAACCCAAAGTACCCACCAACATGAATACCATAGTACAAACAATAAGCACCAATGCAAGCACCAATGGAAATTTTTCAGGTTTGGCCATTGCATTTTCAACTGGAATGATTAGACCAATACCTTCAAAGGAAAAAATGGCAATCCCAACAACAATATGCCATTGTTTTGGATTAAAAAATAAATGAATATCTGAATTAATTGAAGAGTTCAAGTCGACAATTAAATATTTAACAGATAATATAATCACCATGATAAGACCAACAGTAGTTAAGATATTAGCTACTAAAGTTGGAATTGCCAATTTCGAGACCTTTCTGACCAATGATAGAGGGATTATAATAACCAATTGAATGAATATGAAAAATTCTTTTGGTGGTACTTTTTCAAGGTTCAAAACATGTTGACAAAATGATGATATATTTTCTGCTGTAAAAATGACATATGTACATGCAAACCCAAGTTGTGAAAGACAAATTGAAACAACAATTATAGCTTTCAGATATTTTGAATATAGAAAAGATCCGATATTTTCAAAGGATGTAACTTTGGTTTTACGTTTGCTTAAGGTCAACATGTAATAACACCAATATGAATAACAACCGAATAGCAATAAGAGAAAATTCGAGAACAGTAAACCACCACTGGAAAATGCACTTGGCAGGAAAAGCACACCTGTACCAATAAATGATTTGACTAGTATGAAAAAAACTTTGAGGTTTGAAGTTTTTTCCTTTTTGGCCGTAGATGGATCATCTACAGGTAATGATTCGTTTACTGTGTCGTTGATTTTATTGAAACTAGGTAAACTATCATTTTTTGAACTTGAAGAGGCTCTTCTGCTGGAGTTAATACTTTTGAACTCTGGTGAAATGGAATAAAGGTTGTGTAAAAATTCCATGTTGATGTCCTCAACTTGTGCCATTTCTTTAGGACACTTATCTTGTGACATAATTATGTAGGCTTGGTATGACGATAGTTAAAATATTAGCTTTTGAAGAGCAGAATTTGATTTTTATCTTCTCTTCTGGATTGTTGGGCAGTTACATGTATTTCTCAACTCACAGAAACCATGAGAATTTGCACACACACATATATATGCTCGAAGACCTTTTTTTTGCAAGCTATGCAAAATTCCCTGATAGGCAATCACTGTTGTAAATAACGCCAAGCCAACACAGGCCAAACTCCACACCTATAGGTGTTGTTTATGAATGCGTCAGTAATTGTGACAGCCAAAACGACGATTAACAAACTCGCTGGGGCACAAACAGGTTTGTTACTGTTTGCCCCCTCGAGAGAACCCACCACTAAATAAAAAAAGCTTCTTGAGTACCTTTTAAAGTACCTTTACTTCCATGGTTGAAGGTAGTCCTGGGTGCCTGGAATGGTTCTACATGGTATTACTGTCAAAACGAGAATATTACCGCAAGCAGAAACATTCCCTGCAAACTCCGAACATTCTCCGAGACCGCAAAGGGAAACGAAATGATCGTTTTGGGATGCTGCGAGAAGTGGCCCAAGCGGCTATTAAATTACACAGCAGGAGTACTGCAAGCTAGGAAAGAAACCATGAGGAACTTTGAAACTGTGTGAACCGTCTTGCAGATTTAAATTGAGTATAATATCGGTCTATCACGTGACCTTCCATCACATGATTTCCACACATAAATCACGTGATTCTAAAATTTCTTAGTGAAATTGAAAAACTCATAAATAAGCCAGTTTCAATGAAAAATACCATAGTAAAGGTCAGAGACGGTGATTCTTTTAACTCATCAGGCTCATCGTATAGAAGGCCCTTTTGTCGAGTCTTCTGTTAGTAAACGGTTCCACTGTAATCTAGAGAAAAATTGGGTGCTGAACGATGGTTTTAGCAGATTTGGGGAAACGTATCAATTCTGCCGTGAACGGTGCATTGTCCAACACACAAGATGACTATGCTACAACTGTGGATAACATGTTGAAGAGCATTGCGTTGGCTCTTTTGGAGTCAGATGTTAATATCAAATTGGTGTCGCAATTGCGAAATAACATAAAATCGAAACTTCTGGCAGATTCCAGCAATAGAACTCTGTCGGTTAATAGCGCACAGACGAAGAAGCTTATTCAAAAGACTGTCTTTGATGAGCTATGTAACCTTGTGGATTACGAAGCGGAACATCCTTTCCAGCCAAAGAAGAGACAGACGAACGTTATCATGTTTGTTGGTCTGCAGGGTTCCGGTAAGACTACATCGTGTACGAAATTGGCCGTGTACTACTCTAAGAGAGGTTTTAAAGTTGGTCTGGTATGTGCGGATACTTTCCGTGCAGGTGCCTTTGATCAATTGAAACAAAATGCTATCAAAGCTCGTATACCATTTTACGGTTCGTACACAGAAGCAGATCCAGTAAGAGTTGCTGCTGAAGGTATAGCGAAGTTTAAAAAAGAGAAATTTGACATCATTATTGTCGATACTTCCGGTAGACATCATCAAGAAGAAGAGTTGTTCAAAGAAATGGTACAGATCTCCAACGTAGTCAAACCAAACCAAACTATAATGGTTTTGGATGCATCGATCGGTCAAGCTGCAGAACAACAATCCAAAGCTTTTAAAGACTCCTCAGATTTCGGTGCTATCATATTGACCAAGATGGATGGTCATGCAAAGGGTGGTGGTGCCATTTCTGCTGTAGCAGCTACTAATACACCTATCATTTTTATTGGTACAGGTGAACATATTCATGATTTTGAGAAATTTTCACCAAAATCGTTCATATCTAAATTATTGGGTATTGGTGATATAGAGAGTCTGTTGGAACAATTTCAAACAGTCTCAAATAAAGAGGATGCAAAGGCTACAATGGAAAATATACAACAGGGTAAATTTACACTTTTAGATTTCAAAAAACAAATGCAAACTATAATGAAGATGGGTCCTCTTTCAAATATAGCACAAATGATACCTGGTATGGGTAATCTGATGAACCAAGTTAGCGAAGAAGAAACTTCACAAAAGATGAAAAAAATGGTTTATGTTTTGGATTCTATGACAAAACAAGAATTAGAATCAGATGGTAAAATTTTCTTGGAACAACCAAGTAGGATTATCAGAGTTGCAAAAGGTTCAGGTACTTCAGTATTTGAAGTCGAAATGATCTTAATGCAACAGAAAATGATGGCACAAATGGCAAAAGGTGCTCAAGGAATGGGTGGTATGCCAGGTATGCCAGGTATGCCAGGTATGCCAGGTATGGGATCAGGTGGTATGCCTAAGATAACACCGCAAATGATGCAACAAGCACAGCAAAGATTAAAACAAAATCCAGGTATGATGCAAAATATGATGGATATGTTTGGTGGCGCTGGCGGTATGCCAGGTATGGGTGCAGGTGGCATGCCAGGTATGGGTGCAGGTGGCATGCCAGGTATGGGTGCAGGTGGCATGCCAGGTATGGGCGCTGGCGGTATGCCAGATATGAATGAAATGATGAAAATGATGCAAAATCCCCAGATGCAGGAAATGGCCAGACAATTTGGTATGGGCATGTAATTTGCAACTCCGTAACTACATTGCCTCACTATATTCACAAATATAACAGCTTATATCATCTTGTATACTAAACATATTCATAATTTTACCTAATAATATCATCTTTTCTCTGATGAATTGTGACGTATCAACACTTGGGTTTGAAACAAAGTTTTATACCCAAATTTTTGAAATATTTGCAATTCTGGCGTCCAACACATCCAAAACAGCGTTCCCAGATCTTCCATAAGCCATCTCTAATACCACAATACTATGTTCTTTTCCTAACCGTATGATCCAATTTGCATCTTTTCGTCGTTTTTTGCTCGATCCGGCAATTTTGCTACTTCTCGCCAAAGTAAACAGCCGAGATGCCAATAACGAATCACGAAACAGCTTATTTTTCACGTTTAACAAGTATTTACACATTTAATGTGCAAGAGCTCAAAAGTGATAAAAGGCACTCAAGATCAGTGTTTGGGATCCCACTTTACGAATTTTGGTCGAGACTGAACAGGTACAGGTCACTTTGAAATTTGAGCCCAAACGGAGTTTTATACGACTCAAAAGACGAGTTTGTTTGTTCAAAGTTAGCCGGTTGATTTGCTGATTATTTGGTAGCCAACGAGGTTCTAAGCAGCTGGAGTTTGCAAATTATATATTTGGGATTTTATTGGTTGTTTTTTGCTGGAATAAAATAGCACTGAGATGACACAAATGGCGGAAAATTCAGTTTCAGAGATGGAATCACCTTCTCGTGCGATGCTTACACCTAATTCTCTCTCTCCCAAGGACGATACACAGCCTAAATTAGGTCCAAACCATAATCTGTTCATGGTGAACATCGACAATTCCTCCAATGTGAACAAGGGAATTTCCTTTGAAGCGGGTTCAAATTCGTCGTCCACCAAAGTTATCGAATCTCTGCATGAACAGATCGACACGTTGACTAATACCAACTTACAATTGACGATACAGTCTCATGGTTTATTGGAGAAGCTAGATTCTGCCCAGCAAAGAGAATCGCAGTTGCAGGAAAACATATCTTCTCTGAAGCATGAAAATGAAAATCTGAACTCTCTGTTGAACAGAAAGGAAAGAAAACTGAAAGATGTGGAAGGTGAGTTGGCTACATTGAAGACTAATTTGGATGCTATCAATCAAGAAAATGGTTCTTTAAAGCAAAAATTTGAGACTTCATCACAGACAGAAAATAAACTGAAATCACAGATGGAAATGTATAAAGCTCAATACGATGCTATGGTTGATTCACAGCAGTACTATAGATCACATTATGACTCTGAAATATCCACACTGAGAGAGCAAATTGAAGATTTGAAGAAAAGCCAAATTATACAATTACAAAAAATCAACGAACAACACTCTGCAATGGATGATAAATTACAAGAATATGACTCGAAGAATAGCAAATTACAGAAAGAGGAAAAGGCTCGTTATCAAATCTTAGAAACAAAATGTCAGGAAGCAATCTATACACTAGATTTGCCATCATGGATTCAATTATATCAAGACAGCAAGAAAAATTACTTGGAATATACCGAAAAGATGCAAATCGAAGTGACTGATAAATATAAAAGTTTAGCTAGAGATAAGACTTTAGTTGCCCTAGAGGGCAAACCGAATGCAAGTTCACCAACTATGTCGAAACCTGGAGAAATAATCATCAACAAAAAGAGAGACTCAATAGTTTACAAAAGCTCTGTATTGTTTTCTGATTCAAGAAATCCATCTAACGGTTCAATGTCTCCAAGTTTAACTGCATCAAACACCAACACACATATAAAGAGGAAAAGCTTTTATGGTGCAGCATTACCGATTGCTAATAATGCCATACCTGGTACACATAGTGCTTTACCTGGTGTGAAAAGGTCAGGATCTGTTAGAAAAGATGCACAAAACCGAAGATCCATTTCTGATACTGATAAAACACATGGACTTGGTATTAATAAAAATAACTCAAGGTTGCCACATAAAGCAACATCCAGTAATACTTCATCGTCTGGAGTATATAGCCATAGAAGATCTCAAACAGCAGGATTTATCCCACCAATGCCGATGAATTCCAATTACGTGAACACTAACAATTATAACAGTAATACACATTACAAGAATGGCACTAACTATAATAACAGTTCTAACTACAACAGTAATGGTACCTATAACAGTGCTGCCAACTATAACAATAGTGCCAGTTACAACACTACTTCTAACTATAACAGCAGCACCAGCTACAATAATACTCCAAACTATAACAATGGCTCTAGCTATAACAACGGTGCTAACTACAATACTGGTGCATACTACAATAACCCTAATACCAATAACACAAACACCATAGGTAACAACCAATACAATAACTACCGTAAAAACAGAGAGAGTATGCTATTTCAATGAGCCTTTGAAATATTAACGAACTAGAATTCCTCAATTCATCCGAAGTTTATGGGTGCTTAGATTTGTGTAACTAATCTAACGCATCTTGCCCATCACTCTTTTTTGCATGTTCAACGCCTTAGACATTGACAATATAAACTTCAACTGTATATTTTATAAGATACCACATTCATTCATAGAAAAGCCTTAACACAACCCCACACTCCCTGTAGGATTCAATCGAAGTTGAATCCCAGAATATATACACATGCTAGAATCTTCACATCAAGCATTATATACGTTGTAATGCCAGCTCTTAATCAATTCTTAAACTCCAAACTAATCCAAACTGGAAAAAAATAGTACCATTGGAAAGACAAAAATCTACTAAGCACTAACAAATTTTGATTTCGAGCTCAAGTCTTCAAAAGTGAGTGAGTGTCGCTAAATGAAATATTGGTTTTATTTATCACAATCTCTTTATATGCTTATACTATCTTTCATACCAGAAGGCAACGGCGCTATCACTTGAAAACACTGAAATATCACCAATTTTAAAGAATACTACATTCTGACTACAATTGCCCTCTCAAGGAATACCAGAAACGGTCCAAATGCTTGGTTTCCATGTTGCTACATACACATTACGGTTTCACCAATGTTCAGTAACCTGCTTGGCTACTGCGAGCCTGCCAGACTGCAAGCTGTCTGTGCTCATATCTGGTGATGAGAAAGGCACTCTGATTGTGTGGGATCTGCTTATTCGTCGACCAGTTATCACGTATAAAGTTTCTGACGGTCCAATTGTTCATGTGGAGTACCTCGCTCGTGATGGTGTGTTTGCAGTGCTGTCTAGAGATTACAAATTACGGTTTTTGCAGATAGAAAATGCTTCAGATAATTATATGGAATCTAGTCTAGAACAGACTACTCTCTCGGTAGAGCCTAGCACAGGAAATCGTGGCTCTGTTATACCGTCAAAATCAAGACAATTGGCATCCTCTAGGGCGAACAGGAACTTGAATTTAAAGCAGATATGGGAAATTCCAATCAATACGCTAAATTTTACCAATTTCACCATTGAGAGGATACAATACTCAGATACGAGTGAGCAGAATTCTAAGTATAGATTATTTTGTTGCAATACAACTTCCAATGAAAAATTAGACATCAATGAGATTGATATAAAAAACCAAAAATTTAAACGTACTGTTAATGCATTGTCCTTGCCCAATGAACCAGAAGTAGCTTCTGATAAATACGGTAATTTAATGAAAATTATACGAAGCAGTAATGGAATAGTATATATTGGAACTGAACTTGGGGTTATTGTTGGAATTGATAGTAATGGTAATAAAATATTTAAAAGTGATGGAAGTCGTCCCGATCCTATACTTGGTATGGCTGTTGTGGATCAATATATTTATTTCTCTACGACAGATAATTGCATTAGACGAGTAAAACCAGGGAAGGGTTCCTTGGTTGAAGAGGTATATACAATTCCTCGAGGCAAGATTGGCAACTTATATGCATTCAAAGGTGATCAGACAATTGTTGCTGGTACGTGGGGCGGTGAATGCTACATTATAGATAGCCAGAACAAAATTGAAAAAAAGAGGTTCAGCAAATCAAGAAGCAATCAAATTGTCAGTATTTCCACTGTAGGGAACTCTAATGAAAATACAAAATTTCATAAAAATAGTAAAATTTGCTCATTGATAGGGTTAGAGAAACAATCAAACGTAGATTTAAGCTCAATGAGGACAGGAGATCGTATAAGAGGTGAAAAAATATGTGAAAACGAATGGATCTTTATAGGTCATGATGATGGAAGCATCAGTATGTTACAAAATGCAGAAAATTAAAATGTGGCATGATAAAAACTTTTAGAATATTGGTTATAAATTTACAAAATGAGAAGATGCCATGAGTCTATCTAAGATACAGAATGTGAATGATTATTTTGTCTTTGATTTTGTACGTAACAATGCATCTTTTTCCTTAATTTCCCTGATTAACATTGCCAATGCAACGTCAATATTCAAAGCCTGTACATTATCAACAGCAACGAAGCCAACCCCCCAATCTTGAGCCAATTTTCTTCCCTTTTCGATAAGCACAGGAGATTTAAGCTCATGGAGAGCATGAGTACACACTATAATAATTGGAGGTGGAGAAAGCGGATCTGATGGATTTGTTGTAACTGGATTCAAATTTGTTATTGCGTCTCTTGAACTGTTGGATGTGGATGTATTTGAAAAAAGTTTTTTGAATGAACTGGATAATGAATACTCATCACTTTCTTTACCCTTTTGCCAAGATATTGTCCATGATCTGTATTCTGTCCATGCTTCAATGAGGGCATCTCTAATACGAGTGAGACTTGAGAACCCACCATCAGAAGATGAAGATGAGCCTGGGGTGTTTGGTGAAGAAGAATTTTCGTAATCTGGTGGATTAAAATTTGGTACGGCGGAATAAGTTAATATATAACCATCGATGCAACCAAGACCAGCACCGGAAGCGACTAACAAAGCAGATACGTCTACATCACGACGTGGTTCATTTGCCAAATTATGAAGTATATTCTCATCAAGACGATTATATAGTGACAATTCCAAGAACGGCAAAACGTTACTGTTATATGGCCTTGTATCTTTGATATCGATTGGGTAGACAAAATATGGCGGTTTATAGTTTGTTGGAAGGTCAATGAATGAAGAGTGCGGTATTGGTCTGTTGCAGACTTGTGTAACAGATGGAGTTAAAATTAAATTTGGATCTGTATGCGGATGCAATGGAACATTTGACGTGGGATCGTGCCGTATAGTCTTAAGATAATCATTGGTAAATGCTTGGTACACCAATGGAGAAACGAGTATAAAATCGTCTAAATCAGGATGAGTGAATATGGGTAAAAGTTTAACAGAAGATGGATTTCGTGCACGTAAATTAAAATGTGGATTTTGATCAAGCAGAGAACGAGCCAATGAAGAAGTTGGCGTAAAATGGAATAACCATGAATTGTGCCGTATCGTTGGATAATGCACACGGGTAACCATACTGGTGGTTAAAGCTGATACTAAAGCACTTTTACCAGTATTGGCAGCACCCAAGACGGCGAGCTGCAGCGTTGGTTGCTCAGCTGGCAATTGGCATTGTGCACGAGCCATGAATACACGGTGGACACTGATACTGAGAGGTGAATAACGAAACAGAGAGTGGAATAAGTGGTGTAGAAGAGTTGAATTGTTATATATGTAATATAAGAAGAGTCAGTCACATGTTTTTTCAGTCACATGCGTAAGATGGTTTGAAGGTATACCAAGAGAACGAGAGGATACCAGAGAGGAAGAAGGAATGATTAAATGTTACTTGAAGAGCTTAGTATTTTGATGCTACAATTACGGGTAGCATTAGAAGGAGTGTTCCAAGTGAATTTCTAGTACAGTCGTTAAGATAGTGATAGTAGTGACGCGTATCACGCGACCTGTCGCTGGACACATAGTACAAGATATTGCAGAGCATCCGGCAGAGCAGAATACGTGCGTGCGTTTGCTGTTAAGCACAGATATTTACAGGCGCCACTGATAATGTATATTATGGGACACTTTATTGTGAGTACTCTGTGATATCACCTTACTGTAAGTACTCTGTGATTACACTTTACTATATTTACTCTGTTATAATGAATAGTACTGTGGGAAGAAATGAACAAAATCCGTGGATCACATCAAACGAGACAAAATCGAAACTTGTCACGTGACTCGAATAGATCACGTGACTCGAATAGATCACGTGAAAGCAACACTGGCACGTGACATGTATTCACACGTGACTATAACATTGTCAGAATATTGCGAAATTCTTGGTGAGCTGGAAGACGCTGAAGAAAATTTTTCCATCGCGTCCACTCACTAAATTATATAGTTATTTACGTAGAGTCACGTGCACACTGACAAACATTACATGACCACTCTTTCATCACCCGGACACAACTTGCTTCCGCTTCCGCTTTTTGATGTTCGTTTTATACAGAATGAAACGGACATTTAGTAGAACAAATATATAGTGAAATAGAGAGCGGAAACAATAGGATATGAGTATAGACATTATATAGTGTGAGTATAGAGATTATAGAGATTATAAATATATAGAAAGTGTAAGTACACCCGCGCCAGGTCACGCGACTTGCGTCACAAATGTTTGCACTGATACTCTCAACAGTGGCAAGTGATTATCACCATCACTCTAATACACTCTTGAAATCTCCTATACAGACTTGACATCTGTATTATTGGCTTGCTGCATCACGTGCTGATCGACACCGGTGGCCCCCGCGTTACCCGGCGGGCCCATTGTGCCGCCCCTTGACCGGTCGTATATAAGAATGTTGCGGATCTGACAGCGTCTACAACATTCAATTTCTCTTCCACCACCAGTTCCACCATATTACAACACTGCAACGCTGCAATCTCACCCGTAATTGTACTACTACTGCTATTCTGCTGTATTCTGCAAAAAAAACGGTTCAATTAGCTCAAATACTCGCCTCGAACAAATACAATTGCTCGAACACAATTGCTCGAACATAGATCAATTAGACAACAATCGCTCGAAACAATACAATTCGCTAATATGCCTGATCATGCTCCTTCTTTAGCTGACCACAAGGGTAACATCATCGTCGTGTCAAACAGACTGCCCGTGACCATCAAGAGAAACGATTCCACGGGACAATACGAATATTCCATGTCTTCCGGTGGGCTCGTTACCGCCCTGCAAGGTCTTAAGAAGACCTCGACTTTCCAATGGTACGGTTGGCCCGGTCTAGAGATCCCAGACGACGAAAAGGACCAGGTCAGAAGAGACTTGAAAGAGAAATTTAACGCCGTGCCTGTTTTCCTCAGTGATGAAATTGCTGATCTCCACTATAACGGATTCTCAAACTCTATCCTATGGCCATTGTTCCACTACCATCCCGGTGAGATTAATTTTGATGAAAATGCTTGGTTAGCATACAATGAGGCAAATCGTACTTTTGCAGATGAAATTCTCAAAAATACTCAGAACGGTGACCTTATCTGGGTTCACGATTACCATCTCATGCTATTGCCCGAACTGATCAGATCAAATTTGAATAAACGTAATTTACACGATATAAAATTAGGTTGGTTCCTTCACACTCCTTTCCCTTCTTCTGAAATTTACAGAATTCTTCCAGTGAGACAAGAAATTTTAAAAGGTGTGTTATCATGCGATTTATTGGGATTTCACACTTATGATTATGCAAGACATTTCTTATCATCAGTTCAACGTGTCTTGAACGTCAATACTTTACCAAATGGTGTCGAATATAACGGTAGATTCGTCAATATCGGCGCTTTCCCCATTGGTATCGATGTCGATAACTTCAAACAAGGTCTCACCAAACCAGAGGTACAAGATAGGATCAAACAGCTCAAGAAAACCTTCAACGGTTGTAAAATTATCGTCGGTGTCGACAGATTAGATTATATTAAAGGTGTACCACAGAAATTACACGCTATGGAAGTATTCCTAAATGAACACCCTGAATGGATCGGTAAAGTAGTCCTAGTACAAGTTGCCGTGCCTTCCCGTGGTGACGTTGAAGAATACCAATACCTGAGATCTGTCGTTAACGAACTAGTCGGCAGAATCAACGGTCAATTCGGTACCGTCGAATTCGTCCCTATCCATTTCATGCACAAATCTATACCTTTCGAAGAATTAATCTCTCTATATGCTGCAAGTGACGTCTGTCTCGTGTCTTCCACTCGTGATGGTATGAACCTTGTCTCTTACGAGTACATCGCATGTCAAGAAGAGAAGAAAGGTTCATTGATCCTATCTGAATTTACAGGTGCCGCACAATCTTTAAATGGTGCCCTAATCGTTAACCCATGGAATACAGACGAGCTATCCGAATCAATCAATGAAGCTCTCACTTTGCCTGAAGAGAAAAAAATCGCTAATTGGGAAAAATTGTACAAGTATATTAGCAAGTATACTTCTGCCTTCTGGGGTGAAAATTTCGTTCACGAATTATACAATACTTCTTCAACTTCAAAGGCAAATTGATCTCAACACGGTGTTCGAACTGACCGTAACCAAGAAGTGATTAAACTGATCGTACGCAAGAAACAGTTGAATTGCTTATGCCCAATGTACGTAGTTGAATATTTGTATGTATTTCAAGCAATTTTAATTAATGGAATCCAAATTCCAACATATTTAATTCTATTGTATTATCCACTATAAAATATGCACGGCGCTACCACGCCGGACCTGGAACGAGAATTCAGGTTTATATATATTACTGATTACTACTATATTTAAACGACATCTCAATTGCCAGCCAAGAAACCCGCATTACAGCCCCAGAACCGTCAAGATTCATCATTCTACACTAGTTCCATCGTTCTCAGCGTATAAGGTTCCCCCCAGGTTGAAAATTGGTACAATATTTTATTGTACAGCAAGAAACAACACCATCTAATAAAAAAACTGCTCTTTCCAGATATATAATGGGACAATTGATGTCTCATCCGCTGACAGACAAGACAATTGAACTCTGTGATGCTGCCCGTTTCCCCGCTGTCGTTGGTACGATGCAAGGCTACAGACTTACCCAGGAAGATTCACATATGACATACAATAATTGTAACAGAAAGATTAGATTTTATGATCCTTTTAAAAAAAGAACCCACCATTGGAAAATAGCTATATTTGGCGTGTTTGATGGACATGGTGGTGACGAATGCTCTAAATTTCTGTCTAATCTGAACTCTAATTTTACTCATAATGCATCAGGCGATGACAATGGTAATGAACAGCAGCAGATACCCAGTTTAGCAAAATGTATATTGTATTCACTCGAGAACCACAAATATGGATCTAAGTTTGATCCTAACGATAAATCAAAGAGAAAATTCGTTACTTTGCAAGGTATCGTTGCTCAATGTATCAAAGATGCATTTTATCTGCAAGATAAAGAATTTCAAAGGTATCATAGCACGTCACAATGTGGATCTACGGCAGTAGTGGCATTAATAGTCAATGATACCCATCTTTTCGTTGCAAATTGTGGTGATTCACGTTGTATCTTATCATCTAAAAAAATGTCCGTTAAACCATTATCATATGATCATAAACCACAGCATATTGGCGAACTACTTCGTATTAATGATGGTGGTGGTAGTGTGTCGTTTGGTAGAGTTGGCGGTGTTCTAGCTTTAAGTCGTGCATTTGGTGATTTCCAATTTAAAAAGGGTGTTTTCAGCTCAAATAGTTCCAAAAGGGTACCATATCAAGAAGCACAGGTTACTTGTGAACCTGACATACTCATACACGAATTAAATTACAACAAAGATGAGTTTTTATTTATCGCATGCGATGGTATTTGGGATGTATACAGTAATAAATCTCTGATACAATTTATCAAATATCATCTCACATTGGGTGTTAAATTCGATTCAATATTAACAAAATTACTAGATCATGGTATCTCGAAAGCTGATAGCAATACAGGTATAGGGTTTGATAATATGACCGGTATGGTGGTGATTCTTAACAAATCAGGTGAAAATATAAATGACTGGTATGCCAAGATGAAACATCGTCTAGAGAAAGAGAAAGGCTTAATTTAGCATAAGACTTGTGCAACATCTGCACAAGACATCATCTGAAATATGCACACACTAACATTTTAATTTGATGCCAGATATGTATATATATATGTGAATGTATATATATTAATGGCAATGGCATTCGTTTACGACGAGATCTCCCGCTAGAGTGGTTGTGGAACACTCATCTTTTACCAAAAGTAACAATGAAAAATATGCTACACATTGACAGTAAATTGGCCAAACTGACAGTAACAACTGACTTTTTTTACTTTGAATTGTTTTTTAGGTTCTTTATTTCGGTCATCAGCTTTACTATACAATTTCGCTACAGCTTAAGTTGCTTATTTTGAAAAATTCAATATACTAACAAAACAGTGAAAACTCTTTCAAATTAAAGCAATTTCTGTCACAGAGGACAAGAACTCAATTTCTGATTGCCACAATAAAGAGAATCAAAGAATATGTCTGATTCAATTGATCCCAGTTTTATTCTTCCCTTGATAAATGAGGAACCGGCAGACGTGTCGATGACAGACGATAATGGTGAAACACCATTTGAAGCTGTACAGGACTTGCCAACATCTTCTGAGAGCATTGATATAGGTGGAGAAAACGCAATTGTAGCGAAAGAGCATACTCTTGACATTCCACGAATTCCCAGTATCGAAATACCATTAAAAGTGAGGAAAAATGCTGATAGCATAAATAAAGCCATTGAGATGTGTGGTGGATTTAATAAGGTGATTAAAGTGCTCAATGACTCGACTTTACCCAATGATCCTTCCCAGAAACAAGATTTAGAGTTTCATTTCAATGAAACCGGCAAGTTTTTCAACGAACATCCTATAACTGGTAAGAGAATACCATACAAAGATGAATCTGTCGTTTTAAAAGTTACGATGCCCAAAGGTACAATGGCTAAGAATGACAATAATATAAGGAAAGCTATTTCATCACTTGCCTCCAAAGATTATAGTGTCTCACCTGTTGGTATCATTGATAGAACTGTTAAATTTAGAGAAATGTCAGATTTCCAATATAGACTTGACAATGCACCAACTGCTCAAGAGTTTTGCAAAAGTTTTGGTGAATTGGACTGGCCAAATTTCAAAAAATTTATTGCTTCTGTTCCATATAATGATAAAAGACCCTTTGAAAATATCAGTAATATTACCATCGATAGAGACAGTAAAATACCAAGTACAGATTACCAATTGCCACCTCCCCCAAAATTTTCTATGGTAAATTTCCCTCATTTGTACAATTACAAATCCAATCCGCTTGCTACAAAAAAATCAAACGGTCTTACAGAAGTCAAAGGTTCGTATATAAAAAATCATCAGCTGTTTGTTCACGATCTGAATCCTTCTACCAAAATTCCAACATCACCTCACCCACAATTAGAGAATGATTATAATGAAGCTAAGAAAAATGGTACATATCCCGGTACGAAACCAGAATCACAATTTTTCCAGTCATTGGAAAGATGTTTGAACCTCCTTAAACAATTATTTGATCAGAGACCAATATGGGTTAAAAGACATATTGACGGTATTGTTCCTCGTGAAATACATCATACGTTAAAAATAGCTTTGGCTTTAGTATCCTATCGGTTTACGATGGGGCCATGGAGAAACACGTATATTAAATTTGGAATTGATCCAAGGGAATCAAGTGAATATGCCAAATATCAAACAGAATTTTTCAAAATTGAAAGAAAACTGTTACAATCACCAACTGTTAAGAAAAATATACCTGCACCACCAGGAAATATTTTTGAATCAAATGTTCCGATGGGCATCGACACAAGGTTTAGATTTGATGGCCGTCAAATACCATGGTACTTGATGCTACAGATTGACCTATTGACGGATGAACCAAACATTGCAGAAGTTTATACAAAAGTAGAATATTTGGATACAGTCAATGAGGCTACAGGATGGTTCAATGAACTAGATCTGACGAAAATAAGAAGAATCGTCAAGTATGAGTTGGGATGTCTTGTTCAAGGTAATCCAGACTTTAACGAGTATAAATTGAAGTACTTCAAGTCAATGCTATATGCTAAGGAATCCATGATTGCCAACGAGGGTACCTGTTCAGCAGTGGAATCAGGTGAGGAATCAAAAAGTGCAGGTGAATCGGTGCAAGGCGACGCCAACATGGTGAAACAGCAAGAAATGGAGAATGGAGATGACGACGACGACGATAATGGTGTAGCCACAGGTGATGTGGACGAAGATATACTCGAGGCAGAAGATTTAGATGGAGACGACAACGTCTGTGTGGATGTAGACGGGTATGAAGACGAAGAAGAGGAATTCGACGCTAATAAAGCTGATTTCCAGGATATCATCAACAGAATTGCCAAGTTAGATCCATCAGCTGCAGAGAGGTTGCACGCTAGTCTGAATGGTCTAGTTAATGAAGCAAATTTGTAATTCGGTTTAATATTATATATAAATTGTAGATACGCAAGTACGTCAATTTTTCTCGTTCTTGACTTGATATTGTTCTCGAATTAATAGTGTTTGAGTAATTGATATTGCTTTCGAAGTGATATTGTTCTCGAATTAATATTGTTCTCGAAGTGATATTGTTTTCGAATTGATATTGCTTTCGAATTGATATTGCTTTCGAATTGATATTGCTTTCGAAGTGATATTGTGACACTCAATTGCTGTCATCAGTCCAATGAAGTACCTTTAAGAGTGCGAATTGGCCATCATCTTCCCTTAAGGGCATAGGCACCCAATTGCCAACTATATAAACGTGGAGAAATGCCAATTTGGAGGTGTTCTACCAGGTTTTGGGATCCATTGGCTCGTTGCTACTCAACAGCAGCTAAAAGTACCAAATTGACTGCCATGAGTATCAAACAAGCTGTTCAGATCCGTCAAAATTTTGTAGTTCGTCGAGATGAACTCGAAGGTCTCTTGAAACGTCGTTTCTTCTATGCACCATCTTTCGAACAGTATGGTGGAGTTTCTGGTCTATACGATTATGGACCAGCTGGTTGTGCATTACAAGCCAACGTTATTGACCTCTGGCGTCGACACTTTGTGCTCGAAGAGGGCATGTTAGAGGTGGATTGTGCTATGTTGACACCACATACTGTGCTCCAGACGTCTGGGCATGTTGAGAAGTTTGTGGATTGGATGTGTAAAGACATAAGTTCAGGTGAAATATTCAGAGCAGACCATCTGATCAAACAGGTGCTAGAAAAGCGTATAGCAGAGCACAAGATTGTTTGTGATGGCCATGACAAGGCCCATCTTAAGTTTAAAGAATTGAGTGATGAGGAAATCAAGGAATATGAGGAGATTCTGGCTCGAATTGATGGGTTTTCTGGCAAAGATTTGGCAGATGTGATGGCTAAGTACAACATTAGGAATCCGATCACTTTCGAGCCATTACAACCACCTACAGAATTTAATCTGATGTTTGAGACTGCAATTGGACCATCTGGGCAGTTAAAAGGATATCTGAGACCAGAAACTGCACAGGGACAATTTTTGAATTTTAACAGATTACTTGAATTTAACAATGGTAAGATACCATTTGCATCTGCATCAATTGGGAAATCGTTTAGAAATGAAATATCACCAAGAGCTGGTCTTTTGAGGGTACGTGAATTTTTAATGGCAGAAATAGAGCATTTTATAGATCCATTGAATAAAAGACATTCAAAATTTAAAGATGTTTCCAGTTTAAAATTGAAACTGTTACATAGAAGTGCACAAGAAGCTGGTCAGATTGAACCGATTGAATTGAGTATTGGTGAAGCAGTTGGTATGAAAATGATTGATAATGAGACATTGGGATATTTCATGGGTAGAATCTATTTATTTTTGATGGAATTAGGTATAAATCCTAATAAATTAAGATTTAGACAACATCTCGATAATGAAATGGCACATTATGCGACAGATTGTTGGGATGCAGAATTAGAGACTACATATGGATGGATTGAATGTGTTGGATGTGCAGATAGATCAGCATATGATTTAACAGTTCATTCGTTGAAAACAAATGAAAAAATGCTTGTAAAGGAGAAATTAAATGAACCTATCGAAGTGGAGAGATGGGAAATTGAAATCAATAAGAAATTATTTGGTCCAAAATTTAGGAAAGATTCCAAGAGAATTGAAGAATGTCTGATGAAATTGGATGAGAAACAATTAGAGACATTTGCGCACCAACTTCAAGAAAATGGATCATTTGAAATTACTATACCTGACAGTGCAGAGGAAGCAATGCTAACCGCTGAATTGATTGAAATTGAGAAACGTACTACGATAGAACATGTTCGAGAATACGTACCTAACGTAATTGAACCATCGTTTGGTATTGGAAGAATCATATATGCACTATTTGAACATGTATTTTGGACAAGACCAGAAGATGAGGCAAGAGGTATATTATCGTTTCCAGCAACGATAGCACCAACAAAAGTGGTTTTGATGCCATTATCGAACAAAGAAGAGTTTAAATCATTGATTTCAAAAGTTTCAAAAGAATTGAAAAATAAAATGATTTCGTTTAAGATTGATGATTCTGGAGTCTCTATAGGTAAACGGTACGCACGTAACGATGAATTAGGCACACCATTTGGTATAACGATAGATTTTGACTCGTTGGAAGACGAAAGTATCACGTTGAGAGAAAGAGATACGACAAGACAAGTTCGCGGTAGCGTTAAGGAAATTGTTGAAGTTATTACCCAGATGTGTAGAGGAAATTCATGGGATGAAAGCACCGTTAACTTGCAGAATTTCACGGAACAGATCAATTCATAATGCTACTTTTTGATGTTATTGCGATATTTGACCATTTTATACTTGTAAATACTCATGTTCGTCTATAATGCTATAGAGTCACCGAAATCATATAATTATATATATAAGACAAAGATTCATCAAATAGTCGTTATAGATTCAAACAAACAAGATAGTAAGGGAAAGTAAGGCCAAAATGTCAGGTAATAACGTTAAACAAATGATCAATTTGATCAATAGATTACCAGAAGAACGTATAAAACATATAATTTCATTTAAGAAAGTTCAATTGGAAAGATTTAAAGAAATGGCAGGATTAATACCACGTAATGAAAGGAAAGATGTAAGTAATATGAATAAAATAAAAGAAATTGTTGGAAGAGCAAAGATATCTAAGGATGAACAAGTTAAAGTTATGGCTAAATTAAATAATAATGCTGAAAAAATGGATAATGATGCATTGATACAACAGATGAAATCTTTGAATAATTTAATGAATAACAAATGGAGAGATTATTATAATGTTGGTGATAAATTGTATAAACCAGCTGGTAATCCAGAATATTATGGTAAGATAATTGAAGGAATTAATGCAAAACCTAAAGAAGGTTGGTCAAACAAGATTATATCATTATTTAAACGTAAATAAATAAAATTCAAGAACATATTTTTTTAATGAAACTTAAAGGATTAAAATAAAATATACAATAATAAACAAAAATTTAAATACTATTTAAATATTATGTTAAATCCCTTATTTAGCAGCCTTTTGAGCAGCCTTGGTAACCTTACCAGCCTTGTCAGATTTGACAACAGACTTGATAACACCAACAGCGACAGTTTGTCTCATATCTCTAACGGCGAATCTACCTAATGGTGGATATTCAGTGAAAGCTTCAACACACATTGGCTTAGATGGAACGAATTTAACCAAAGCAGCGTCACCAGATTTCAAGAATTTTGGATTGTCTTCCAATTTCTTACCGGATCTTCTGTCGTTCTTTTGCAACAATTCATCGAACTTACAAGCAATGTGAGCAGTGTGACAATCCAAAACTGGAGAGTAACCAGCAGAGATTTGACCTGGATGGTTCAAGATGATAACTTGAGCGTTGAAAGATTCGGTACCCTTTGGTGGATCGTTCTTAGAGTCACCACAGACGTTACCTCTTCTAATTTCCTTAACGGAAACGTTCTTGACGTTGAAACCGACATTGTCACCTGGAACACCTTGTTCCAATTGTTCGTGATGCATTTCGACGGATTTAACTTCAGTGGTAACACCGGCTGGGGCAAAAGTGACAACCATACCTGGCTTGATGACACCGGTTTCGACTCTACCGACTGGCACAGTACCAATACCACCAATCTTGTAAACATCTTGCAATGGCAATCTCAATGGCTTGTCAGTTGGTCTCGAAGGTGGTTCAATAGCATCGATGGCTTCCAAAAGGGTCTTACCTTTGACGACACCGGCTTTGGTTTCCTTTTCCC
Organism: Yueomyces sp. D-C8-1; assembly: GCA_031771845.1. Classification (NCBI taxonomy): domain Eukaryota; kingdom Fungi; phylum Ascomycota; class Saccharomycetes; order Saccharomycetales; family Saccharomycetaceae; genus Yueomyces; species Yueomyces sp. D-C8-1. The sequence continues at coordinate 430,431 of JASCNY010000008.1, read as the reverse complement.
AACCCTTGTACCAAGAAGCGTTAGTGGTAGCTTCAATCATGTTATCACCATTCCAACCGGAGATTGGAACGAATGGAACAGCCTTTGGGTTGTAACCGACCTTCTTGATGAAGTTAGCGGTTTCTTTACAGATTTCTTGGAATCTAGCTTCATCCCAGTTAACGGAATCCATCTTGTTGACAGCAACAATCAATTGTTTAACACCTAAAGTGTAAGCCAACAAAGCGTGTTCTCTGGTTTGACCATCCTTAGAGATACCGGCTTCGAATTCACCGACACCACCAGCAATAATCAAAATAGCACAATCAGCTTGAGAAGTACCAGTAATCATATTCTTGATGAAATCTCTGTGACCTGGAGCATCAATGACGGTAACGTGGTATTTTGGAGTTTCGAACTTCCACAAAGCGATATCGATGGTGATACCTCTTTCTCTTTCGGCCTTTAACTTATCCAAAACCCAAGCGTATTTGAAAGAACCTTTACCTAATTCGGCAGCTTCTTTTTCAAACTTTTCAATGGTTCTCTTGTCGATACCACCACACTTGTAGATCAAATGACCGGTGGTGGTAGATTTACCAGAGTCGACATGACCAATAACAACGACGTTAACGTGAGTCTTTTCCTTACCCATTGTGTATTAAGTTGAATAAATGTGAGACGGTTTCTTGTAAGTGGGAAAAACAAAATGCAAAATGTGTAATAAATAGAGTGTGAATGGGAAGTGTCTTTAAGTTGGGGCGATGGACAGCTATATATATAAGTTTTTTGGAGACTGGAAATTTGGAAATTTTGGAAATTTTGGAAATTTGGAAAAAGCGACGCACAGAAAATTTTGCAAGAAATTTTCGAGAAAAATATTTCTTTTTTTTTCTTCCGGGCGGAGAAATAAAAGTTTGTTCCCTGCGCGGTGTCCGGGCGCAGCAGTCGGCGGTGTCCGGGTGGCGGGGCCTTTCGTTTCTTTTTGCAACCGCACGTTTCTTTTTGCGAGTGCGGGGTCCTTCGTTTCTTTTTTCGAGTAGCTCGTTTCTTTTTCCCCAGCAGGCACGGTCACATGATCCACCTTGGTCACATGATCAATGCGTCACGTGCGATTGTTCCATGTGACCTTCAAATTTTCATCACGTGCGCGAGTCGTTTCTTTTTCTTCATTTCTTTTTTCATTTATTTACAGCGTGTTAACATCGCTGTGTACTATGTACTATGTACTATGTACTATGTACTATGTACTATGTACTATGTACTATGTACTATGTACTATGTACTATGTACTATGTACTATGTACTATTAGTATCTTTTGTTAGTATGTATTATGCTAATGCAATTAGTATTACTAGTATTAGTAGGTGTTATGTTTGCGTCTGTTGTATAGTTCTTGATATTATGTGCTATGAGTGTTAGTATTGCTATGAATTTATGTACAATGAGTGTATGTACTATGAGTGTATGTACTATGAGTGTATGTACTATGTGTGCTTGTTTGTATGTACTTTAGTATTAGTGCTAACAATTCAATACGTGTGCATAGTCTAGGGCCTGGATTTGACACGGCTGCTATGCAATAGAGTATACTATTATGTGACGCGTATCATGTGAGCGGCGACAGTAATATTAAACTTCTCTCATACGTGCTATATACTCTCATACGTGCTATATACTCTTTCGACTTACATGTTTTATCCGTCTTCAAGTGTTAAAATACTGTAGTCTTCATTTTGTTATCAAAATCATTTTCCTAGTCTTTAGCAAAACTATGGATCTTGTTTCACTACGTATCAACAAGAAGTGCAAGATTTGATCAAGTTCAAGTCCTGGCTATTGCGATATTCTTGTCTCATTATACGATATTAAAATAATTCATTGTGAGAGGTACTTTATATAAGGTATGTAAAAGTTTTACATTCCATCACTAACATTACGGTATTGAAAGTGAGACTATATGTTAATGAGGTATTGCCATCTGACGAGTCTCTACTTTGTAAGCACCTAGCACATCAAGAGCTACGAATATTTAACTGTATACCTAATACAATACTTTACAACAATAGTATATACTTTGTAGCAACTTATCGATTCCAGATAACAAAATGGAGACTCAAACACAAAGAATATTCAAACACTCAAAAGTTGGTTACGAAGTGCCATTGTAAATATGTCCCTCTCAAATCACTTATACTTTACTCTTCACAATAAATAGGTCTCAGGGTATTGGGGGCATCGAGGATGATAATTTTTTTTTCTATTGAAATTGAATAATCTGCTAAACATGGTATTTACAAAGGAATCCATGCTATTTATGCCAATATAATATAAAATATTTGAAAGCTTGTGATATAATATAAAATATTGGAATCTTCACAATATAAGGTAAAAAGTATCTCAAATCTTCACAATTTAAGGTAAAAAGTATTTATATTCACGATCCATCATTTCATTCAGACTGTGCCCTCTGAATGTAATGTCTGATACATTAAATGCTGTATGAAGCTTCTTGTTATGAGCAAAAAAGAACTCCGATACGGGGAGTCGAACCCCGGTCTCCACGGTGAAAGCGTGATGTGATAGCCGTTACACTATATCGGATTATAATTTTATGAATTTTTTTCGAATTGTAATCAGCACACCAGGAGATCCCATCAATTATCCATTTATTCTCAATATTTTAACCACCATATCACCAGCAAACACTCAAAGCTTATCCCCACAATACAAATACACCAACGCGACAACTTCTCTTTCTTGTCCCTCTCCATGTTCCTCGACGTGTCACTGTCACGTTACGCGTTCTATTTATATTGAAAACTACAAATACAACTCATCTCATATTTTACCACACAGCAGCACGACCAATCACCACCAATACAACCACCATGTTCACCCACCTCTACTACTTGATATTCTCTCTATTGGCTGTTTGTATGGCCACCAATACAACAAGTAACTGTGTTACTTGTAATGGTTTGCCTGCGTGTCCCACTTGTGCTGATGATGAATATTGTGCCATTACCACACTGACGTGTGAAACATGTCCAACTACTTACTGTGCTAAAAGGACGACTTCTTCCAGCAATACTCTCGTTTCAAATTCAAATAATAAAAATTCAAATCATCTCTCTGCCATACTTGGTGGTTCTATCGGTGGTGGACTGTTTGCACTGCTCATTTTAATCATAATCATCGTATATTTCTTCTATTGGAGACCACTATTGAAGAAAAAAATTAGTCATCGTAAAATTTTATTAGAATCACTCGGTTTAGAATATGATGGTAAGAGCAGTTTGTTTATGGAAGATATAGATATCATCGGATCTGATGATGATGATGATGATGATGATGATGATATCATCGATGATGATATATCTACTACGAATGATGCATTATCGATGAACGATATGATAAGTGATATAAATTCGTTGATGCCAAATAATAAATTACCATATCATTCTTCAAGACGTCCACATTCTGCAAGACGTGCAAATGATACCCGTAGTGTCTCAACCATGGGCTCTTCAAATATTTTACCAATCGCTTATATTCCAGGTGTCGTCAATGGTCGTCGTCATGCAGCAAATGATGTAAAATCTCACATCACATTAGGTTCATCTATATTTGACGATACAAGTATTACAAAGAACGATAGACACGATCGTATGGATATCGTTGATATGTCTTTGAAACTTGACGATCCAAACGATAAACTTATCACAGCAATAAAGGCAAAACCAAAATTAGTCCAAATCTCCGAAGAAGATGAGATACAGGAGATGCAAGAAGATGAAAGTTTCGATTTTGAAATAGGTGCAAGTATTGATGATATATCGAATGAAAATGCAATGAATGAAAATACAACAAATGAAAATACAACGAACGAAAATACAACGAATGAGAATACAATGATTGAAAATATCAGTACTACTACTGACAATATTGAAACAAAAATTGAAAATATTGAAATAAATTCTGAGAATGCTAGAAATATTGAAATAAACTCTGAGAATGCTGAAAATACTGCTTCCATTGACATTCCATTCATCGACATGACTTCTAAATCGGAGTAACATCACGACAACTCGTCATCGATCATTCTTACTAATTTGGAATTGATAATATTAAATTTGAAATTTTTACTTATTATCCAATTATAACTCCGCCATAACCCCGCCATAACCCCGGTTTATCACCGCTATGTTACCGCTTTAACACCGACTGAAAAATTTTAACACCGACCGGATCTGGATGGAAAAAACTATAAAAGAAACCCTGAAAAGCAGCTTGTTGGACGAGATCCCAGCCACTCTTCCCCCATCTCGAAGAGCAAAAAGACCATATTGCACTGTTGCTAGCCAAATTTGAGTGTCACCGTTGGATTCGTCGCTCAATTTTACATAGGAAAACTCTGATTCACGCATTATTGCTATTCAGATCAGTACATTAAATACACCAAATCCCAAGAAAAATTACTAATTCAAAGATGACCGCAGGTACTAAATTCACTGAAGTTGACAGACTAGCCGTCTCTACTATCAGATTATTGGCTGTTGAAGAGGTTCATGCCGCAAATTCTGGTCATCCAGGTGCGCCATTGGGTATGGCACCAGCTGCTCACGTTTTGTTCACTCAAATGAGAATGAACCCAAAGAACCCAGATTGGATCAACAGAGATAGATTCGTCTTGTCCAATGGTCATGCTTCTGCTCTTTTGTATGCTATGTTGCATTTATCTGGTTACGATTACTCTATTGAAGATTTGAAACAATTCAGAAAATTAGGTTCAAAGACACCTGGTCATCCAGAATTTGAACTTGAAGGTGTCGAAGTCACTACTGGTCCATTGGGTCAAGGTATTTCGAATGCTGTTGGTTTAGCAATTGCTCAAGCTAATTTGGCTGCTACTTACAACAAACCAAATTTCACTTTGTCCGATAACTACACCTATGTCTTCTTAGGTGATGGTTGTTTGGAAGAAGGTATCTCTTCTGAAGCTTCTTCTTTAGCTGGTCATTTGCAATTAGGTAATTTGATCGCTATTTATGATGATAACAGAATTACTATCGATGGTAACACCAACGTTTCCTTCGATGAAAATGTCGCAAAGAGATATGAAGCTTACGGTTGGGAAGTTCTACACGTTGAAAACGGTAATGAAGATTTAGATGGTATTTACAACGCCATCCAAAATGCTAAATTATCAAAGAATAAGCCAACTTTGATTCAAATGCATACTACTATCGGTTACGGTTCTTTGAATCAAGGTACCCATGCTGTTCATGGTTCTCCATTGAAAGAAGATGATATCAAACAATTGAAGGTTAAATTTGGTTTTGACCCATCAAAATCATTCGTCGTTCCACAAGAAGTCTACGATCTTTACCAAAAGAAAGTTATTGCTCCAGGTCAAGCCGCTGAAGCTGCTTGGAACAAATTATTTTCTGAATACCAAAAGACACATCCAGAACTTGGTGCTTGTTTAGCTAGAAGATTAAGAGGTGAATTGCCACCAAATTGGGAATCCAAATTACCTGTCTACAAACCAACTGACTCTGCTATTGCAACTAGAAAGACTTCTGAAATCGTTATTGAAGCTATTCATGATATCCCAGAATTAATTGGTGGTTCAGCTGATTTATCACCATCTAATTTGACTAGATACAAGGAAGCTGTTGATTTCCAACCACTTTCGTCTGGTTTAGGTGATTACTCAGGTAGATACATCAGATTCGGTATCAGAGAACATGCTATGGGTGCTATTGTCAATGGTATCTCTGCTTATGGTGCTGATTACAAACCATACGCTGGTACTTTCTTAAACTTTGTATCTTACGCTGCTGGTGCAGTTAGATTATCTGCTTTATCTGGTCATCCAGTCATTTGGGTTGCTACCCATGATTCTATCGGTGTCGGTGAAGATGGTCCAACTCATCAACCTATTGAAACTTTAGCTCATTTCAGAGCTTTACCAAACACTCACGTTTGGAGACCAGCTGATGGTAATGAAACCTCTGCCGCTTATAAAGTCGCTTTGGAATCTAAGACAACTCCATCTATTCTGGCTTTGACTAGACAAAACTTACCACAATTGGAAGGTTCCTCTATTGAAAAGGCCTCCAAGGGTGGTTACGTTTTGAAGGATGTCGCTAACCCAGATATTATCTTGGTTGCTACTGGTTCTGAAGTTTCATTATCTGTTGAAGCTGCCAAATTACTAGAAGCTAAGGGTAAGAAGGTTAGAGTCGTTTCCTTACCAGATTGGTTATCTTTTGACAGACAAGATGAATCTTACAGATTATCTGTTTTGCCAGATGGTGTTCCAATCTTGTCCGTTGAGGTCTTGGCTACCAATGGTTGGGCCAAATACTCTCACCAACAATTCGGTTTGGACAGATTCGGTGCATCTGGTAATGCCAACGCTGTCTTCAAGAAATTCGATTTTGTTCCAGAAGGTGTCGCTAAGAGAGCTGAAAAGACTATTGCTTTCTACAAGGGTAAGGACGTTATTTCTCCATTGAGAACCGCTTTTTAAGTGTTTTGACAAATCGACTTTTCAAATTGTCCTTTCTCATTTAAAGTTACGAATGAAAAGAAACTAACGATGAATATATTATTTTATATAAATTTTTATACATATTCTCAAATTTTATGTATTGTTTAATGATCATTTGAGGATGTTTTTCTTCTATTAGATTAAATATCAAATGAAATCATTATTCTACATTGGAGAATCTCTTCAACTTTGCTCTTATTAGTTGTAAGTTCCAAGGCAACATCAAAACAGTATGTTCATATATTGTTATAGACAAACATAAATAAGGATAAGTATATAAATATGCATTATAACTTCTACACAGGAAGATAAAGAAATGAACGATTTTGAATAGTACAAAACATAGAAAACTAGATGAGTTACATTGCTGAACCATCATTAAACATGGACAAGGACTCATTCCAAATTTTCAAATTCCTCTGGACGATAAACGAAATCATTACTACAACGTCTCAGTAACCAACTTTTTTGGTAATCAAAATATCTCCAAGAAATTTCCTCAAATTGAGCCATTCCAGGTGGTAACTTTTCAACTTCTTTGTAATACCACCGACGATCAACTTTATTAAATTCCCAATGTCTATTTTTCGCCAGTTCTCTTGCAGCTAAAAACTGTTCATATGAGCCTTGATAATGATAAAATATGAAAAATAATGTGTCCAGATCAAATTTGGTAAATATTCTCGCAAGAGAGGTGTTTGAATAAATATCTTCTGTTTGCTGGCTATTCCTACGTGTATCATCAGAAAAGGGCAGTTTTTTGTTATCTTGACTACCTTGTTGTCCTTGCATCATAGGTGAACTTCCCTGTTGTTGTGTTAATTTTTGTTGCTGTTGCTGCTGTTGCTGTCTGGCTGAGTCCATAGGATAGACAAATCTTATAGGTTCACTTGGGAAGAAAATGGAAGTTGGATGATCTAAAGACAAAGGTTTTTGATAAAGATATGGCGTATCTGCATCAAGTGAATCTGGACAGTTCAATAGTGATGATTCTAGTTGAGCTGCAACCTTAGATGACATTACAGTTGGTGGTTGTAAAAGATATCGTTTTGAGTTCAACCAGTTTTCTAAATCCTTCTCAAAGAGTGGATTTGTGAATGCAGTATTTTCCTTTATGTCATTTGCAATTTGTTCCTGGATTTGTTCTGTTCTATCTGGGGCAAAATGAGCTTCTTGTAATGGGATAGATGAAGCTTTCTTTTTGGACGTTGTTTTGGTCACAGCAGAAGGTTTTGTTGGGGTGGAAGTCACAGGTGAAACATCTTTCTTTTGCGGTGTAGTTGTTGTAGAAACAAGTGTATCACTAGTTAGCTTTTTCTTTAACAGGCGTTCTTGTTTTTTCACAGATTTTTGCGTTGTAGGTGTGGAAACAGTAGTTGATTCCTTTGATACATCAGCAGTGGTTGGTCTAATCTCAGAAAACATATCATCATAAAGAGTATCATATTCAATAAAATCTGGTTCATTATTGTTATCTACGTAAAATTTGATATGGTCACTAAATTCCACGACTGTCTCTGGATCCATTTGATCATTTTGTAATAATTTTAATGCATCTTCCAAATTTGCGATATGAAATTCATGCCTTTCAATTTGATGTGTATTACTTTGAACTTCGAACAACTCCAATTGTTTTTGAAGATCTTCTATACATTCTTGAATGAAAAGGCATTGATCTCTCTTTTTCAATTCTCTAGGGTCTTTAACTAGATCAGGATTTGTTAAAGCTTCTGTCGAAAATTGTTTCGTTTTCATTATTTTTTCAATCGTTTTGAACCTTTCCATACCTCTTTCAATGAGTCTTCTATTTTTAACCAGCACATCTTGTTTTTCCTTCACATCTTCTTTACTCAACCAGATTTTTATCTGTTCTCTCTGTTTTTGTAATTTTTTGATCTCTCTTTTCAAATCTGACTCCAATTTTTCTCTATAAGACACATTTTCTGGATCTGTACCTTGAAACTTGTCATATATCTTCTCGTATTCTTCCAGGCCTTCTTTGACCTTTTTTAACAGTTTATCGATATCTTGTTGTAATTTACGTTGTGACATATTTCTGGACTTAGATCACTATTTAAGCCACTTTTTTTTGCCCATGTACAAGATACTAACCAATTGCGACTATATATGTCGCTAATTCAGGTTCAGAATGTTTTGAGGACGGTAAACACTTATTATTCTGTTTCGAGCTTTATTCCAGTCTAACTTGGTCCACAGAAACCTGTTTGGGACGCTTTAAAATTTCACCAAAAGGCAATTGTAGGGTTCTTTCCAAACTTCAGGCTTCTCAAAGCTTTGTGCTCTCAAAATTGGCTTTCTGTCCCCCATAAATCGAAAATACAAAATGTTGAAATATCTTGAATTTTGATATTCAGTTATAGCCTCTTCAATGAAAGCGCACTATTCAATCTCGGAACCCTTCGTGTATGATGATTTGCAATTTTATAGTATAAAAAGGTCTTATTATAACAATTATTGTCTGTCATCTACAACTAGTACCATTTTTGAGTTCTGATGGCTGATTCAATCTCAAAGATGGAAACGCTAGAACAATTTTGGTCAAAAAATGATAAAATTTGACCCAAATTTGAGAATTTTCTGGTCAAGTTTGACTATAAACAAACCATTTTGGGGCTGCCAATAAATAGAGACGAATATCTCGTTTAACCAGACCAATATCTTGGCATAAAGTTCGCAATTCTGATATAGTTCATTATGGGATAATATGCATCCAAAAAGAAAAAAGATCATTTCATGTTTTGTATGACTTAATACTATTACAATACTGACATATATAACATACTCAAAAGTCAGATATTTGACCACAACTAATCAATAGCTAGTTCATTTAGATACAAAAAAGTAGAATATATATAGTCTATAAAGCAATTAATTATTGAACAAAAATTGTAAATCTGCCGGTGTCAGCCTATTGATAGCAGCATCATCCTGATTGATAGTAGCATGAATCATATTAGCCTTCTTTTCCTGCAACTCAATTATTCTGGATTCGATGCTATCTTCGATACAGAACCTGGTGATCTTGACTGGTCTGTATTGTCCTATTCTGTGCACTCTATCACCACTTTGCCATTCTACACTTGGATTCCACCATGGGTCTAATATGAACACTTGTGATGCTTCACATAAATTCAAGGCAACACCACCAGCTTTTAAACTTACCAAAAAGACTTCACATTCAATATTATTCATGAAATATTTGATAGTTTCATCTCTTTGAGTTGGTGACATGTTACCTTGTAGTTTAACAGTTTCAAAACCTGCACGCCGTAATCTCCATTCAACCAAATCTAACATACTAGTAAATTGTGAGAATACAATTGATTTTATAGTTCTTTTATCGCTTCTTAGGTTATACAATTCCTCAACCAAAGCCTCAATCTTAGTAGATGATCTCCATTTACCATTCAAATCCAATCTATTGACAATACTTTTTTTAGCAAAAACTTCTGGATCGATTTCAAGTGAAGGTTGTGACAAATCAATACTTAGACCAATATGGCAAACAGGACATGTTAATTTGTTACCTACTGACATGAAAGAATCCACATATTCACTGATACAAAGCCTGCAAAATTGATGACGACATTTAGACTCAATAGGTTCTTCAGCTTCATCATTGCACAATTGACAAACATAGATACCTGAATTACTTTTATTCAATTCTGCTTGAAGTTTTTTCAAAACTAAATCTGGGTGATCTGCCATTTGTCTCATTCTAGTGATTAATGTGAAGATATTAGCATAATTATTCAAAACGACACCTTGTTCAACGTATGAATTATATTTTCTGCTAATATCCGTGTAAAGACTTCTGTAAAGATCTTTTTCTTCTTCATTGAAATAATCCTTCCGTACAGTAACAATTCTTGGTGGTAAACCTAAATCATCAGCTCTTTCAACTTTCGTCCTTCTTAGCATAATATTTTTCAATAGTAGTTGAATATTGCTGAATGATTCTAAACCAGGTCCTTCAATACCAAATTTTTGAATATTTTTCAACATGAAATGATTGAAAAAATTAGTATGTTGCATAATAACATGAGTACAATTATCACAATGCATATTATCAGAAAATTTCCATTGTTTGGAGGCACAATCACATTTTGTACAAAAATACATGGAGAAAGGTGTTATATCCAAAAATCTTATAAGTGAATACATTTCACCAATTCTATTTTGTAAAGGAGTACCAGTTAAACACCATCTTTTCTGTGTTTGTAAAGCATTAACTGCTCTTGCAGTATTACTAGTCCGATCTTTGATATTATGAGCTTCATCTAATATTACTCTATAGAATGGGAAATTGTGTAAAACAGATTTTTCTTTGACAACACCATCTTTCCTTCTAAAACCATACATTTGCTTCCGAAATACAGATTCAAGAACAGCAAACGTGGTAAGTATGACGTTGTAATCTTTCAATTTACTCATGTTCGTAGTTCTATTACCACCATGATATAGATATGTGGTGAGGGCACCATCAGTGTGTTGCTCAATTTCATTTTTCCATTGCATTAGAGCAACTGTAGGGGCTACTACTAACGTGTGTCTCATTTTAGTTGGTGTCGAAACATCGTTGGATTGTAACTTCAAGTCACTCATCAAAAGAGCAATAGTTTGAATAGTTTTACCCATACCCATTTCATCTGCCAATACACCACCATTATAAGGAGAATTATTTTCTTGTTGTAATAACCAATGCAAACCTTCCAATTGGAACGGTAGTAGTTTTATAGACATATTTTTTGGCTGTTCCTCTCTTATGGGCACATATGGTTCTGCATTTTTCAGATTTGGGAAGACATCCTTGAGATATGGATGATTTTCGTATAACCGTAATGTGTTACGTTCATACGGAGTCATTTTAGGTAATTTTGGTTTCTTTGCTTTGGGTTTTTTAGTTTTTTTAGTAATTTTTCTCTTACGAGGACGTTCACCTAAAGGTGTATCATCATCAGAGTCTGCATCAACCTTGACTATTACGTCTGGTTCACTCTTAATTATTGTGTCTGGATCACTCTTCACTATGGAAGACTGTTCATCAGACTTTACTTCTGAATCGATCTCGGAGTTTACCACTTCTTCTGGATCTGATTTCGCCAACTCCTGTTCCCCTTCGTCTTTGATCTCTATGTATTCATCACTATCCGTACCCGCTACAGCCTCACTTTTACGACCACTCTCACTCTCAGAATCGGAAGATTCTTGGTAGCTAACTTTCTTCTTCGCTGCTGCTCTCTTCGCAGACCTCGTTCTTCTACGTATAAAACCGCCTTCTTCCATACTAAAATTCCTGCTCCCTTCTGTGACTAACCAAGCCTAATCAACCACTAAATCCAGGATTCTGGGGGATCTTTGCAAAACTGTCAAACGTTAAATTTGTATCTCATCTGATGATTCAATATTAGTAAAGTGATCATTGAAAAATTTACAGGAAAAGTATCCGCATCGGGCAAACATTCCCACCGCAAAATATTACCGGAAACAGCAGCAATTCCAATTCGAACACACCCAGGATTCGAACCCGGAATCTAATAATGGCGCGGCCGCGGGGATTCGAATGGACGCCGAAATTGCGTAATAAGCGTATAATACAACAGGCTGGTTTCTCTAAATTATAGTGACAGGCTCAGACGATAACTCCAGTAGCATGGATATTACGTACTGCTGCCAGCATTTCCAGGGAATTGAGGTTTGCCTTTGGATGAAATTTTTGCTTGCCAGGGAAAAAAAAATTAATATTTGGTCGTGTTTTCCAGGTTGGGCAAATATAATAATACTGGCGATGCAAAATTTTAGGATAGTTTGATAATACTGGCGTTGCAAAAATTTTAGGATACCATCATGGTATTGGTCTTGCAAATTTTAGGATAGTATACTAATATTGGTACGCAAAATTTTAAGATAGTATAGTAGTATTGGCATTGCAAAATTTAAGATTGTATAACAACTTGTACATTCATCTTATTATCGTATTCCATGCAGTATGCTCTTTTCTACACGATTATCTCGAGAACGAGGTCATCCTCTGATTTGAAACTTTAATCTAATTGAATTCTTCTTCTCGATACTAAATTTGAGCTCTTTTCGATACTTGATTTAAGCTCTTTTCGTTCCAATTCGATACCGATATTGTAACGTGGTTCCACTACAGTTTGCTTCAATTGGTATCCCAAACTTTTCCAAACGTCTCCAAATCACTGATATTTACTCTTTAAAGTGTATCTCCGGTTTTTCCATCAGAGATGGAATTGTATTCCTTTTACATTTATCTTTCCATCAATCTATTATTAACATAGTTTCCAATCTTTCTTTTGAATAAATTTTTTTTCCATCTTTTTTTACATTGTCAGAACCAAATGTTTTTCATTTTGGGTCAAATTATATTTTCAATGACCCCATTGTTTCAAATTTATTCTTATTTGGACTATTTAAAATTTTTCAATTTGAAAAATTTGTCTCTACGTTTCTCTGTGTTTCTTTGTTCGATGTTTTTCTTCTTCTTTTGCTCTAACAGTGTTAAAAATACCATCTTATAGGTAGTTGGAGAGCTTCATTGATCATGCTGAATTTTGAGAGCTCCACAACAAATTCCATCTTAGTTCTTGTTTATTATTCCCGTTACTTCCCTTCATAATTCTTGACATTGCCTTCCTGCCACTACATTTCTTGCCAGTTTAATTTTGTCGATAGTTTCTTGGCTTTTTCTGCCTTGTGATTTTGTCAGAGTGTGTCTGATCTTGATAGACAAAAGTCTGTAGAATTTTTCACATAGATTGATGACAATTGTTCATACAACTGATGCATGCGGTCAAAATGAGTTCTATCCTGCAGTCAACAATAGTAATATGAATCCATTAAGCCAAGCTAGAAACACAACCACGAATCTGGCATTAAGATCTCCAGGTACTGTGAATTCCTCTTCAAATTCCAATATACTTCCAAAACATGTTAACTCAAATTTTAGTGAAACGAGACTGAATATCAACTCTTCACCACGTTCAAACCAATCACTATTACCTCTGTCAGGACTATCAGTTTTAAGTAATAATATACAAATAAAATATGATAATTCAAACACGTTAAACCAAATTCATAATGATCAATTTATTTCAGGTTCATATATGTCGTCAGAACCAAATTCAACTATGCATATTTCAGATACTGTCAATTCCACAATTGCCACAACTTGGTTAGCTATAGGTTCATTAGCTGAAACCTTGGGTGATGTAGATAGAGCAGCTATGGCTTACGACTCAACATTAAAATATGATCAGAATTCTATAAGGGCATTGACATCTCTAGCTGACCTATATCGTTCTCGTGATATGTTCCATAGAGCAACAACATTATATCAACGTGCATTATCAATTTCTCCATCAATGCCAGAAGTTTGGGCAACTTTAGGACATTGTTACTTGATGCTAGATGATTTACAGAAAGCTTATGATTCTTACCAAAGGGCATTAAATTATTCCAAAAATTCAAATGACGCAAAATTATGGCATGGTATAGGTATATTATACGACAGGTATGGGTCTTTGGATTATGCAGAAGATGCATTTAAAAAAGTTTTAGAGATTGATCCAAAGTTTGATAAAGCAAATGAAATTTATTTTAGATTGAGTGTTATGTATAGACACCAGAAAAAGACATTTGAAGCAATTAAATGCTTGCAAAAAATACTTAATAACCCACCACCTGCAATGGATAAATCTGACTTATGGTTTCAACTGGGTAATCTACTTGAAATTTCTGGAAATAATTCTGATGCCAAAAATGCATATGAACAGGTGCTAAAATTTAATTGTAATCATTCAAAGACAATGCAACAATTAGGTCGTATTTATGGTGCAGATAAATCAGAATTTTTTGATACAGAAATGGCTCTAAAATATTTGGTTTCATCATTGGAAATTGACTCTAGTGATTCAGTCACTTGGTATTATTTGGGTCGAATTCACATGTTAAAACATGATATTAAATCTGCTTATACAGCATTTCAACAAGCTGTAAATAGAGACGCCAGAAACTCTATATTTTGGTGTTCTATAGGTGCATTATATTATCAAATTGGTCAATATACCGATGCTTTAGATGCTTATACCAGAGCAATCAGATTAGATCCATATATCAGCGAAGTTTGGTATGATTTGGGAATACTTTATGAAACAGTTCATTATCCATTGAGTGACATTTTAGAAGCATACAAACAAGCAGCACAACTTGATCCAGATAATTCACAAATCAAAGGAAGACTAGAAATATTATCTAAACAAATTGGAAATGAAGATAATGAGAATACTAACAAAGATCAAAACGTAACTGTATCTCAAAATATTGCACAACCAACATTACCAAGCCTACATCATCGCCATAGACATGCTACTACAAACCCACCAACAAATAATGTGTTACAACGAAACAGCCAAAATTTGATGCAAATTTTTAAGCACCAAATTCCTCAAACAACACAGACCCATGCAAGCAATTCACCATCAATAGCTTTACTCACAAATGATCAAGCACCACACGGAAGCAAAACAGACAGTTTTAAAATGGATATTTCAAACTCGGATGGTAGCTGACTAGGAAATTTCCTTATACGAAGATAAGCATAATTCCATTTGATGCAACCAATTCAATTCCAAGATAATTTCCAAAGCATGTATACATTAGACTTACATCATTGACACACTGAGCATCATTACCATTTGATAAACTTGCTCAATACATGGAACAACGAGAACAATGATGATACTGTGTAAGTAACGTTCATGAAAAAAAAAAAGTAATCTGAAAAATTATCGAAGGAGCCTAGTAGCTAGAAATCAATGAATACTACCATCAGGCATAGACAATATTCATTAGTGTGATAACACACTGTATGTTAGTTGATTGCTCAGCTGGAAAAAAAATTCAACGAACTCATAACTGATACATGGTTTTAGCTCATCGTTATCATAACTTTCAGAAGAATAAATTCCTCCAAGAGAATCAAAGAATTAAACAGTAAGTAGTCGCATTATCTAAGCATATTCCGGATGCATTCAATATGATTTATCTGTATGTATTTATGAAGAATGTATTTGTGTACTTTTTTGAAAACTTATCTTTGTACTTTTCTTTTATTGTCGCCAATTTTTGTCATTGACAATATTAAATTAGACAATAACTGTTAACCTATGTGGAAATTATCTAGTCGACTATATACATAAAACCTTAATTAGTAATTCGGAAATGATCAGTCAGAATAAAGAAGTCAATTTTTTGTGTCGTTTTGCTTATTAAATTGTTGTCGTCTATGAAAAAATTGGACAGTTTTAGATACACTTTCTGTCAGAAAAATCACACAAGAATTGAATAAATTCAGCTACCAAAGTATATACGTTACTAACCCAAAAAAAAATGAATTCTAAATAGTTCGTAAGAGATTGTTATTATCAAAGGAACAAAAAATAACGACACCAGCAGGATTTGAACCAGCGCGGGCAGAGCCCAACAGATTTCAAGTCTGTCGCCTTAACCACTCGGCCATAGTGCCTAAAAACAAAATTTCCAAATGCGCGCATCTTTATACAGGAAAAAATATTAATTCTTTTAATGGATATTCCAGAGGGCCCTGACATATATAAGACATATATCGTCTATTTTGGTAGAACAGGTGGACTAGGTCCAAAAAACGTTTTAATATAATTTGGAGAAGAAGTTTTCAAATTGATTACTTATAATGGCTTCCTTTGCGTTCACTTCTTGTAGCAGATAACGAAAAAAGATACACTAGAATCTTTTGGAGCTGGTTTACGATGCCCAAATTGAATTACCACTCTGTGCTTTGTGAATATTTATTGACTTTAATCTATATAATATGCTAAATAAGTCTTACTGAACATACGTCTTCAAAGAATCCATAAATGTCGTCCATTTCGAAATGTTATCATATAAACTGCATTCGGCAAGTTCACCTAATGAGATATGATCTTCACTTATAATCAAATAGGGGCAATTTTTTGTGTTATCTACCGACTTCTGAGATTGTTCTTCTGAGTTTGATGTTATATTGGGCGACATATAATTAACCTCTGAATCAAAACCTACTGGTTCATCTTCAAGAACAGATTCTGTCATAATTTCATGTAAATTGAACTGTTGCAAACCTTCATCTCTCAACATGGTGGTTTCTGTTATACTTGGTCTTTTACCCTTTGAAGAAGATCTTCTATGTCGAATATTGGACATTGAATGTGAATTATTCATGGTATTCTTTGAATTATGCCTCCTTTTGTTCTCATTTTCATGTAAATCTTGTTTATATGATTCATTCACGATAGTCAAAACATTATTCAAAACCAGTTTTGACCACTTAACCCATCTCAATATATCAAGTATAAGATCTAAATTATCATTACTGATGTCAAATCTTTTTATATGCATCATTTCACTTGTGAAATCATTCATAATTTTTAATTTTGAATTATTTGTTATAGATGGCATATTTACCATAGAAGTGGCATTCATTAGATTAAAACTGTTTGTCATTGAGTCAAAGTGTTGATTTTCATGAGTTGATGTTAATAGTGGTTTTGGTATGGCAGATGTGCTGTCATTTTGATTCAGTTCTGATTTATGATCCACTACCAATTCATTTGGTACCAATATTTTAGGGAATAAACAATTTGAAGTATCAAGAATTTCTAATATGAGTACAACACCTGTAGTAAAATTTTCGGAATGTTCATTTATCCAATACTTATTTTTAGTTGAGAATTTGTATTCATAAAGATATTTTTTAGGATCTTTAGCCTTCTCCAGATATATTCTTGCCAATGGTGTGTTTATTGAATCTGGCATACTGATGTAAATACCAAACATATCATTCATATTTGTCGTAACTTCGAAATGTGCTTCATTTGCATTGAAAAATTCATATATATACTGCGGTAATTCAGTATAATACCTGAACAGATCAAGTTTACCAGTAGAGGTATTCAAATTTCTCATACCTGCACTGAGTGTACTTGAATTTTCAGTGTTGTTATCACTATTCAAGGAAGCATTAGTTGGATCCACATCGACGTGTGAGTAAGAATCAAGCAGATACAAATACTGCAAATTATGATGGAATTCATGCAATGTTTGGTATTGCACTAATGAATTGTACAAAATATTTTTACTTTTATCCTCGGTACTTATAGTATTCGTCGAAGATGAAGTCTGTTGAATATTAGTATTGTAGTAATTGAAGTTATCAAAATTTGAAGCCAAAACCAATTTAACATCAATAACTTTACTTTCAATCTTATCAAAATCTATATCAATGACGATAATTTTAGATGCAGTAGACAACCGAGACACCCCAGATCCAATATCATCTATGAAGGACTCCAATCCTAACGTTTGACACAACTTGGTGATGTTGTCGAGTGTCACAGATCCAGGTTTGTAGTCCTGAAACTTTTCAATCATCTTCTTCAACGTCTCAACGTACAGATCCACCGCCATTTTTTCACCACTAAAGTATTTTCAGTACCGTAAAAACCAGTTTCCCTCTTTAAAACACACCTAATCGACTCGATAGTCTCCAAATTCAACGATCAGTGCTAATATAACAATAAAATATCGTTCTCGAGCCTTCTCAACAGCCAAAAACGCTACAAATTTCGTTCAAATTCGCACAGAATCGGCCAAAACCAACAAACAACAAAATGCACAAACCACAATTCCAATTCAGCTCGATCCTGCTCTAAAACGAGCCAAAATACTTCTTGTCAAGGTTGCAATTCGTATATTTCCAGGCCTCTTAAAGCTCTTAACTATGTGAAATTTGGATATTTGTCACGTGCCGGAAAATTCTTCATAATAAAGGCTCGAAGGTCCAATTCGATGAGCATTGAAATTTAATACCACTTTTAAAGAAGCTGCAATTGGAACTTTTAAACGGCTTTTTGGAGGCAAAGGAGCCATTGGACGACGAAATAACATGTCTCAGCAGATTGCGCACCCAACAATTGTGGATGGCTGGTTCAGAGAGATCTCTGACACCATGTGGCCAGGCCAAGCGATGACATTGAAAGTGGAGAAAGTGTTGCACCACGAAAAGTCCAAGTACCAGGACGTGTTGGTGTTCAAAAGCACCACTTACGGTAACGTGTTGGTGCTTGACAATGTGATTCAGGCCACTGAGCGTGATGAGTTCTCTTATCAAGAGATGATCACTCATTTGGCGATGAATTCTCATGCAAACCCTAAGAAAGTGCTTGTCATTGGTGGTGGTGACGGTGGTGTGTTGAGAGAAGTTGTGAAGCACGAGTCTGTTGAGGAGGCATGGATCTGTGAGATCGATGAGGCTGTCATCAGATTGTCGAAGGAATATTTGCCAGAGATGGCTAAATCGTACGACCATCCAAAAGTCAGAACTCATATTGGTGATGGTTTCCAATTCTTGAGGGATTACCAAAACACTTTTGATGTGATCATTACCGATTCTTCTGATCCAGAAGGTCCTGCTGAGACTTTGTTCCAAAAGGCTTACTTTGAATTGTTGAACGGTGCTTTAACTGAAAATGGTGTTATCACTACCCAGGCAGAAAGTATGTGGTTGCACTTGCCAATCATCAAAGATTTGAAAAAAGCTTGTTCTGAAGTTTTCCCAGTGGCTGAATATGCTTACACTACCATTCCAACTTATCCATCTGGTCAAATCGGGTTTATGGTTTGTTCCAAGGATAAGAATGCTAATGTCAAGAAGCCATTGAGAGAGATTTCTGATGAACAAGAGGATAAATTATACAGATACTACAATAAAAAGATCCATGCTACTTCTTTCGTTTTACCAAATTGGGTTGCCAAGGAATTGTCTAATTAGATTTCGTGTCCATTATTTAGATATATTAGGTAACGTATGTGCTAGCATTTTTCAATTCTATATCATCTTTTTACATTAATCCATTCATTTACGTAAGAATGTAGTCTTTAGCGGATATGCTTTCAGCTCGAAGTCAAATGTGCTGACCTACTGGATGACAGACAAAGACTTTAATGCAGGTTCCCAACTGGAATTCCATCTACGAGCTGATTCCTTTTTCACATTATCCTTCAACTTCATATCTAACTGTTTATCTTGAATAATTTCAACAAGAGATTCACATAATTGTGTAGAATCCTTGAACGTCAAACCATTTTCTCTGTTAGTGACCAGTTCAGAGAGAACTGGATAATCCATTGCAAGTACAGGTATACCAGAACCAAACATATCCAAAATTTTCATTGGTAGATCAATACCTGAACTTGAAGTGTGTAAAGATACACCATAATTGCATAATCTGAGTAACTTTGGGTAATCTTCAGATTTCAACCAGACGAATTGGAAACTCACACGTTTCCAAACACCATTTTCTTTGTCTTTTTCCACTTGATGTATAAATTTTGATTTCAATGGACCTTTTCCAGTGATAAAACATAGGATATTTGGGAGCTTTTCATCTTGTTCACATTTATGTTCATATAACTTTAATCCATCCAAAAGGACATTTAAATCTTCGTCTGGTGTAAAAGAAGTCGATGTAACTATAATCTTATCACCTTTGGCCAGATCAAACCCTTTAGGAACATAAGATCGTATCAGATCATCTTGTTGTATAGTGTTGTAGTCATAGGATTGCAACGGTTTGAATTGATTAGCGGGTCTATCGTACAAAACAGAGATTCTACGAGAGTTGATACCAAAATCTTTCACTAAATAATCCTTGAATGCATGCGTTACAACAAGGTGATACGTCGCAAATTTACCAAAGATATATTCTATCATATACGAGATGAGCACCAACGGATGACGTGAATTACCATTAAATTTGAGTGCCAAGATAGAATACGCCAGATTATGCCAATCGATAATCAGTTTACAACCTGTCAAACGGTACAACACGGCCAGGGGAAGAATTGGTATGCTTGGCGGATTCTGCATCAGCAAATAATCACTTCCTCTCAATTCCCACAATTGTCTTACGATGCAAAACACTTGAAAGAAAACTTTCTTCACCATAAATACAACACGGCCACGAGATCCACTACCACTATGTCTCAATACCCGCAAAGAGTGCACATTAATGTTGGGATCGTCTAGTATCGCCTGTGGCACATCATCTTCGGTGTACCCACAAAGTTCGACATCCCAACCTTTCCCACTGAAACTCAGCGCATGGTAGCACATCCGTGGGGAGTGTCCAACTTCTCCAATCACATAGATAATAATGCGTCTCTTCATAGACCTGGTCCCAACCGTCAAGTACGGCAACAGCACAAACAGAACCAACGGCATTACGCCGTACACGCCCACAACGAGCAGCAACAAAGTGAAACCGTCCATGCTTTTTCCAATGGTGCACCTCTCAGAGCCCAATTGACCGTCCAAAACCTTCAAAACGGGCCTTCTTCACCAAATTCTTTCCAATTTTTCAAAATCTCTAATTCTTGCTGAAAAACCTTTAAAAAACCTTTAAAAAAGCTTCAATTTCGGCTATTAAAGGAATCCTCAATATATATATATATGAAGGCTTCTAATACAGATTTCACATAGTAAAGAACCTCCAAGAGACCAAATAACAACCACCAACGAACATTAAGATGAGCACAGATTTGACACAGGAACAGATTGCAGAATACAAAGAAATCTTCAATTTG
Source organism: Yueomyces sp. D-C8-1 (assembly GCA_031771845.1). NCBI lineage: Eukaryota > Fungi > Ascomycota > Saccharomycetes > Saccharomycetales > Saccharomycetaceae > Yueomyces > Yueomyces sp. D-C8-1. Next base: position 409,186 of record JASCNY010000008.1, on the reverse strand, counting down.
TTCGACAAGGACCACAGCGGATCGATATCAGCGAGTGAACTGACTACCGTGATGCGTTCGCTGGGTTTGACACCCACAGAGTCTGAAGTGAAGGACCTGATGAACGAGATCGACCTGGACGGGAACCACCAGATCGAGTTCGACGAGTTTCTGGTGCTGATGTCGAGACAGCAGCGCAGCACAGACTCTCAGGAGGAGCTGATTGAAGCGTTCAAAGTGTTTGACGTGAATGGAGACGGGTACATCAGCAGGAGTGAGTTGAAACAGGTGCTGAATTCTATTGGGGAGAAGCTGTCTGACCAGGAGATAGACGACATGATGAAAGAGGTCAGTGACGGCGAGGGAAGAATCAGTATCCAGCAATTCGCTGCCATGCTAGCCAAATAAGTAGTTACATTGTACTTCTGCCTCATTTCTACACATTTCTTCGATATATATATATGTACTTTCAATTTTATATCCTGTCTTTATACTGAACGAATCTGCAATTGTTAATGGCAGTTCAGATCTTTAATTATTATTGACACATTTAATGCACAGACTTATCACATGTACGATTAGTACACAGTTCAACGGTGCAATCTGTTCTCCTCTGTTGGAACAGCATTTTTCAGGTACCTTGCAAATGGATTGTCTTCCTCAGTGGTAGAGTCTGACGACAATGGTATATTTTTTTTGGGTGGTACAGGTGGGAGGTTAGGTTTGGACCGTCTGCTCACCGGTGGAGGAACCTTCGACTGCACAGGTGGTGGGATGCTTCCTCTGGGCTCATCTTCCACATCTTTCTGTATAGCCGCTGGCTTATTTACACGTTTCAGATTGTTTTTGAACGCCATGAAATCTGGTTCTTCACCGCCAGAAGATACTGGGAACTGTGGCTTTTTTGCAACAGGTGGTGGTGGATTTGGTTTGTTGAAAACTGGTTTCTTGGGTGCAACTGGTGGAGGTGTTTTCTTAGTAGCATTCAAAAAACCTGGTTTTTGTCCCACTACCGGTGGTACACTATTCTTGGAACCACTTTCAAAAGCTGCTAATTTGGAATTTAAAGGAATAGAACCTCTTTCTATGCCTTCATCCGGCGAACTTGACCTATACACCGGAGGTTTTGGTTCAGTAGGCTCTTTATTATAGGATACTGGGACTTGATGGTCTTCTACTTCTTGATTTGGTTTGCCGTTGAAATTAGTATTAGTCTTGTTTAATCTGTTCCTGATGTTGGCAAAATCGGGCTGCTCATCTTGTGTTTCAACAAATGTTGGCTTATTCATTTGCCCAAAAGATGGCTTTCTTTGTTCTGGTGTTCTCGTATCGACATTGGATCTTGCGGACGTAGGTTGATATTGTGCTGGTGGGGAACGTTGTCCTTCATCCCAATCATCGTCCCAATCGTCTGTGGATTGAGGTTTGTTTGCTCGAATAGGAGGTGCATCATTCCGTCTAGGAGGTTTCTCTTCGCTACGTGGACTTTGAGGTTGTATCACTTCAGGAGCTACTACCTTTAAACCATACCTATCTAAAGGTGATTCCGTAGCAGTTTCTGCTACTGGCTTAGGCTTTTCTTGCTTCAAGTAATTGGATCCCGTGCTTCTCAACTTGAAGTTTGCTAATTCACCAACAATTCCACCAACAGATGGACCTGATGAAGGAGCAACTGATTCATTTGGTGCAACAGGTTCCGAAGATACATTTCTGTTCAAGTTTGACTTTGCATTTTGCAGATCAGCGGCTAATTGGGTGTTGGCAGCAGGTGGAGAGTTGATTTCTACAGCAGGTTCAAGAGGAACACCTAATGGCTTGGGTGGAGGGGCGGGAGTTTCGTATCCACCGGAGTTAGGTTGAGCAGGAGGTAATATAGGTCTGGCAGCAGCAGGGGGAGCAGCAGGCTCAGAATCATAAGTTGGCCTTGGTGCAGCTGGAGGAGCACCGTATTCATCATCATAAGTTGGTCTTGGAGCAACGGGAGGAGCAACAACTTCATCATTATAAGCTGGTCTTGGTGCAGCAGGAGGAGGTGCAGTTACATCATTATAAGCTGGCCTTGGAGCTGCTGGTGGAGGAGGTGCAGCCGCTTCATCAGAATATTGATATGATGGTTCTTGATATGTAGGTTGTTCATATGCTGGTTGTTGATAAGTTGGTTGCTGGGTTACAGATGGTTGTCTTGGTGGTACTGCAGCAGGCTCATGGTAGTCTCTCTGTGGCATTGGAGGGGCTGGTGGAGGAGCAGGAATAGCGCCGGCTTGTGGCATTGGAGGAGCCGGAGGTGGAACAGGACCAGAACTGTAACTGCTGCCACGATCATCATAATCATCCCTTCTTGAAGAGGTTCTCTGAGGTCTTGGAGGTGCATCATCATCATATGGGCGGCTATCGTAATCATCCCTTCTTGAAGCAGTTCTCTGCGGTCTGGGAGGAGGAGGCTGGTCATAGCTATCACGTCCGGATACGTTTCTTGATGGTGTCTGAGGTGGCAATTCATCGCGCCCAGAGGCACTACGAGCTCCATATGCATCATCTACATCTGGTCTAGCGCTTCTTGGCGGTCTGTCATCTCTGGGATCTCTTCCTGATCTAGATGGTTTGGGAGGCCCTAGATCATCTCTACGTCTCTCGTCTCTGCGTCTATCATCGTAATCATCTCCTCTGCCACCTCTAGCCGAACTTCTAGGGGCACGATCACGATCACGATAATCATCATCGTAGTCTCTACCACCAGAACTCTTAGGTCTTCTGCCACCACCTCTGCGGCCATAATCATCTCTATAATCATCGTCGACCTCGCCGTGATGCGAAGAGTGTTTTTCTGTAAACTTCTTAATACCAGAGAACCACCCTTTCCTGCGTCCATTCTCATCATAATCCTGCCAACCATCACCAGCTGGATCATCTACCATATTTTTCATCCTTTCCTTCCTTTCCTTCTGCCAATCTGCTGGATCATCGTCCCACGTCTCTTTCTTCTTCCTGACGTCTCTCCTATCGTCATCATACCTATCTCTCCTGTCATCATACCTATCTCTTCTATCGTCAGGTCTGTCTCTTCTATCGTCAGGTCTGTCTCTTCTATCGTCTCTTCTATCGTCCCTTCTATCAGGTCTTCTGGGATCAGGTCTGTCTCTCCTGTCCCTTCTTTCACGGTCGTCGTAGTCGTAATCACGAGCCATCTCACTGTCTAATTGCTTATTATCCAAAGCTGAATCCACCAATCTGGGGCCTTCAAAGCTGGTTTCTTTCTTTTCAAGTTCAAGGTCCTTATTAATGGCTGTGGCCTCACTATTAAACTTGGCTTCCGGGCTTAATCTTCCACTATATGAGGCGCCGGCGGGCGCGCGGGCTTCGAACGCGGCGCGCCAGGTTTCTGGCGCAGCGTCAGTAATACCAACTCCATCTTGGACGGTATTGGTATTTGTATTACTGCTCATACGACCAGCGGCAGCCTGGTTGGGTTGTGGTTCTGGTTCTGGAGATGTTGCTGGAGGTTTCATTGATGCTGTTCTTGAAGATGGGTGGTCATTGCGGTATGGATTTGGTGGAGGTGCGAAATTGACGTCTATATTGTAATTGTAACTGCCAGAAATACCTTGGGATGGTGTGTCAGAAGAGCTTATTGGTGTGCCTATAGGGTTGCTCTTTTCGATGTGGGTTGGCTGTTGTGCTGTTGTGGATATGGGAGGCAGCACCGGTGGGATGTGCGCAGTGCTAGGTTCTGCCGTTGGTTCCCTAGCGGGCAGATTTGGTGGCACCAGTGGAACAGCATAGGTTGGCGCTAGATTGCTGCAAGGTGAAGGGCTAGTTCTGCTCGATTTATCGCTTGAGTTGGAGCTACTCCTGTCGTGATGGGTAGGAGGCGGCGGTAAAGCAGTAATATCGATTTTGGCTGCCAACGGTGTTGCTTCTTTACCGTTGGAAGATGTTTCAGACGAATTCAATGGTACACCAAGTTGCACATTGGGTGGTACGGGAGCGGGTCTGTTTGAAATATCATTATTTGGATTTGGTATCTGTGGAACTGGCCTTTGAAATGTATTTGGATCTGCAGCAGAGTATGGTAAAGCCTGAATTGGTTGGGGTGGTTGAGGTTGTGCTTCTAGAGGCGGTTGAGGTTGCGCTGTGTTAGGCAGTTGAGGCTGCACAACTTGTGATGGTTGTGGTTGCATAGGAATTGGACGTTGCGGCGGCATAGGAACTGGACGTTGTGTCAAAGTTTGACCTCCAACAGAAGTTCCACTATCTACAGATGAACCAACACTAGTTGGAGGGGTAGGTAAAGGTCGGCTAGATTTTAGATCAGTAGCATATGAAACGTCTTGTTGCGGTATAGGCTGCTCATATGTTGGTCCATAAGGTGGTTGTTCATATGCAGGTGGCCGCTGAGGTAGAGTTTGTGGAGGTAGAGACTGAGGTAGAGTTTGAGGGACAGTTTTCGCAACGATTGGTTCAGGATTATCCACTCTTTGATAAGCTGGCGGCTGAGTGCTCATCGGTTGAAATGATTCCCCATAGGTTGGTTGGCCATAAGATGGCTGTTCATAAGTTCGATCATCGTAAACAGGCTGCTGCGGTACTGATTGTTGAGCCAATGCTGGTTGGGACAGAGGTTGAGGCGCAATTTGACCTGGTTGACTCTGATTAGCAACAGACGTGACCGATACTTGTGCAGCTGCAACTCCCTGTACTGGTTGACTGCTACCCGTAACAACTACACCATTCCCAGCATACTGATTCTGACCTGGTTTCAAAGGTGGTGGTGGGAAAGATCTGGGATCTACATCGTTCCTATGTCTACGTTCTCGATCGTAGTCTGATTCCTCGTGGTTCGAACCACTTTCTTTTGTATTCTTATTACCCTGGTAATGATTCTTACCGGCAACTGCCACTTTTTTCGTCCCCTGGTACCCATATTTGGCTGTAGTCTTGAGACCATTGGTTATGGTTCCTTTGTTTTTGTTCCAAAAGTCACTCATTTGAACGACTTTTCAGGTGAAATCTTAGATGTTCTTCCAATGCTTAATTCTCTGATACTTGCCAGATCTGTAGTGAGATACATAACAAACCAAATGGATCAGATAGGTATTGGTCTTTAACTTTAAATATGTATATCTTTAATTCTCTAAGACGCGTTCAGATCGATGGATCTGGCGATATAGGCAATTTCATCATATAAAATGTCAATAAATATAAACAGACAATCTTTGGCTTGATTTATTGTTCAAGCTTTATTCAAAATAGTTATACTGCATGTTTGATTGAAATTTCTCAGTTTCGTTTCCTGGTTGTTCACTTTGATTTCGATATTTACCTAGACAGAGATAGAAATAAATACTTTATTTTCTTGTGTAGATATGCAGAATGTTGATTTTATATACATCAATAATATTACCAGTTATATACGCTACCTGTGACCATACCAGAATTATACAACAGCTACTCACCACAAGAAATATGCATCTGCTGCTCATCACAAGAAATATGCATCTGCTGCTCATCACAAGAAGTATGCATCTGCTGCTCATCACAAGAAGTATGCATCTGCTGCTCATCACAAGAAGTATGCAGCAGCTGCTCATGACAAAAAATTTGTGAAGCAAAAAAAAAGTTTCCAATGTATTCTGAGTATTGATATTTACATGAGGTATCTTGTCTTTTGAATAACGAGGACATGAATTGGCCTCTATTCCACATCAAAACTGCTCCCACATCCACATGGACTTTTCAGTTTACCTCCCGTAACCTTGAAACTGCTACCAATAAGCTCCGTTGTATACGTCAGACAAGTGCCATCCAGAATTTTCAGTGAACTCTCGTCTATTCGTATATTAGCACCATTAGGAAGTATATAGGTTATTTCGGGACTACTGAACGTATCCTCAGACTTGAACTCATCGTCAATCCGCGTAGAAGAAGTCTTCGTATCTCCATGACTATTTCCCTCTGGCTCTAGTGTCAGTGAGTACTGGAAACCATGACATCCACCACTTTCCACTTTCAATCTCAGAGCTTCCTGCGATGAATCGTGTATTTCGCCCAATCTCTCAGCAGCACGCTGCGAAATCATCAAATTCAAGCCAGGCTTCCCATTAACCACTTTTTTGGGTATGACCAGTGGTTCTGTCGAGTAAAACTGCACCTTTCTGAAAGGTGTTGCTGACAATGCGTACCTGCTGGGATGTTGCCATTTCACTGGCTTCCAGCTTGCCCTGCCTGATGGAACGAGACTTCTGTTTCTCACTAGTATTCGTGCAATCATTCTGGGTGCGATTGCATTCATATTTTGGAGCTGATTGACCCAATCTTGTCCCCATTGTTTTCCTTTCTTCAATTTTACGTAATACTGCCTTTAACACAGCTTAATAGTGCTCTTAGCGTAATAGTCCGAATCACATTAATTAGAGTGAAAAGCAGTAAAAGAGTGTATTGTTCAATCCAGAAGTACTTTAATATGCCATTATTCTTATATCAACGACACAAATGGGCAAATCAAACAGAATATTCATGTTCAGCGTATCTTTTTTGTATAATAGATCATTGCCAGTAAAATCTTGACTATGAAGTTTTATAATTGCTGACATACGACACACTCTGCGTTCCTCTCTGCTTGAAACCCATAGGAATAAGCACCCATTGACAGATTGGAAAGCGTAAAAGTATTGCAATGTTCGACGTCGATGGTCTCATTTGCCAGCCTTTCCACTAAAATTGTAGCCTTTGCAGCCACAACTGCATTACCTGTGGCCACACTGGGTATCGTATTGTTCAAAACACCATAAACGTATGCCTCATTCAAATCTTTGTCATCTATCTCGAACTGCGCTGCCCTTTCATGGCATTTGGAAATAATTTCTTCCATGGATATGCCTGGATTTATGAGAATGACGAATTGCACGATGTGATTTAAATTTCTTGGCCTGTTAGCAACTGTACACATTGGAGCAGTCTCTGTACTCTTATCAGGTAACGTATCTATCGTGCATTCCCAACAGGCGGTTATACCAGGCACGATGAGCTTGACATGGCCCATAAGGCCTTCTGTACCGCAATCAATGAAAGGTATACATTTGGCAAAACGCGTTTCTTTAGTCAATTCGCACAATAGACTGTTTATGAACCTTCTTGGCTCTATCGAATCGAGCCCAGAGATGATTGAATCGAAATTTGAGATGAATTTTGTATCCAAAGTAAGAATATCACTCGTAAGAGGCGTTACGAAACCAGATCTTTTTGCATTGATATAATTTGCTGCCACTACTGATTTGTAGTCATTTACATCATGCGAAGTGTATAGGAATTGTCTATTCAAATTTGAAACCTCGATGGTGTCAAAATCAATCAGTGTAATGTGTGTTACACATGCATTCATGTACAAATTTTTAACAATTTCACAACCTAAACCACCTGCACCAAGCACCAGAACGTTCATACTTATTTTGAAGTGGTCTGTGTAGACGTGTTTTGCATATACGCTTTATATGTATACATAATTATACAGAGTGTAAATATAAGAGAAGTGGGAAGAGCGAATAGATTATTCGGTCTTTACACCACCAGTACCAGCCAATTCCAATTCTTCAACATTTTTCTTGGAAGTGGCAGCAGCATTACCTTGAGTCAATGAACCGAAGAAAGATTGCGCTTTGAAAGGTCTCTTTAAATCACCAGTAGCTGGTTTATTGAAGAGATGAATTTGTGTTTCATTTGCTTCCAAAGCATTTTTAATTGGAGAGATCAATTGCATAAATAATGGATTGGTAAATTTCATGTAAAAATGCATGAACCCCATCATAGCGAGAGAAGAATAGATACTTTTGATGTTACCATTAACTTCTTTCAAATCGTAGTCTCTAACGGTGGTAACTTCTAATTTTTCTTGTTCACCAGTTAGTGAATTACCTGGAACGATGTATTTCAACGTAGTTTTGTCATTTTTCTTCAAGATGGCACGACGGGTCAATTGGTAGATACACCAAGTGATGGCAGTAGAGATAACAAACCCAATTCTTATGTAATTGATAATAGTTGGGTCCTCCATGTCCAATTTACGGGAAATTTGCATCATGGCCAACATGATGACCAAATTGGTGATTTGTGGATTCATAATGGCTGGTGAGTTGATTGTCTGATTTTGAATTGAAATTACAATGAAAAATTAGAATGTAAATTATATCGAAATCACACTGAAATTGCTATAAGTTGTATCTTGGAATTTTTCAATGAGTTACTGTTGAGAGGCGTTTGGTGTGAAAAAGTTGGCGCGGCACGTGATGGCGAGTAGATATATGACCTATTATATTGTACAGTACTCGAATGTTGTTCGAGTACTGTATTGTACATATTTTCATGTATTATCGCATATATTTGTATATTGTATGTGATTTCAATTTTATATGTTTTATGTGATTTCAATTTCATATATTGTATGTGATTTTCAATCTGTATCTTATATATTATCTGATCAAACTCTAGTTATATTGTATGTTGTATCATACTCAATTATACTGTATATCATACTCTATTTGTATATACTTTAATTTTATCATACTTTAATTACATCATGTATCATATCGGATATACAATATTGTATATTGTATATTGTATATTGTATATTGTATTACGCTTGTCCGAGATTGTACGACCCCGACGGGATTCGAACTGAAGAAAAGAGCAATCGTGGAAAACGATCTTGAAGTGAAACCGTGCACGGTGATACGAGAGACCGCCCACACGTGACAAAGAACATTTGCGCACGTGATGGTACAGCGCCCGCACGTGACACCGGCGGTTTCCACTCCCTGTCCCGAAGCGGCAAGGGCGGCGTTACCCTCCCCCCCTGGGCGGCCCCTTTCCCGTTGCGGCCAGCGCGCTCCCCCCGCCACGGCCGCCTACTTAAAGCGCGCGCGTTTCGCGTCGGCATTTGGCGTCAACGAAAGAGCGCAAGCACTTTACGCGTCAGCAATCGAACTCCCGCACGTGACCACTACCTTTTCCTCGTCTGTTCACGCGTCTTTCCTGTTTTTCTCGGCCCGTCCCCCGCGCAAACTCACGTGCCTCAGTCTCACGTGCTCCCCGTCTCACGTGCCGCCGCGTGTTGTGTCGCCCAATACCCCGTAACGAACGTCGTTTTGCACAAGCAATCAATATACAAGAACACTGCTCAGACAGAGTGAAGAGAGAAGAGAGAAGAGTAAAGTACAGCTTACTTCAACAAACAGACTAGTTCTCCACTACCAACACTCATCGTCTCTCGTTATGGCTCCATTAGTTAGTGAAGTAGGTGTGGCAAATTTGCCCAACCAACGTTACAAAATCGTCTCCGAACAGGGCGGTGTGTTCAACCTCATGGTTTGCGGTGAGAGCGGTCTCGGTAAGACTACTTTTGTCAATTCGCTGTTCCAAACTACCCTCGAGCCATTGGATCCTCACCGCTATCGTAATGGTCCATTGAAAAAAACTGTTCATATCGAAATTATCCGTGCTATATTGAAAGAAAAAAATTTTAATTTACGTTTGAACGTCATCGATACTCCTGGGTTTGCCGATAATATCAATAATAACAAATCATGGGAACCAATCATCGATTTTATCGATGATCAACATGATTCGTTCATGAAACAAGAACAACAACCTTACCGTGACATCAAATTCGATCTTAGAGTACATGCCGTACTATATTTCATCAGACCAACAGGTCATTCTTTGAAACCAATCGATATCCAAACTATGAAAAAATTATCAACTAGAGCAAATTTAATTCCAATCATCGCTAAATCTGATACTCTGACACCCGTCGAATTAACAGAATTCAAATCAAGAATTAGACAAGTTATCGAAACGCAACAGATTAGAATCTTTACACCACCTTTGGAATACGATGGTAATAATTCTGCTGCATCCAATATACTAAAGACAACTGCTCACACTTCTACGAACAACAACAACAACAACAACACGTCGAATGCATCTTCGAACAACACTTCTGTGGAAAATTTGGATGAACTATCGTCTACACCTGTCCAAAACGGTGCTTCTTCCTCGTCAGCAGCAACAGATATCAATGCCGCTGCCATCGAACATGCTCGTCAATTGATTGAAGCCATGCCATTCGCTATCGTCACATCAGAAAATAAATTCGATAACGGTAACGGTGAAATGGTACTCGCTAGAAAGTATCCATGGGGTCTTGTCGAAATCGAAAATGACGACCATTGCGATTTCAGAAAATTGAGATCGCTTCTACTAAGAACAAATTTGCTAGACCTGATCCTCTCCACCCAAGAGATCCACTACGAAAACTACAGAAAGATAAAATTGGACAAATCAAAATCTACTGAATCCAACGATGCCAAAAAATCATCGCATTCATCCATAACAAATGCCAAATTCAGAGAAGAGGAAATCGCTCTAAAGAAGTACTTCACAGAACAGGTCAAGGCCGAAGAACAGAGATTCAGACAATGGGAACAGAACATCGTAAACGAAAGAATCAGACTGAACTCAGACCTCGAAGACATCCAGAAGAAAGTTGGCAAGCTAGAAGAACAGATCAAAAATCTACAAATCGCCAAGAAACGTTGAATGATGTCTCGTAAGTACATTGTGTCAACGTCGTAAGTACATTGTGTCGATCGTTAGTACTATGCCTCGTTACTCTAAGTATAGTAATGATCTCGTTTAATATTTTATATCTCGTTTAAAAATTATGTATCTATACGAACTTTGAATTCGCTAAACGACAAGATCTCGGATCTCGTTTAGCGAACCGCCGCTAACGCCGTCGTACCCGCCCAAGTTTGTATATAAAGCCGCTGCCAGAGGATAACGGTCTTAAAGATCTGGCACCAGTTTCTGGCATATATAAGGAACACGGATTCCTCAGATCTCCACAGGTCGGTTGGGACGTTTATAAGTGGTTCTTGTCGGTTTAGTAGAGACTCACACGTTCAAGAGTCGAATTGCTCAGTCATATTGTGACACATTAAAAAAAAAATCAGCAAAATCGGTCCACAATTGAAGAAACTGTCGAAATATGAGTGTTTCATCCGCAAATCATACTATAGGTCAAACTGATGATTCTGGGTTGATAGCCGCAGTTTCATCACTCTCGTATGCGAAAATATTCTGGACTTTGCTCATTTTGATTTTTACTTACGATCAGATTGCGTACCAAATACGTAAATCTAGTATTGCGGGACCAAGATTTAAATGGTACCCCATAATCGGTCCATTTTTGGAGTCTTTAGACCCTAAATTCGAAGAATATATCGCTAAATGGAAATCTGGTCCTTTGAGTTGTGTTTCCATCTTCCATAAATTTGTCATCATTGCAAGTGACAGAGATTTGGCACGTAAAATTTTCCAAGCGCAGAAATACGTTAAACCATGCGTTGTTGACGTTGCTGTTAAAATTTTAAGACCATCAAATTGGGTTTTCCTCGATGGTAAGGAACATATCGATTACAGACGTTCGTTAAATGGTCTTTTCACAAAGACAAGTTTGGAACAATATTTACCATCGATGGAATTCTTAATGGATCGTTATATTGAAAAATTTATTAGACTTTCCAAAGAGAATAATTATGAACCACAAATTTTTTTCCATGAAATGAGAGAAATGTTATGTGCCATCTCTTTGAAATCATTCTGTGGTGATTATATCACCGATGATCAGATTAGGAAAATTGCTGATGATTATTATTTAGTTACAGCAGCTTTGGAACTAGTTAATTTCCCAATTATTTTACCATATACAAAGACTTGGTACGGTAAAAGAACAGCTGATGCTGCAATGAAAATTTTTGAAAATTGTGCTCAAAGAGCAAAAGATCATATCGCATCAGGTGGTGAACCAATTTGTGTTATGGATGCTTGGTGTAAATTAATGTACGATTCCAAAAATAAAACTGATGAAGTTTCTCGTCTGTACCATCGTGAATTTTCAAATAAAGAAATTTCAGAAGCTATCTTTACATTCTTATTTGCATCACAAGATGCTTCATCATCATTAGCTTGTTGGATCTTCCAAATTATTGCTGATAGACCTGACGTAATGGAAAAAATTAGAAAAGAACAATTACAAGTTCGTAATGGTGATCCATTTAAACCAGCTACAATTAAATTAATTGATGAAATGAAATACACTAATATGGTTATTAAAGAAACTTTACGTTACCGTCCACCTGTCATTATGGTTCCATACGTCGTTAAACAATCATTCCCTGTCACAGGAACATATACTGCTCCAAAGGGTTCTATGTTAATTCCATCATGTTATCCTGCATTGCATGATCCTGAAGTTTATGATAATCCAGATGAATTTATTCCAGAAAGATGGGAAGAAGGTTCAAAAGCTTGTGAAAATAAAAAAAACTGGTTAGTTTTCGGTACTGGTCCACATGTCTGTTTAGGACAAACTTATGTTATGATCATGTTCGCAACATTAATGGGTAAATTTGCTCTATTCACTGATTGGGAACATAAAGTTACACCATTAAGCGAAAAGGTTAAAGTTTTTGCTACTATTTTCCCTAAGGACGATTTATTGCTATCCTTCAAAAAGAGAGATCCTTATGCACCTTCTGACAGTAAAGGTACTGTAGAGGCATGATCTTTTGGCTATTCGAATTGCATCTATCAATTGCGTATACTAAGTGAGTATACTTGAATGCGTATACAACTGCTTTTAATTACAACTGCGTCTTTTTTTTTCGTTGTACAACTATTTTTATTTCTGGATATTTGGGTCTTTTATATTGACAAACTTTACAATTATACATACATTTATTTATTGAATCTTAGATTTTTCATAGAATTGAATCACCTATCTCAAATGTCTCGTCCTGACGATATCTCAATGAACAATTTTCACTGTTCATTGTTACGCATGATCTTGCTCGACATAAACACCTTCTGGACAGTTTTTTCTCTTGAATTCAACTGGGTCCATGTATTAATGCACATTTTAACACATCTATCCTATATTTTGGTCCTACACCCTCATACTATTTTGTTGAAATATTTCATTATTTAGTGACGCCGGAAAGCTTTAATTGCTACAATACCTATATAAATTCTATAAACTATCAACCATAGTATAAAATACCAAATTTCAAAGATTGGCTGAATTGGCTAGTGGCATACTGTGAGATGGATTCTGGCAACAACAGCAACTTCGAGTACATTCTTCAAATTACAAAGGCTCTGGCGAGTGAATGTCGAGCACAGCGACAACAAACTGACAATATCGAGTCGTTACTGAGACAAATAGCCAACGAGAGCAATATTCCCTTCGTTGAAAGTTCAAATGAACCACATTCATCTACACAAGCTGCCATTGAAGAGGGAGAAGACGAAGATGAGGGAACTCGATTGGTGAAGGAAAACTACAAAATTATATACGAAATTCAGCAGATGGAGTACATGAACAGGAAGATATGGACATTGATCAGCCATATCAACGATAATCTCATACTGATAAAGAATTTCATAGTTGATCAGAAGGTCAATCGACCTGAAAATTGGGTTTTGCAACGAGATCAGGTCATATTGCAGAAATTGCAGCTTTTAGAGAGCAGTATAGGCTCATTAAAACAAGAAAAGAGTTTGAATGATACTACACTGGATAAAGTCATGGAAAAATTCAATGAAGTCATTTCAATGGTTGACTGGAGCCTGATAGATACAAACTCGCAATCATTTGAAATGTTTAAGAAAAATATAGAAAATCTGGATACTAATTACAACTATAATTACCTCGATACCATAATGAAACAGATCACTTAGGTATATCTAGGTCAGATGGTTGGACTTATTTTACGCTTTTCACTGTGCTGGTCACATATTAACTATTTATTTGTATTTTCTTTTCGAATATATCTAGAACGTAGACTATAGCTACAACTATATACACATGCATAATCATAATACGCATTTTATCTTCGTTGTATACTAACATACCAGACACACTTACATCTAAGCATGTTTAGGACCCTTATTATACACTGGCAATTCTGAATATGGCCTATTCTTCTCTTGACCAAATTTCATATCTTTCAAATTACCCAATACTCTTCTCCTTTTGTTGATAGCCTTTTGTGTGACATCAGAGAAATCTCTGTTCTTCTTATTCAATTGTAAGAAGATATACATACCAAACAATGCAACCATTACTGCTGTTGGTATCGACATTACTATATAATACCATTTCTCATTAGTCAAACCTGCATCACGCATAGCAATCTTCTCACGATCTTGTTTAATCACTTTTGGACCTTGACGCATTTTTATTATAACGCCATTTTCCATAAGGTCGAAATCTTCATCAGATGTTGTTGATGGTTGAACACTAATTAATATTGAACGTTCATGACGATCTTCTAACCAATCTTCTTGTAATTCAATTGGGTACAATCCATTATCATTATGAACCCATTCAGATACAAAAAAAGTAGACTCATCAAGCCCACGTTTACGATAAAGAACATCCATTGGTGCTTCTCTAACGTAAGAGAGATGAATACGAGCCATTGGTGCAACTTCATCAGTAATTTCATCACGCAAAAACTTGGTATACCAAGTGATAAAGTAAGTCTTACCAATAAGCCATTCAACATTCTCACGAGGTGTACAGAACGGTGCACTAGTAACATCTTTAGCCTGTCCTTTCCAGAAATAACGCTCTGGTGTACACCTAATGATAGGATTTAATGATGTATATGTATCGTCTTCATCTAAGAATACCTGTTCCTCGAATACATCATCGGGATCCATATTTTTAGCCTTTAAATCTTCGTAACCAAGTGTACGTATTACTTCGCTTTGGAAGTATGTGGAGTAATCTGGTGGTGCATTCTTCGTCTTACCATTTTTCAATTCAGGTTTAATAGTCTTTGGAAGACCTTCTTTGTTCAATGAAATCCAAGGAGCCAATTCTTCGTTAGGATCAGGTTTGGCAGAGAATATGACACCACCAATGATAGTTGGTGTGATAAGTTCAACTTCAGTCCCGTATACTGTACGATACCAAGGGCGTGGAACTTCTGTAGTGGAAGCCTTCTCAACAGGAGCTACAGCATCCTGCATGGCATGAATTGATGCTACCAATGCCAGTATAGAAGCCAATCTGGTCAACATTAGTTGGTAATTTGGAATTGTAAAAGAACAGAGGTGCAAATTTAGTCCTTAAAACACTAATAAAAGCGCAATTGACTGAGGAAACGCTGTAAGGTCTATATGTTCACAGACTACAACCCAACAGGAGCTCTTTATGCCAGTTTAGCTTCAGTCTGAAATTTGTAGATTTTAAGGTTCAGGTATGTTAAGATGATTCATTTGAAGTGAAATACTCATAATGAAACCATGAGTCCTTTGATGCCCGTGATATTCACATGATATTTCAATATCAACATCTACATCGAGTTGTACATCAAGTTGACCTTCAATTGGGTGTGTCGACCGTTCTAGCGAGGTCCAATACTCTTGAAATGAGTCGAGTTTCACTCCAAAACGCTTTCCGGACGTTCATTGAAGAAATTATGGATAAGTTATCTTCAGTGCTCTTCTCTCTTGATCCCACATCTTCAGTATTGATTTCAGTATTGATTTCAGTATTGAAATACGCTTTTAAAATGTCCAATTCTTGCTTTAAAAGTGTTGTTGCATATTTATGCGACTTTACCAGGTTTTGCACTTCGTCTTCGTCTGGCAACGACATCAATACGTAGATGTGAGCAGCCAAAAGGTTCCTGCTAGCTGCATCCATATATTTTACGGATTCTGGCGCAGTTATTTCGTCCATAAGATGTTGCAGGTCCAAAACCAATTTCCTACGCTTTAATTCTGCATTCAATGTCTTTTTATTCTTCAATTGACCACCCAATCTTTTTGTCTTAGTATCGACGAGATCTGAATATTCAATGGTATCATCTAGACCAAGTCCTTCAACCAGAGTCTCTTCTTTTTCGAGTTCTTTCCTCTTGTTCGAACCTGTGTTGTACATGGGAAAGTACAACCCAGCTAAATGTTGGCGTACAAGCTTAAAATTCACCACATTCACGTACAATTGATACGAAATAATCCTCGAAAGCGTCTCATCAATATAGGTCACCATTCCGCTGGTGAAGACGTCGTTACTCGACACTTCTACCGATATCATCTCAAAGTACTTCGAAATGGCCTTGTAACCGCATTTATAGCTCGATTTCAACGCTAGGAAGGGCAAACAACCGCTGGGTGACAGGTTATGGTTGTTGGAGAAAACTATTTCGACCTCATTAAGCAAGTTCTCGTTTTTGTACAGCTGCAACAGCAGAGCAACGCTTTCTGGCGACGTAAAACTGGGCTTCTCGCTGCCCAACAAGTACAATGTGTGACTTCTAACCATTATCGTGACCGCTGGATTCAATAATGATACTCTCGAGGCTTCAAAATGGTCTTCTGGGTTTCTTATAGACGTTCCAAGTGTTTGGGCATACCCGGTCACTTAGTTAATATTTTTCATTATATACTAAAACTTAATCATCACTATATAAAACATTGAAAAATTTGAGTTTTGGCCCAGAATCAGCATCACAACTACTTTTAGCAGCTATTTGACGTCTCGGTGCTTTCTTAAATTGCTGATTGTGATTACATAGTCTTTTGAACGGTTTTGCTGACTTTCGAACTGATCAATTAGCGTTGAAACTGGTTAAACGAGCCTGAAGCCATTGTACGCTGCTGATTTGAAGCTCAAACTGTGTTGAATTGTGATTGCCCGTATAAAATTTGCTAATGTCGTCAATTTCTGATTCTATGGAATCACTTCGTGAAGAAATTGAACAAAATGATACCAATATTTTGGCACACCTCAAATTGATCCAATTGCTGGAGAATGATTCACAATTCGATCATTCTAGAGAGGTTTTCCAGAAACTGCATGCTAAGTTTCCTTTATACGCTCCACTTTGGACCATGCAACTGCAATTAGAACTACAAAGAGATGAGTTTCAAAAAGTGGAAAAAATTTTTGCTGATTGTTTATCAGGTCCTGATATTCAAAGCAATGATTTGAACCTGTGGATGACTTATTTAGACTACGTTCGTAGGAAAAATAACCTTATTACTGGTGGTCAAGAGGCAAGATCGATTATTATACAAGCTTTCCAGGTCGTGTTGGAAAAATGTGCCATTTTTGAACCTAAATCATCTCAGTTCTGGAACGATTACTTGAATTTCCTGCAGAATTGGAGACCTGTGAATAAATGGGAAGAACAACAACGTATAGATATGATACGTGAATTATTTAAAAAAATGCTATCTGTACCATTTGATAACCTTGAAAAAATGTGGATTAAATATACCCAATGGGAACAAGAGATCAACAATCTGACTGCTAGAAAATTCATTGGTGAAATCTCAAACCAGTATCTTACAGCAAGACAGATCTATTTGGAATGGTCAAATGTTACTAAAGGTCTCAAAAGAGCAACTCCAATTAATATATCCACAGCAAACAAAAATAATATACCACAAGTTTATACAGATGACAACAATGCGATAGCTCAACAAATTGAACTTTGGAAGAATTGGATTGACTGGGAGAAAAAAAACAACCTGCAGTTACCAGATGATATTTTGCAACAGAGGATTACTTATGTCTACAAACAATCAATCCAATATCTTCTATTTCAATCACAATCTTGGTATGAATATGCGATGTTCAATTCTGATATCCAAAATCGTCACAATATCTTAACCATTGCAATCAAAGCTATAACAGACTCTCCTCTCTTGACTTTCAAATTAGCTGAATGTTTGGAAACACAAGGTAATTTAGCCATGATCCCAACAACTTTTGATGCATGTATTAAAGTTTTACTGCAAGATTGTCAAACCCATGTTCAAGCTGCGAAAGAAAATGATACCTACATCCATATCGCCAAAGATAATGATCCTGTCTATAGGAAAAGGCACAAACTAACTTATGTTTACTGTGTTTATATGAATACAATGAAAAGGATTTCTGGGTTATCAGCTGCAAGGTCAGTTTTTGGTAAATGTCGTAAACTGAAGGACTTATTAACACACGATGTTTATGTTGAGAATGCTTACTTAGAGTTTCAAAACCAGATTGACTACAAAACTGCTTGTAAAGTTTTAGAGTTAGGTCTTAAATTTTTCCAAGAAGATGGTGGTTATATTAATAAATATTTGGACTTTTTAATCCTTGTTAATCGAGATGCTCAAATTAAAACTCTTTTTGAAATGTCTGTCGATAAAATCAAAGATAAAAGACAGTTGAAACTTATATTCAAAAAAGTAATACATTATGAATCTAAGTTTGGTAGTTTGGAAAATGTTTACTCAATGGAAAAAAGATATATAGATGCTTTCCCAGATGAAACAGAAATTGACATTTTCACCTCTAGATATCAAATACAAAATGCCAACCTGATGAAATCGTTAGACTTGCCTTATCTGCCGCAAGATCAAGACCTGGCCTCCGAATATGATCTTCTCAATTCTAATTTTATTTTTACAAATGCATCACAAAAAAGGTCTCGTAATAATAATGCTTGGGATCAGAACTCTAACAAAAGAATGAGAAGGGAACAAACGATTCCACAGGAAATTATCGACCTATTTGCAGTTTTACCTAAAAGACAATATTTCAAAAATGCTCTTCTTGATCCTCAAAAATTAGTCAGTTTTCTGGAAGATCAAGTTGTCCTTCCAGAACCAGATAAAATAGAAGCTAATAGGAATTAATAAGATCTCACCAAATTTTTCTTGATTTCTCACAGAAAAATATAATTGCGCAATACTGAAACATAATGAAAGTCTATAAAGATTATATAGTACAGGGAAGATATATATATGTGAATATTTATGCATTGTAATTTCGTTATTTTTGAACTTTCTCCTTTACTGCAACCATTCCATTTGAAATGACATTTTGCAACCATGACAATTCGATCCTGCTTACATTCCTGGCATAACCTTTAGTAGTGAAAACATACTCGGTGTACATTATACCTGGACAAGTTTTATTCAAAAATAACATAGAAGATGGGTGAACACTAATTGGTTCACCTGTAGTAACAGTACGGTATGATCTATCTGGCATACCAATTGCTGTATTTTTGGAAAACCCTGACAGGAAACATTTCAATATTTTTTCAATCTGTTCACTATTCAAACTATTTCCTTTCTCAGTTTCTTCTTCCTCTATCTTTGTGGATGATTTCTTGAACAAACGTTTACAGTACATTCTTAACTGTTCTCTAATTTTGACGACATTTTTGAAACCACGATATGATAGGCAGAGTTCTTTACACCAATTATTCCTTTCTGTTGATTTATTAGGTCCTGCCAATTCATAGAAGTAAATATTGAATAATTCTTTCATCATTATCAAATCACCATACTTGCTACCTTGGTTACACAATGATAAACGAAGCTCATTAACTTCATCTCTTTGTTCAGGAAGAGGATTCAAAAGAAGAGTCTCGACACTGAGGCATGCCACAACATCTATGACATCTTCTAGACAATCCATTTCACTAGCTGTAATCAAAACGCTACTTAGATGTGGTGCAAGTGGTAAAAGTGCCATATCTTCACCTCGTTTAGTAATCTTACCATTATCATCTAAGGCACCAAGTTCATACAATTCTTGTAAAGCTAGAACTAGTGCATTTTTACCTGGATGTTCAAACCAAGTCCAGTTGACAATATCGTTAATGCCAGATCTTTTTAACATTAGGACAGGAGATGTAACATCACTTCTTGAAATTTCTGGTTCAGTTTGTGAAGGTAATGATTTAAAGTCTGATTCACGATAAAGTCTGAACGATTTACCTTCAGCTTCTCTACCAGCACGACCACTTCTTTGCATTGCACTTGCTTGAGAGATAGGTACTGTTAATAAAGTAGCTAATCCTAATTGATGACGCCATACTTTAACTTTACGAAGACCAGAATCAACAACGTAACGAACACCAGATATCGTAACAGAAGTTTCAGCAATGTTTGTACTGAAAACAATCTTTCTCTTGAAACCTTTTATCGGTAAAAAGACCTCAGCCTGTTTAGCAGGAGCTAGAGCTGCGTATAACGGATAACCAATCATCAAAGGTACTCTAGAATCACTTGCTGTAGCAACAGCTTCAGCTATATTATTGATGATCATTACAGCTTTATCAATCTCTTCTTGACCTGGTAAAAAACACAGTATATCACCCAACGGTTCGCTTTGATTCAATTGTACACAACATCGTATGGTAGAATCCACTATATCATCACTTGGAGCTGTCAAATAGTACTGGCTAACAGAAAACTTACGACCTTCAACAAACAATATTGGTGCATCATTAAAGAATTCACTAAATTTTTCAGCTTGTAGTGTAGCTGACATGATGATAATTTTGATATCAGGTCTCCTGCCCATAATCAAACCTTTCAAGAAACCTAGGATTAGGTCTGTCAAAACTGTTCTTTCGTGCGCTTCATCGATAATAATGGTACCATACTCTTTCAGGTCTCTATTCATCATCAATTCTCTGAGAAGCATACCATCGGTCATATACTTCAACCTAGTATGCGAGCTGCTCCTGTTGTCGAATCTCACAGAGTAACCTACTTTCCCACCAACGTTACAACCATACTCTTGTGACACACGAGTTGCCAGATTAATTGCTGCCACTCTACGAGGTTGCGTTACAGCTATGGAACCCGATCCACTCTTCAAATCGTCCAGCAAAAACTGTGGAATCTGTGTCGATTTACCAGAACCAGTCTCACCAATCAGAACAGTCACTTGGTGCTTCTTCACGTACTTCATTATCTGGTCTCTGTGCTTATACACGGTCAACCCAGATCTCACCTTCACCAAACGAGCCGCTCTTTCACGCAATTCGCGCCCAGACAAAGCATGATCCACAGTGTCTTCCTCTCCATCGTAATTGTCGCCATTCTTCTCCTCAAACTGCACTACTTTGGCCCCAATCCTGTCCCTCTTGAACGGATTAACTTTCCTCACCTTCCCATTGGCCTTATGCGCCCGTACTTTAGACATTCCCATTCAAAAAATGACGCTGAACCTCAACAACACACTCCCGAAAACACACAACGTCTCCCTGATCCGCCAGGACTGCTTTCCCACTGCT
Source organism: Yueomyces sp. D-C8-1 (assembly GCA_031771845.1). Lineage (NCBI taxonomy): Eukaryota > Fungi > Ascomycota > Saccharomycetes > Saccharomycetales > Saccharomycetaceae > Yueomyces > Yueomyces sp. D-C8-1. Next base: position 388,049 of record JASCNY010000008.1, on the reverse strand, counting down.
CGAGGACAGCTCTTATTACTGCCAATTTATCCATATTATAGCTCATCGCATTAAAATTTTTCACATTCTCGGGAAAACCTTCAAGGTCGTACCGGTTACGTCTTTTACTGATATTTTCCCGATGCGGCGAGAAATTTCACTTTCTTTAAAGTGAGCTACCACATAGTTAAGAAGACCTGAAGTCATTTGCCAAGAGGCTTGGCAGATGGCGGCTCAACGGTGAGGATTGAGACATGGAGAGTGTGCTCATTGGATTCGTTGCTGAAAATTGGTTCTAGAAGGTCCTGTTGTGGTTCGTGGTGCCGTGAAGAGACCAGAATATTTTGGTGATATTTTTTTTTTTTGTCTGTATTTTCTTGAAGATACATTATTGGGTGATTGCCAAGCTTTTGGTGTGGTTTGCTGGTGTTGTTTGAATTCTGCAGGTCGATATTGTATAGTGGGGGATGTTTCGTGAATCGCACGGCGACAGTAGCTTAACTGTGAGGATTTTGTTTATCCATCTTGCGACAACGTTCACAATGGTGTTCCAAATATTGGCGAATCTGACAATCCCAGTGACCAATCTGACGCTGTGCAACTACAACGAGATACGGTTTGGTGTGTATGGCTGGTGTATTGATTCGAAGGAACTGAATCGGACTATTTGTGGTCCAATTAAGATTGGTTATAGTTCGAATCTGAGTCTATGGCAACAGTACGTGCAGATGCCTACAGAGTACAATAAAGATGTATCTAAATTGTTAGTTATGCATGGTGTCTCTGCTATTTTTTGCACTTTACTGTGGCTTTTTATACTTCCGTTGAGATTTTGGTTATATTCACCTAAATACACACTTGTAGCGAGTCTATTATCTCTGGTATGCTACGTTATGACTTTACTTTCTTTCTTGGTGGATCTACTGCTTTTCTCTGATCGGTTGACCTGGTTAGGTTGGTTTGGTCTTATGTGTACCATATTGATTGCAATTTGTAGCTCGATTTTATGGTTGCTAAGAAGAGCTGCTCGAATGAGAATGTATACAAAGAGAAGGTTGGAGGAAAGCTCCGATATTCTTACATATAGTATGCATGATTTTGACGATGAATCGAGCACAAAACATCGTAATTTCTCCAAGACTATGCATAAAGTTGTCACTTTGGATACGCAAGATTCTTAAATTGACACGATCATCACATTAACAATATTTGACTATTGAGATATTTTGCTGGCCAAAATATCATATCAATTATATATGTACATTACTTTCCAGACATTTTTGTTATCTTTCCTATAATGTGTGTTTTGGCAATTACACCACGCTTTGGATTTACGATTGTCAAACAGTTCTATACACGAAATTACATAGCTGGACACATTGATATGTCCCAATTGCCTATGTTTAGATCATTTAGTATTTCTTACTCACCATATCAATAGTTCCTGAAATAAGTATAAAACTTTGTAGGAAGATTGAAAAATGTGACAGAGAACAAGTATGTACGCTACTAAAATTCAAGAGCATTTATCGAATTATAATTAAATAATACTATTTGAAGAAGCTGCATATCTATAAGTATTGGTAATATACAAATACTCATGCATTTCATGCGTCACAATACATGATCCTGTCTTCCCATCAAAAATGCTTTTTGAGAAACAGTTAAATGATGTTAATAATGAGTTAAATGTTCATTCACTTTCCTTATTGTCATCAGAATATTTAAGCGATCATTTCCCACTTCTACAAACATCATGTATCAAAGAAGCTCTGTCAACATTTCTTCCAATTTGCCTCAAGCAAGGATTTGAAGCTGTCACAACAGAAACAAAAGTTGAAGTTGCTGTAAAATTATCCTTCTGTGAGTTTGAAGTGATAGGTTTGGCACACAATTTGAACCCATGTATAGGTTTAGATGATATAACCACCATATCAGAATGCTTGCTGTCTTCAGATGTGTCATCTCAATGGTGGACAACCTACAGCGGTTACTATCAAAATCTTGCCACTATTTGTTTTGAGAATTCTCTCCCTTATGAAAAACATCAACTATTAGAGTTGTTTCTGAACATCACAAATTTGTATGAGTCCTTTAGTTATGATATTCAGTCTAACATGGAAAGTATTCTGGTAAATGTGAATAATGCCTCTGATGAATACATTCTTGATCTGGAAACAAAATTCAAGAGTGCATCTGACAATTTCGAAGAATATGTAAGGTCAACAAACGAAAATGTCCTGAAAGACATAATATCAATAAAAGATGAGCTACAGGAAGTCATTGAAACCAACAAAAATTCCACTGAAAATATTAAAAGGAAAGATTTGTTAGTGTCCCAGTCTTTAGACCAGTTTCAGTTTGCAATAGATTCAATACTTGCCCAGTTCTCTGACCAAGAGATTGCACAAAAGTTGAAAGAGATTAAAACCAGCCAATTTCAGAATTTAGAGGAAATGTATAATGTATCCTTTGCATTGTTAGAACGATATAATACCGAGCAGCAGAAAAGAAATCAGATGCTTCAAGATGATTTCGAAATAATAAAAGACGAAGCTAAGTTGTACATTATGGATCTGGAAGAAATGATGTTAAGCAATAAGGAAATTGTAAGTGAAACATTTCAAAATTCATTATCGACCTCAATCAATGATATTATACTTCCTGATATATACGAGTTGAAGGAAGAATTTTTAGGCAACTGGTTCCAGATAACCAACCTTCTTAGTGAGGACTTTACACAAATAAGCCAACGAATGCAGGATAATATTGGCGACGTATCTCTGAAAATTCAGGATGCCAATGAGAGACTGAATCAGCTTGATGAGAGTATAATTTCATTAGAGGGGAATCTAAACCAAATAATCAAAATTTTATCATTCTTGAGCTCAATCTTTTCCAACACGTTTACACTTTTGTTTAGTAGCTCAAATTGGATTTTAATTTTTACAGTTTGCAGTTTATTTCTTCTTAGAAGGTTTAGCTCGAATATTAACAGCTTTCTGCATATCAGGAGTTTATTTATATGGGCGATAAGGATGTTGCTTGTATCTGGCACGGTATATCTTGGTTCCCTCTGCGGTAAGAATGTAATCTAAGTACTCTTGAAAATTGTCATAGAATATGAATTGAATTAGTTGTGAGTTGAAGATTTTAAAAAAGAGTGGTATTACTCATTGATGGAACTGTACATCCTCATGGGTAAATATTACTTTTGAGATGTGTTCTGTGAAATAAATATGTATATGATGTAAAGCATTTAACTTTTCATGTGAATATTAGTCTGTCAATGTGATATTTTCTGTTGAAACTACCGAGTTGGTACTATTATTATGGGTATCTTTGGGATGTCCTAGTTGCAAAACCCTCAAGTCCAAGCCCTTCTTCATGGGTTTAGATCCAATTGATGAGATAATGGATTGCGTATCCGGTGTAGGAGGAGATTGTAGAAAGTTTATTCTGCTTTGAGAAGCAGGTGTAGTTGTATAGTTTAATGAATGCTTCGATGCAGGTGTTGCGAGGTCCTTTTCATCTTGTATAGATGCATCACCCATGAATAAAGAAGTTGCTTTTAGATTAATTCTACTACCTGAACTAGACCTCGTTTCATGCTCCAAGTATTTTAGTTTTGTTTTACGAGTTTCAGCCAACCTTTTCCATTGTTCAGCTTCTAATTTTTTATCAGTATTCTCTTCTAGTATGTCATGTAAGTCCTGTTCAAGCACATTAATTTGATCCAGGAGTTTCAGATTCATGGCTTCTAAAGTATCACCTTTGAATTTTGAGAACTCTGCTTGTTTTTGTAAAACCAATCCTTTATTGATCTCATCCTCTAGAGACATTTCTAAGTCAACAACCTGCTCGCATTTGTGTAAAAGATTGTCTAACAGAGTATCTTGATCATCACTATGATCAATTTGTTTCATAACCTCATTATCCAGATCGAGATCTTCGATATCTCCTTTGGAGTTATTCTGTCCAGAACTTATGGTAGAATGAATATTATCACTACTAACAGGAAGATTTGCATCGACAGTTTCAGGATCTGACTTGTTCATTTTGGCAAGTATATGAGCTAAAGTTTTTATTTGTTTCTTGAGCATTCTATTTTCTTTTTCCTGAAGTTTTATCTCTTCTTGATAACCAGATGTTCGTTTATTATTCATATTGGAGTCTATATGCTTGAAACTTGTTTGATACTTCATGGACTTCAATTGTTCCTCAAGTATACGAATTTGTGTCTTGTAGTAGTCTTCCTTCAAATTGATATCCTTTCTAATTAATTCCAATTCCCTTTTCGAATTTAGACCTTTGATATTTTTAACGATGTAAGGTGAATCTGGGATGGATTTCACTTGTTCACAGATTCTCAGTGTAATCAAAGTATCTCTTTGGTTCTTTAAAAGAGGTGAAATGGCACCGAAAAATAACGTCTTGTAGTTTCCTTCAATTAAAATACTGAATATGTCAACCAAAGTCGAATGGTAATCATGAACATGCTGCGTAAACGTCTGATATGGGGAAGTTCCGGTTTCTGACAACAAATTAATATAGCTTTGGAGACTTTCTGTAGAGTAATTTATCTTCTTGAGGTCTTTAGTACTAATATCGGGTATTTCATTCTTTTCAATATAGTTAGATGATGCTAGATCCATGAAAACTAGTGAACTCACTTTCATTATTTGTTCATCTAAGAAAACCTGCTCTAGATTAATTTTCACGACGCATGTAGAACCAGAATTTATATGATTTGAGTTTCTATTATTCTGACCTTCGATTAAATACGAATTCAGTTCTTCAAAAGACATCACATATACTTGTCGTAGATTTTCCATCTCAAGAAGGTTATTATTGTAATTGTTATCGTTACTATTCTTCTTATAAGACGGCCTTGAAACTTTTAATGGTATCAAATCCTTTGGAGGCGCCAATAAATCATAGACTTTATCCTCATACACCTCGTAAAATGATAACGATACAGAAAATCTGGTATTGGAGCCTACTTGGTTATCTGTTAAACTCTGTATATGGTCAAACACGCTTTCTGCACAACCTTGAACTAAACCACTATTATCACGATGCAAAGATACAAACGCAGTATCCTGGTCCAAATCATCTCTTCTTTGATTTATTTCGGTATTTGATTCCCTAGAAGACATACTAGATAAAATTTCAGGGTCCCCAAACATCGTGTACGATTTCCCGCTTCCTTCCTGGCCAAACATCACAATGGAGCCATTGAAACCGTCAAAAAGGTCGTCCACTTTACTCTGAATCAATTGATCATCCCTGAGCATGGCCTGCCCCACATTCTTATCAAATACTCTATCAAACTGAAACTCCGAGTCTATTTCATCCTCTTCTCCAGCACGTATCGCCACGTTAGACTCTCTTATCTGGATCTTCGACCACACCAAATCCTCAGAGGGCGTCTCTGCCCTTATTCTAACCGCTGTCTGGACCATTTCAGAGCTATGCTGGGGGTACAGGAGCTGATTTCAGTTCCAAATTAACACAATATCGAGAAATCACCGTTCTGTCGAGCACACAAATAAGCAAACCCAGGCAAAATGGGACTCAATCGAACGCCAATCTCGAGCTCTTAATAACACACTAACTGGACAGAGCTCAAAGCGTGGTCCTGGCGAGTAATACCCAATTGAAGTGGGCGTCTTCATCCAACTGGTTATTGCTATATAGCTGGCTTTTGCCTAATAGCTTTACTATGGGAGACTCCGGGTCACCTGACGGTATCTGGAAAAAATACATATATAAGGTGACAGCGACCAGAATATGTGACATGCAAGCGCAATCGCCAGTCTGGGATGGGCTGGCAGCAGTGTCTGGAGTGGATTTGGCGTCTTTTGGAGGCCAAAATTGTGGGCAAACCGGTCAAAATTGGTCTGAAATGTTTGCGACAATGATCTGCTGTGCAATTGTAAACCGTGAAATTGCATTATATCTATCACTCTTTGAATTCTATCGACTGTATTTATTTATTCGTCTTCAATTGTATTAATTGTAAGATTGCATTCTTTATTAGTCTTCAATTCTATTAATTGTAAGATTGCATTCTTTATTAGTCTTCAATTCTATTAATTGTAAGATTGTATTCTATTTATTAATGGTGTATATATGTCCAATTGTGCACATTGTGTAGTCATATCGAATGGTCGCTGGGGCTCAGATACGCACCACGTACATTACAAAAGGTTCGTATTCTGTGTCAACCATTGATGCGTATTGGTTCAGGTTTGGATCTTGTTTGTTGATTTTACCCTTATGGTCCTTGGCAAACGCATTACCACCCAGGTATCCAAAGGCATCGATCAGTTCGGTTTTACATTGCGATAGATGTTTTGGTGGTACAGAGATTATTACCGTGTTAAATTGTGGTGGTAAACCGTATCTCAATACGGATTCAACGAATACTCTCAGAGCTTTGATATGGAACCAATTCATAAAAATATCAGAATATGCAGTTTTAGCAAGTCTGACCAGTTGGATCTTTAAAGAATGTTCTAAACTAGCAGCTGAATCATGTTCAGATTTCAGTTGATCAATCATTTCTTCAGAATAATTGAATTCACGAGGAAGAAATTTATGTTCTCTTGCTGCAATTATGAACTCTTGTACGTTTTTCTTGAATAAATGAACGTTATAGAGGATATATTCATCATCTGTAGCAATTATACCTGCACCACCTGGTACGACATTTGGAGCTAATTTTTCGTATGAATTTTCAAAATCTGATTTTAATGCTTTTGGTACAACGATCAGAACTGTTGTTAAATGATCAGAATTTAATATAAAATCCTTTGTATGAACAATATCATGCAATGATCTCACTGATAGATCACCAGTTTTTTTCCTTTCACTAGCTGTCAAATTCGTCTTTGCACTGTTATAATTAGCTGCAGTTGCACGAACATCTGCATCTAATTGGTTTGATTCTTCTGTAATCGTTGTAATCAGTTCTTTGATAGATTTATCCAATTTGAATTTTCTAGAGTTCCATTGAAAATTTTCCAAATACTCTTGTACTGGAACGTCGTTCACTGGCAATGTACCAAACGATTTCTTACCACCAGTTTCTCCCAAATTGGTCAATATCTCTACGATCTTCGTAATCGACGAACTCATAGTACCGTCAATTTTGGCCAATTCTTCAGAATCCACCAGCAGAGAGTCCAAAGACCCAATTTTAAACTCAGGAATCCGCAATTTAGAGATCAAGGAACGGCCATTGAGCAAGTAATTCTCCAGCCAGGCGTCAGTACCTGTGTTTTGGCCCGTGGTGGGTTTGGCGCTCAGGGGCAAAGACAGCAAGATAAACTCGTTCGAGAGGTTCAATGAGTTACTCATGGCGTCGTTATGGGCTGACAGTGCTGGTTGGCCAGTGTGGTTGAAGTTGTTGTTGTATTGTAAGTTGGCTGCCTCTAATATATACCAATAATAAACTAGGCGATGCGGGTAACGCAAGCGAAGATATATTACTACAAAGTAGAATACCATATGCTTTGGAAGTGGGAGAGCTTGTAAATGGTACCTGTATTGTAGCGTACACCTTGGGCTTCATTTTGGTGGTCTTAGAATAAATTTAGGGCACCTGGTTGTTACGGTAGCCCATTTTGTAATTTAAAAATGATTGGAGCATGCTAGGAGGCTCGTTGTGGGCTCTATCTTAGCACAGACACCACCATAAAATAAAGAATACTCGGTTGTGCCTTGCTCAAGCGTAATAAGAATGGTACAGGACAGTATTAAATGTTATACCATATTATAGAATTTCCACGTGTTGGTAGCGCCGCACACCCAAAACCTTGCATATTCATACCAAATAACCGCCCACCAACCCAAACAGCTACCGCTGGGAACGCTCCTGGCACTGCCAGGACCTCAAACAGCCGCCCAGACCGTCTTTTGTACTGGTTTGAGCCAAATGGTGCTGCGCCCGGGTAACGCTGGAAAATTTTTACTATGTAAAAATCCGATGAGCATTGAAAAATCACATAGTAAAGACGGTTTTACTATATAAAATAGTCAAAATTCAGTCAGAACCACAATCGACGTATATTGGACAGAGCAACACGTAAAATGAGCTCTAATTCGATTGAAGAACGGTTAAAGTCCAATTCCACAGCTTTTTCGAGTCTTTTGTCGTTGATACCGGCCAAATATTACTATGATGAGGGAACCCAAGAGCAATGGATGGCTAAGAAAAAGAGTAAATCACAGTTGAAATCTGACAAATTGCAGAAACTGGACCCAGATGTGGATGTGCCAGAGGAGAAAATGGCTTCAGATGTGCTGCAAAAGAGAGAATTAGAAGCTAAACCAGTCGTTTTGCCCGGTGCTAATTTGAAAGAACGTTCGAATAAGAAGAAACCAGAGGTTGTTGAGATTGTTGAACCAGTCAATAGTGTCTCTGTGGCTGCAAAACGTGCAGAAGATTCCTCAGAGAGCGATGATGACGATGTTACTGTTATGTTCGATGATGAGGGCAATATACAGAGTAAGGCATCTTCCATTGAACAAGATGTGACGGTTTCAGAAGAGAAAGAGAACATAGTTCAGACGTCTGAGAATGTCGATACGTTGAAGAGTGATGAGAGTAAATTGAGTGACAAAAAAAGTAAAAATATTGAAACTTTACGTTCGAAATTACAGTCCAAGATCCAAGCTATGAAAGAAAAGAGGAAAGCACCTGGTTCAAACGTTTCTGGTGCCCCATCTTCTCGTGATGCTATATTGAACCAAAGGAAACGTAAAGCAGAACTGAGGAAACAGAAAAAAGAGGTTGAAGAAGTAGCAGATGATAGTGATAGCGACAGTGATGAAGATGTTGATCAGGATTTGGACCAACCAGATCTTAAGAAAAGGAAAACAAACGATAACAAATATAACATCAATACAGATGATCTCATGTTCCAAAATATTATCTTTGACGATGGTGACAGGACTACATCTGATCTACAGCGTCTCAGAAAATCGACTCATTCCAAGATCAAAAATGGTGGACCATCTAAAAATGATATCAAAGCTCATTTGAAAATTTTAGAGACTAAAAATGCCAAAATTGAAAATAAAGATGAATTAGAACAGATAAATACAAAACAAAAGGAAAAATGGCAAAGAGCTATGCTTCAATCAGAAGGTTTTAAACTACGTGATGATGAAAAATTACTAAAGAAAGCTCTCAAGAGGAAAGAAGCTAAAAAGAGAAAATCTGCTCTTGAATGGAAAGAACGTAAAGAACTTGTCAAGACTAACATTGCCGGAAAGGCACAGAGAAGAGAAGAAAATTTAGCCATTAGAAAACTGAACAAGGGCAAAAAGAGATCTCAGAGAACTAAAATGATGCCAAAATATCGTCCAAAAGCTCTACCGAAAAAGAAGAGAGCTGGTTTCGAGGGTAGTATCAAATCGAACAATAAAAAGAAGTAGAGAAATCTCATCTCACTACCCTCTCTGTCTCACCTTGTTGTCATTCATATCATACTGTACCATTTTTTTTGTTTCAATTCTCATTTTGTTGCATTTCTGTTTTTTGTATTTTAATCAACCAATCCACAGGTAATATAAACATTACACTACCAAGACTTCATTTCAAATATCGCATTTTATATATATTTCTACATACTATTCTATCATATTTGATGACCATAATAAACATTTCTTGATCACCATTAGTTTCAGGGCCTCCACTACATTTTTTCATTGTTATTTACTGGCACAGACGCCTTTTGTTAAAATAGTGAAATTTGGCAAAATCTACTTATTAAATATTGAAGTTTCAGAGATTGATAGAAAGATCAAACTACTGGTTAGAGATTGCTGATGGAGGTTAGTGTCCATGCTGCTATTCAATGTGTTGGAAAAGCGATGTTTGGGCTTCATTTTGAGGCCAAAAACCATATGTAAAGCATCGCTGAAAGTAAGATATCTGGATTCTTATTCGTGGAGATATATGAGTCCCAGATGCTCTTTCCATAGTGGGTCTGGTGCTGCTGCTAGTAGGAGAGTATCTGAGAGGATGCCTGTGAATCCAGATTTACTCAACAAAGACCAATTGACGCCTCATAAACTAGATCAAGTAGGGCTGGAAACCATACTTAAAGGTTTACAAGAGGCAAACATGAAATTAATGAAGATGAACAACGATTTGATAATACAGTACCTTGAAATGGCTTGTGCAAAGATACACCAACGCGAATCAAAGCAATTGAAAGCACTCATTGAAGAACTGAAGCATCCAGAAAAGACCGATGTGCTCTTACAATTGAAACACACCATCAAATACCTGGTGTATATCTGCCCATCAGAGATAAAGTTTATAAACAGGCTGACGAGAACCTTGGACAAACCACCAGAGGAGCAATTATACCAGGCACAGTTTTCTAATGAACAAGAACTGCATTTTCGTATGGTACAGAATCAATTGGGTATTCAAGCAGAATGTCTGTATCATGTTGAGCTCTTATTTCTGATTATGAGGAAACTGAGACGCTTCCCAGAATTAAATCCAGAGCTAAGTACGTTGGCATATGGTCAAATGGGGCAAATTAACGAGTTTTGTAAATTGATATCAATACCACAGTATAGAACGGTAGGTGTCTTCCTTTCCTGTGAATTGATATATGCTCGTAATAAAGTCAGACTCGATCCAATTAATGAATCCTTCTATATTGAGTCATTGCTTGAATATGGATTTTACAAAAAGGCATTTGATCTGTTTGAATCTAATAAGGAAAAAGTTAATCAAAGATGGTGGTATGAACTGGGTATGAAAATTTGTCTTCTAGGCAATTATCTTTATAAATTTCAGCTACTTCTAGTTGAATACGATAAAAAATTCGAGTTATACCCATATCTCCCACCAGATATATTCAAAATGGCGTTCAAAAAGATACTTCAAGTAAACAATAGATCTTTTCTCTATTCTTTAACTAACAGGCTGATTGCTCGCTTAGACTCACAAGGAAATAGAACAGGGCCAGATAGAGATTTTACTGGTATGATTACATTTAGAACTCCTGATGATGCACACAAACATTTCAATAGAATACAATATTTTACAGAAGATGATCTTGCTTTCATTATGGAATACCACTTGCATCGTAAGAACGTTGAAGTGGTGTCAAAATTGTACCAGAAATATTTTGGAGATAAAGATGATGGATCTCTGTCCCCGGCGATACTGAATGTCAAATACAAATTGTGTATATTGCAATATTTGACGGAACTTCAAGATTTAGTAACATCTTTGCATGATGGTCAAGAAGAGCAATCGAAGATACAAAATATTAGAGAAATTCTCTCCAAGATAACGTCAACATGTAAGGAAAAACTTGGTACATCAAATAAAAGTCACATATTTGATTCGCTCAGGATCCTTTCACGTAATGAAAAATTGAGCTCTATCGTAGAAAAAGTTGTTACACACGAAATATCTGAAGAACGCTCTTCTGATATGTCCAATTCCAAATTTTTCAAATATGTGCTTGATATTCTTCTCTTATATGGTAAGATTGATCAAGCAAATAAAATATTCGCAGAAATGATTCAATCTCAAAAAAAAAGTTTAAATAACCCTGAAACCTATGGACAACATTATTTCCCAGAGGTACGAGGTCATCATTATGCATCCCTCCTAAAATACTATTCGGGAAAGGTCAATAAACGTTCTTCACTATCTTCAAGAGCATTATATGTGAGAAAAGTATTACAGTTACACCATGAATTTGTAAATAGTGGAGTTGAATTCAATGCAATATATTACACAAAGTTACTAGAATTTTTCAGAAAATCAAATGAACTAAGGTTGTACATTACTACAGCCAATGATTTGCTTGACTCGTGCAGAATAAGCTTGGGAGAACCTAGAGAAAGGCAATTAACTTTTTTTGAGAGAAGATTCCTTACTTTTCCATTGTATTATGAACTCTGGAAAGGTTATTACTTGATCACACAAAAGAATGCATGGTTACAAATCTTAACCCCTTCAAGAATGAAGAAGGCATTGGTGAATACAGTACCAAATGAGCACTTTAAATATTCAGCCAGACAATTGTTTTCATTTATGGTCTCATTGTCTCATGTATTGCTGAATGAAAAGATAATGTCATTAGCCTGTAAGACTCTCGTCAAGCAGAGAGACTGGTCGGCGCTTTATTGTGCCCTGCTGGTAAACAGTAAAGTGCAGGGAAACAATCTGCCGATGGAAGTCCTACAATACAGTCTTATCGGCTTAACAAATGAATATGTCCTGCATGAAGTTGGATTGAGAGATATAGATCCCACCGTCAATAGTGAAGAGTATCACAGAATAAGGACTGAAATCAACAAAAGGAGGAATGGAGGTGAGTTGTACGATGGTATACCAGCGAACGCAAATATAAATGAAGTCTTGATGAAAGAAATATGGAAATTTCTGAAGATAAGTAAGAAATCCAACCTCGACGTAGTAATTGATGATATCAAGAAGTATGCTGACAACCTGGGCATTTCATCTCAACTCCCAGAATTGAAGTGAAGAAACAGTCATACCCCAACATGTACATAAGATAACGAAGACTAATTACCTAAACTGCATACACTTTATAGAAGTTTATATATCATAGACTACATAACTAGTAAAATATTCACATTATATTTTTTTTTTTGCGACACTACAAAATACTCATTTTTGGTTCAATTTTTTTGCTTCAAAAACCTTAAAGAACAGAAAAGCAAGCTCAATCAATCTGTGAGGTTTATTTGGCACCAATTCGGGCTCTTGTCATGGCAGAACCGACCATCACAACTAAATTTAATATTTGATTCCTCTATAATCGGTATTTTAGCTGTAACGGCGCCTTCGGGCTTATACCAATTATACATATTTAAACTTCACCAAGTGAAAAATAATGTGTCAAAGATCAATAATACGTTCAGGAGGACGATATTGGACCCATTTTGGAGCCAAATAGTGGTGCTAGATCGAATTTTCAGCATTGGTTCCATTATAGTGGCGTCTGTTCACACTTTTTTGCTGCTATAGAAAAAGTTATGTTAGGAGACCCTTCGAAGAGACTGAGAGATGCAGTCATAGAGGGCAATCTGCTGATTGTGAAGCGGTTACTGCGGCTGTACCCACATCTATTAACGAACATTGACCCCACTAACGGTTGGAGCTCTTTGCATTATGCATCTTACCATGGACGATACCTGGTATGCGTTCTTTTGATCCAGTTGGGGCACGACAGACATGAAATTATCAAGACGTTCAAGAACAATACGTGTGTGCATTTGGCTTTGATGAACGGCCATGAGCAGACAACTCACCTGCTGATCCAGCATTTCCCACAATTTATAAATTACAAAGGTGATAAGGGCAGGACGCCGACACATATTGCATGTATGCATGATTATTATCAATGTTTGGGTTTACTCGTTGGTGTAGGTGCTAATTTAGCCAGCAAGGACGATGAAGGTGATTCGCCTTTGCATGTGTGTTTGGAGTATGGCAGTGTGAATTGTATGCGAATGTTGATGCAAGGTTTAACTATAGTGGATGACACGATACGAAATAATAATAATTGGAGGCCCAGCGATGTGGCTATCACTTTCGACATGGCTAAATTATACAGTAGAATGTTGAAGGATTCGTCTTTCTCCAGATCAACTTCTCGAAAGCCTAGTTATTCAACTTTCAAAACTCCGGTATTGAATCAGAAACCTACATTCGATGATCGACCTTCTCCTGTGGTATCATTGAACTCATATCAATCGTTATACACTCCACCTACGCCGTTCCCATCTTTGCCACACATTTCTACAGATAGACGATCGTCTAATACTAGCGCTAGTGTAAAGACGCCAACGATGAAGTCTCCTATAATGAATTTATCATTTCTGTCCATGTTCACGCCAAAGGAGAATGTTGTAAATGGGAAGGATAAGGATAAAGAGGGTAGAATATCATCAGAAATGAATAAGAGGAAAAGCAAAGACAGTAACGATGGACCGATCCCCAGAGTGAAATCTAATGTTTCTTTCACGAACTCTTCCAGGTACAATAAAGAGAATATGAGTTTATTTGGCACTGGTAATACCACATCAAGGGTCTCATCTCCTGGTAAAAGGCACAGTTCTCTGAACGATGTGGATACTGAACATACTGAAAAACATGACAATGATGTAGATGTTCAGCGATATACGCCATCTAGTACAAATATTAGCAGCAGCAATACAAGTGTAGTTGGTGAGATACCCAAAATTCCACAAAATAGGCCTAAAAAATACAGTAATAAGAGAATACTTCATTCAAGTGGTCCTCATAGTAAGGGTAGTATATTTGAGCTAAATAGTAAGGATTCCGAACTAGCTGCAGAAGCCAATGAAGTGGAAGATGCATACGAACGTAGTGTTAAATATGGTGATCAAGATAAATTTATGAGCGACTGGGGTAAATATAAGAGTGAAGTAGAAAAGGATAAGAAAAATGGTAAACCAGATCAGAATAACAAATTTTGGGATCACTATAAAGTTGGTGGTGAGTTAATGAAGAATAATAATGCGGAACTGATTAATAAATATCTGAGTGATTCAAAAGATGATACATTGCATAGTCCAGGGACTTACTATAACAGTCTTCATTCAAATATGGCACACCAACCGGGATCACTACTAAATATTTCTGTTTCCAAAGTACATCGTGACATGGCAAAGGAATAGTTCAAAGAATGTTCATTTGAGAACAACATGCTGTAGTCCTAATATATCCAATAGCATACGTACTTAAGTACGTTAAAATAAAAATAGACTATTTTTGAAATGCATAAGTAGTTAAATCATTAAAAGTTATATATTCATTTATTATTTATTATTGTTACGGGTTTAGAGCACATATTGTAGTATGAAATGTTTGATTATTTTCTTTGATTATCGACCTGTTCAAACATCTTATCAATGGAATCACCAACATACATTTTGATCTGTCTTCTAGTGGCGGGCAAAACTTTACATCTCACATTAACGTCTTCCTTAGTTTCAGCAGCCAATGCATCGTAAGCTTGGAAACGATGACAACCACCAAATGCAAAATAGTAATCTTCACCATTCTCACGAACTCTCAACACATCAATGGCGGGCAAATTACCATCCATCGCTGTTGCCTCTTGCAACGAGCAAGTAGCACTAGCCATAGGCGAACCTTTCATAGTGGATAACATGGCATCAATTTTGCTATGGTCCAGTAGTGGTGGTATTGGACGATATATCGATGAGAGTGGTACTTCTGTAACTGCTAGGCTTGTGGTTTGAATGGACATTTTACACGGTTTGCTTATATAGTGCTTCTGTGTGCTATCCTGGTCTTCGAGATCCTAAGCAGAGTGCAAAATTATGTACTTATATATGAATTGTCTGGTCGAGGTCTGCCAGGCCAGATATTGTTACCACTGTAAGCAGTTGCAAAGTGCTGCGATTATGTATGTAATTATAAGCTAATACAGATCAGAAACCTTAGCAATAATGCTAATTCCAGAACGAGTTCTCGTGATAATTATCAAATTAGCAGTACTAAGCACTCAAAACGACAGAATTATGAGCTGATGGATCATTACAGGTAACCAAGACGGGCTGGATTTCACCCAAAAATGCACCAAAATTGTTGAAAAAAACTGGTGAAAAAAGGCCATTGGATGCCGTAATGAAGAGCTCTGCACCTGTGAAGCTGTCATCGCCATTGACCACCCACAAATCCTGGTATTGGGTATTTCAAATCTCCAAAATATGTTTAACATCGTATTTTTTCACGATTTATTATCTTTAATTTGCGTCGCCTGGCAACCGACTGGGATTATTACTGTAAACGGAACTGTTTCCATGCTCAAAAGTTTCAAAACTCACCATACAGAAGCTCTGGAGTGTAATAGAAGTGTGTGTTGAGAATAGGCTCATGGCACGCCTTCAGGTGAGTCCTAATCAGACAAATTTATCTCGACATGTCGTAAATGTACCAAAAAAATTCCAACGAAATTCCCAAAAAATTCCAAAAAATTCCAAACAAATTTTAAAACACCATTGAAATAAACTACTAACTCTTGATACACTCAACATATTTACTAGAGGTTCCAAAACTAATCTTTCCAATCGTTTATAGTCCAATGACAGCAATCACGTGCCGCAGCTTCTAGGGGCCTCCTATAAAGAGTGAAAAATCTCGAATTCTAAAGAAGCACCAAATGACCAGTAGACGTCTCAACAGTCGAATAACCGCCTGAGTGAGCCCAATTGACGTTTCAAAAGTCCCAATTTACCTGGAAAAGTGCACATTTCACCCTATAAAGATGTCCCAGTCGTTGCGTCCATATCTTACCGCCGTTCGTTACTCTTTGGAGGCTGCGTTGACGCTGTCCAATTTCTCCTCCCAAGAGGTGGAAAGACACAATAGGCCTGAAGTGGAAGTCACCAACACTTCTGCTGAACTGTTGTTGAAACCTATGCATATTTGTCGTAATGAGAGCGAACAGGTTCTCATTGAATCATCTATCAATTCTGTAAGAGTATCGATTAAAGTGAAACAAGCAGATGAGATAGAACAGATTTTAGTCCACAAGTTTACTAGATTTTTAGAGCAGAGAGCTGAATCGTTTTATATCTTGAGAAGAGTTCCTGTAAAGGGATACAGTATCTCTTTCTTAATTACGAATTTCCATACTGAAACGATGAAAACTAATAAATTGGTCGATTTCATTATCGAATTTATGGAAGAAGTGGACAAAGAGATCAGTGAAATGAAATTGTTCTTGAATGCTAGAGCTAGATTTGTCGCTGAAGCATATCTTGGTGAATTTGTCTATTGATCTGTCGTGGGTATATTAGGCGAATTTCTAACTGATTCGACCACCTTACAACTCCCACATGCAATTGCCAGATACATGTCCACGATACTTTTAAAGGTGATTGATCACAACATTGTGACCCCATTAGATGTACCAAGAAATGTATATACATACCCATGAATGCCAATGAACAGTACTATTTGTGTTCTATGTATATAATTTGTGCGTAATTATAGATGACACATTTGTATATTGGTTTGTGCAAGTTTTCCTCGATCACATACATGATTCCAGTATGGAAATTGAATATCACATAGCAATTCATGAATATAGGAATGACATAGCAATATTGAATATATAGAAATCTCATGACATATCTATCGTATTTACATAAGTGTCATTTTGACATTATCAAGGACATCAAATATTTACAGATACTTTGAAGAACTGTTGGTGCTTGAAACCGGTGCTTTGATTATCACATCTTCTCTTTTATCAGGTTCTTTCGATTTCAGAACAGGCTCGTTAGATTTTGTCTCTTCCTCGATTGCACCAGTTTCGTCAGAGTTTATCTCTTTCAAAATCATTTCCCATATCTCATTCTCATCCATATCTTCCTCTATAGGCTCCACCTTTTTGGGTTCCACCAATTTGTCTTTGTTGAAAAGTCTCATAGCGGGAAGTAACTCCTCATCAATGTCAAAATCGCAGTCACCATCTTTACAACGCTCTATCAGGCCCTTCAGTATACCTTGCTTCACTTTAAAACGGTGTTCCATATCTTCGTATTGTCTTCTGCTCTGAGTAGCAAAGTTTAAAGCTGTGGTGAATATAGCTAGCACAATCATTGGTCTCACGAATGAATTTCTCCGTTTATTATTCTTATTCTTGCTTTGTGGACGTTTATTAGCAACTGAGTTCTGTGTAGCATACAACCGACTATGCCC
The DNA here is from genome assembly GCA_031771845.1 of Yueomyces sp. D-C8-1. Classification (NCBI taxonomy): domain Eukaryota; kingdom Fungi; phylum Ascomycota; class Saccharomycetes; order Saccharomycetales; family Saccharomycetaceae; genus Yueomyces; species Yueomyces sp. D-C8-1. The sequence goes on along the minus strand of JASCNY010000008.1, from coordinate 370,294 downwards.
ATTTAAGTGTGCCAATTGAAGTGGCATTGGGTGCATCTGGCACCTCAAATACGGATTGAACGACCTAAATGAACCAAATTGTAGTGTGCTTCTAAATTTTAACATATTCAAAATTTGCCAAAACAACTCAAGAGCAATTTTAAGTTCTTTTAATGATTCTAAATCCACTCAAGCCTCTTCAAAACACCAATATCTTAGCCTAACAAACTTTCAAAGGCTCAATCAAATGTTGTTGTACTCTTAAACCAAAATTTCCTAAGCAAACCAAAACAAAACCTTTCTGATCAAACCAAACACGCTGATTACGATGGTGCCATCAATTTATTCCGTCAAGACCTCTGAATATCTCTGTGGTCCATTCTGAAATATCTCTTGCCCTTACTGATATTTCCTCTTTTAAGCATTTTAAAGATCTTTAAATTTCAACTCGCGCGGGTAACATCTTGAAAAATTTTGAGCTCATCTCATCGATTTTAGTGTATATAATAGTAGTAAGAGACCATACTAAAAGTGGACCTGATTTTGGGTTATTCTAGTGCCAACTTGCCTTCAATAACAGCCACTCATCAAGCAGACGGTTAGCTTGTGTTTTGGTGTAGATTGTGCTGAAATTGGGGATTTCAAAGAGGTTGAAACGAGCAAATTTCGACTGTTCAAGCAGGATTTATTCCATAATTTAGTTTCTCGAGTGTATGATGGAGGAATCTAAGGCTCCTAAGCATGGTAGAAGGCCGAATGCCTCTCAAGATGCCAAGAATAGTGTTGGCGGCTCTTTGGATGCTGGCCTTTTTGACAATTTGCAGAATATACTAAATGATTTGAATCGTGCAGGTTCAAATTCGAAGGACTTCCATCCATTGTTAGCCTTTCTCGATAGAGGATTTGGCGCTCAGATAGTTCAAGGATGGTCTTATTATGCCCAGGTTAACAATCATGGTAAGTTTGCATATGCGACCAATATTTTGATAAGACTGCTAAATTTGCTAAATTCTGATGTTAATGTCATGTCTAAGGGTGATCCATTGATTGATATGCTCTTGACCAGTTATACCAAAGTTTTATACAGAGGTTTGAGCAATGTCAGAGTTCCTGTGACAACAAACATGCTTTCATTGATGGAAGTAATCATCTCTTATAATGACCATTCCCATTTGGAGAAATTCATCACGTATTTTGATCTATCCCTACCAAGTTTGCCCAGAATACTCACACCAAGCAAGACGGATCTTTCAAATGACATTAAATCTGATGCCAAAAATTCTTCCCACGTTGTAATGAGACATGCTTTTATCAAATTTTGGATCAAATTGATAACTAACTGTCCTTCTCAGTTGAGAAAAGACCTCTTAGTGGATAATCATAAAATTATGGGTGCTTGGTTTAAATATATGGATAAAGTTGATTCACACGAACTTATGGAACTAACTTTGATCTGCTTTATTGGTTCTATCTTAAAGGAACCATTGTTCAAAAGAATGTCCAAGACTAAAATATTAAATGAATTGGCTTTATCAAAGATATATCATTTTTACAAGTCAGGTAATAAAGCTTTGATCAAAAAAGTCAATGAATTCTTCCTTGTATATGGTAGTGATCCAAATTATAGTGTTGCATTCCCTGATGATTTCGTTTGGTTCACAGAATCTCCACTAAAACGTAATTCTACAGCCTCTAGTGTTATAGCATCTTCTTCTTTGAGTACCTTGGATTCTGAAAATAATACGAATATCAACAGTTACTCGAATAAATCGCATGGTGCTACCATAACCGTAAATCAGAAGGAATTTCAAGTCTACAATAAACTTCTTTTCAATGTTTTGAAGTTCTTCAAACCATGGGAGGACGATGCACAAGCGGAAACGGTACTTGCCATTTTAAAGCATGTTCCTGAACTTGTGGCACCCTATGTGAATTTATTAGCTTCACAAGGTTCTCACGATCCAAGAATGACTTCATATTGGTTTAGTTCTACGATGGTTATTGGAAAAATCATCAATCTTGAGATTCCCGATTTGATGAACAAAATTGAAACTTATGTGGTCCCAGATACAACTTTAGTAATGGAAAATATCTTTCCCTCGTGTCTTTCAAAATCATCAATCATTAAAGCATTGCAACACGATTCTCTTATTTTCAGGCAAATGGCTTGTCAATTACTAGTTTTCAGTTTCCAAAAGTTTGAAAAAGTTTTGAAACTATATGAAAGAAAAGGTTGGAAGGATTCAAAAGTCCTACTAAGCAATGCATTTTATTCAAACTTACCAGACGTGTCAATATTCGTTACAATCATCAATCAATCATATTCAAAGGCTAAGAAGAATTTGATTTTGAGTTTATCCATGACAATGATTCTTACCTATTATAGCATCTATTTTCCAAATTTTTTTACTTTAAATTTGCCTGCAGATAACTTATACGTCGATATCATGCAAAAGGATGAAGTTTCTGGAATTGAATTTCTAATATTAGATAACTTCTTACAATTTCAGGAATTCAACTCGCATCAAACTAAATGGTGGAATTTCACAAAGGAAAGAAATAGTTTGTTCTCTTTTTTGATCAAGCTTGCATCCTCTAAGAACTCAGATAGTATAATGACTTCAAAGGTCTCTTCATTATTATCGTCGTTGTTGAAAGGAACGATTGTTTTCAATAAGTATCAATCATCTCAAATTGATGCTTTGGTAAACAGTTTACAAGTTATTGGTCAATACGAACCATCGCAGAGTGAATTATCGAAGGTCTTCCATCTTTTAGATGAAACTATTTCTCGCTGCATCAGGACGCCGTACAAATATCTTGATATTTCCAATAGTCATGGAAACATCTCTCCTTTCATTGTGACCTTTATAGAACAATGGAAATTCGTCGAACCTACAGATTTGTTGAGCAGGTGGTTTTTGATATTTATGAGAAATCTAAGTGTTATAGGTGAAGATATCAATGGTATAAGAAGTTGTATCAAGGTAAATACTCCTACTATCTCTGATGATCTTTTAAATTTGTACTTGAATTTCTCCACTTATGAAGAGAACCTGGCTATTCTATCTGGTGAAAAATCATTGCTGTCAAAGTCAACCCACATTTCTTTCTTTCAATACATTCTATTAGAGCCTCTACAAGAATTATCCAAAGTTAATCGTATTCCTGTCTCTACATTGGATGCGGCAGCAGTGTTGTTCAGAGTTACTACACTGATTCAAGATCACACTGTTGCATTCAATAGCGATTTCAGAGGTGTTGTTGATACTTTACTTTCAATCGCAGCTAAATACAGTGTTGCAGATATAAACTATCACATTATGGATCCAACATTAGTGAAAAAACTATTAGAGTGGTGTTCAGATGGGAAACTTGATGAAAAATCCATTTTTTTCATAAAAGCGTTGGTTCATATCTATTCAGAGTTAGAACTTCGTGATACTTGGTATGATGATTATGTTCAAACTTGGTTAAACGAAATACTGAGCTCAAATGCAAAGTTTAGCGATGCAAATCTAGAAATACTTCAGTTGCTTATTTGGTCACTTCCCGCTGATAAAATAATCACAATACTAGAAAAACATTCAAGTTTTTCTCATGATCAAATTTTCCTTCCTCTGGGGAAGGTATTGGCTAATGGTAGTTTGAGTATTTCATACAATCTTTTGAAATCATTACTATCAAGAAGAGATTCTGGACTTGACAGTTATCTTTCTCAATTTGTGGCATCTGGTAAGGTTACGAACCTAAACAGTAATGAATTTTTGGACACACTCATTGAGAAAAGAGTAGATAATAATGTTTTGATAGCCTTTTTCAAATCTTCTTTTTTCAATTCAACAAGTTTTGCTCCATATGCTACCAAATTGGATGTGGCCTCTGCGCCTGCTATGATAGCTGCCTCATACATAACGTTGTCTGATAATCACAGTTTGAATAAGTTTATCCAAGATGTGGTGGAAGCTGCATTCAAACAATTTGAGAATGAAAACACTCTGTTGAATGCTGAGTACTTGAATTTATTCTCTGTCCATTCAAAACTCTTATCCTCTGAACAGAGGAAATCACTATTAAATTATGTTATGACTGATTACGATAGGAAGTATACTTCCATTGTTTCCAAACTTTTTATGCACTTTGACAACTATGAATCAAAGAATGTTGTGGCTTGGATGAATAAAGTTAATTTGTTCATCACAAAATACATCAGTGAGAATGAAGCCATAGATACCCAGTTTGAGGATTTGGTCAAATCACAAATAGAACTTGTCAGAACCATTGACGTATGGAGTAAAGTTAATAAAAGTATACTCAACTCTCAATTGGAACAAATTGTGGGCAGTCAATGGCTTGCAAATACTGTGATTGTTCAGTATACCAGTGCTGTAGTATGTGGCGCTAAACCTAATCTTATCAATGGTACTCGAGTTTTCCAGATGTTAGTCAATAACAAAATCACACATGATAGCTTGAATTCCTCTGATAATATTTTATCATTCTGGACATCATTTTTGTTGTATAACCTTTACTTCCTTGATCCCGTACAAAATAGTAGCAGTATCGTTACAACTACTATTTTGGCTTCTTTTGGCGGTACCATTAGTGTCAAAGATAGGTTACTGATGAAAGTTCTTGAAGAAATCGAAAGTCAAACGTCAATATCGTGGACTGGTCAAATCTATACTTGGGAGCTTTTGGAAGAAGAAGATAGTGAAACGCTGGAATTGATGAGTGAAATAAATTTAATTACTAAAAGGAATGAAGGTTTGATAGTAACTCTGAGAAAGGATTATATTCGTAATACCACGAATAATTTTCCAGTAATGCTACCTGACATTCCAAATATCACAAAGAGTGTATCAGAAACATTAGAATCTTTTCAAAAATTCAACAAAAGAATAGTCCAACAAACACCAATACCTCCAGAAGAGGTTTATAACCCATTTTTTGTCTTACTTCTTTCACTTCATAACGATGAATTGGTAACAACAGAGAGGACTGAAGAAGGAAGTACATTCTTTACATTTAATATCAAAAGGTTCATTGAATCGGGTTTACTCCAATTGATCATAAATTCATTATCATGTAGTGGTCCACTTCATAATTTAGCTGTTTCATTACTTGACCAAATGATGCACTCTCTAGAAGCTAACAAGAAATTCAAAGAAGGTACAATTTTGAGTATCTTTCTGAGAAAGATCAACTACACATTGAAAAAGAACGAGGCCAACACTGAACAAACGTATACTGTTCCTTCTGTGGTCTGGACTTTCGTGGCTAGAATAATAGATTTGGTCATGAATCCGACTCACTCACTGCATGAATTAGCATTTCGTTGGATTTTGAGTTCACCTTACATTCGTACCAGTGAAATTCCTCTGTTAAATGATTTAATGGGCTTGAATTCAGGTACTAAAGTTTTAGAATTCTATTTTGCACAATTATCATGGGTATTAGAAGGTTTGGCCCAAGGTATTAAGACAAAGGAAGATGTTCACTTACTGCAAAGAAAAGATATTATAGAGTGGATGTTCAATCTTCTAAATCTGCCTAATTTGAATTCTAGAATGAAATCCATGATCAATCACATTATGTATAATATTCAACGATTGGAATCTGGGGCCCCCAGTTTGATAACTAGATTTGCTTCCTGTTCTGTGACAGAAATAAATTGCTTGGCGGCATCCTCAGCTTTACAAAAGCTAAAGGACCAGTCAGTGGGGTATAATCAGAGGGAAAAAGATCTGAAAAAGACATTGGTTGTTGAGGAACAACTATTAAACTCAAGAGAGCTGGTATATGGTTATTCTGCTGTTGCCTCATCCCAAAAGAGATTGAGGACTTGGATTTCTGGTGATTACAACACCATCGCTAAACGAGTTTGCAAATAGTTTCTTTATAGAATAAAGTGTAGTATGTATTAATAAAATTATCATAGGTTGAGGGGGTTTGACAGGCTAGAGTTGGTATCCTAGCAGTAGCAGGCAGACGATATATCTACTTAGGAGTTGAAGGACATAAAATCTCCAATATCTAAATCCATCAAATCTGAACTATTACCCAACCATGCAGCTTGATCAGTAATTTCTTTCCAGATATTGTCTTGATTATCAGTTTTATCTAGCCCACTTAAAAGTTCATTAATATCAAAATCATTTACAGTGACAAAAGGATCCGGTTGTGCATTGATATCATCAAGAGAATGTGGTTTGCCACTTGACGTATTATTCATCAAATTATTATCTGATTCATTGTCAGATCTTTTGCTTAAAGAGCCTATAGATTTTTCAAGCGTTTCAAAACCTGTCAAATGAATACATGAGGTGGTATCTTGTGGGTGATTTTGTAAAATCAGATTTCTCATTACACCATTGAAATCCAGATTCACCATTAGTGTGATCAATTGGGCCATTTTTACACCCGCTGGGTAATTTCCCAAGTTAGACATAGTGGAGAACATTTTCAAAGCCTGATCCAGGTAGTCCAATGTTTGATCATGGACACCAAAGGTAGCATTAAACAGTACTAGAGTTGATGCAGCTGTAAATAAGTACTCACGATCCATGTAACCAAACAGAGCCAACATCTTCTGTTGAAATGAACTCCATAGAACTTTTATGGTATTGATAGACGCTTGTAGTGAACTATTGAGAAGAGTCAGAATTGTTGGTGAACAATTTTGTAGGTCGAGAAACTCTTTTTTATTTTGAATTTCCTTTAAGTGACGAGTGACAAAATGAAATAATAAAGGTCTAACGCTTAAATTAATACCTTGAAAGTACTCTTCGAATATATTTGTACCAGTCCTTGTAATTTTCAAATCAGTTTCCATAAAATCAACTTGTAAAAACTCTGGTAATGTGGATTTCCATTCAAGTAGCTTCTTGACAGCATCTTTCAAAATTGGCAAAATGTTAGAGGTTGGCGGCTGTTGATACAAGTTAGCAAGAATTTCTCCGTTGATTCGTACGATTTTGACTGTCTCTGATACAAAGGAAGCTTCAGCGTAATAATAATGTTGATTGAATGGCATTGGTTCTGGAGAGCAATCAATGTTCTCTGGTAACTCTATTGTGATGGTGCTATCGGTAAAACTTAGGGGCAATCCTGCTTTACTGCTCAACATTCTTTCGAACATGTATACAGTCCACCATAACCTTCTTCTGTGTTCAACTTCACAACGAGGGAGAACATCACTTTGTGCATCAACATGCATGCCTAATAGCAAACAAGCCCTCAGTACCTCTCCCATATAAAAATATGATGTTGTAGTGCAATCTGCCACTTGTAGATAGAATGCATACAATAATGTCACCTCTATACCACCTTCAAGAGTTATGTTCTCATCTCTTCCGTTTGAGAAAAGAGCACTGAATAGTCTTGAACCATCTTCAAAGTAACCTGAGCCTGGCATTTTTTTGATGTTAGATGAAGTATCAGATAGTTTCGAGAGGTTGCAAACAGGCACAAAGTACATTTCACCTATAGCAAAAATCATGAGTAGCTTACACAACCATATTGCATGTAAGGTCTGATCTTTGTAGATGGTATCGTTGTTGTAAAGCTTCTGTAGACCATCTCTCACAAGACCCTCATTGAAAAAATAAAAACAACCACCATTAAATGTTAGGAATGTATCTAATAAAACAAGTGCACGTTGATAAGATGGTAAATTAAATCGCAGAACTGATCCAGGTTCGTACGCCGTTTTGTTCAAAAGGATTGAAAAAGAATTTGTTTCTTGAAATATTTTGCTGATTGGTTGCAATGATGGGACATCAGGTATGGGTAAGGCATTATTACGTTGATGAAGTTTGAAATTTTCAGCTATGATATCATTGGCTTTTTGAATCTCGACGAAATGTCCTTGATCCTTTGTTATTTCAGAATTTTTGGATGATCCTTCGAAAACATCATTTAATTGATGGTTCTTTCTTTGGGTATATTTGAATAACAAAGCTTGAACCTCTAATGCGAATAAAGTCATTGAAGAAGAACCAACGAAATAATGTAAACCAGTTCTGGAAGCTACCAAACGGCCACTTTTTTGAACTAAATTTGATCCAATCTCTTCATCTTGACCGTGATTACTAATATATTGAGATGAGATATTGTGATCAGTTTCATATTTTAAGTTATTATATGGAGCGTTGGAAGAAAACAGCGATTGGTTATCAATCTTGTGAGTTAGCGTTGCAGTATTACTCTCCTCACTTGCTTTCAATGTAGTATTTGATGTATGAGAAGATGAGTTATGAGGAACGGAAGAGTTGAGTTGAGGTGTGCTATTGGGAAACAACGTGGGATAAAAATGTGATGTTTTACTTTCAAAGTTTGGTATTGTTGTACCTGCAGCTAAAGTAGAGTTATCAATAGATGTCAGGGATTTAGATCCAACTTTGGATCCCAATAGTGTGTTTGTCTCATCAATGCTACCTGAATTGGGTGGGTCTTCAGTAGAGGTACGATGTGAATTAACTAGCGTAGAGTCGCTCAACTGAAGTGTAGACTTTACTTTTCCATCACGGGTAGATAAATGTTCCAATTTGCACCTCAAATAACTATTTTCCAGTGTAAGATGTTCCCTCAAACCATCGAACGTGCTCTTCTCCGCAACTAGCCGTTTCCTATCTGAATGCAAAGCATTATTTTCTGCTTTCAATTGGCTATTTTCTGACTCTAGTCTTTCAATAGTAGCATTGAGACCATTGAGTCTACTGATTGATATCATTATCTTTTTATTTGGCAAAGAGTACTGGCAAGCAGCCTCCACTTTGGCACATCTGGAGCACGGATGTCCACCGGGACATTTCAAATGTCTGGTTCTGCACCTCACACACGCCAGAGTATTTTTCTTCCTCACATTTTGCGCCTTACTTTTGGGCACAAATGACAACTCTTCAGATACATTTCTGGAGCCATTTGTCGACACTATATCCCCACTATTCCCACTATCCAAACGTGCAGATGCATCCTCCAAATTCTCAAAATCTGAACAACTGTTGCTGTTGAACAAAGTGGCTCCACCCATCAAATTTTCTGACTGAAATCGTCTATAAAAAAATAATCAAATCCAATTCCACTACCACTCGAGGAGAATTCAAATCGGAACCAATTCTTACCTGAAACACTACAATTGAGCATCTAATTGCTGAAACTTTTTTAAATCTTCAAATTTCAGTGAAACCTTTAATTTTGACACTGTTCGGAGTGGCTTCCCGATGACTTTTAGTATGTAAAGCTCATCGAATCAGAGATGGAAAACTTATTAGTTGAAATTGCCAGTCGAGACGGTGTCGAGAGTTGTCGAGCATCCAAAAGTATTGTTCATTGGAATTCTGGCATTTTTTTGATACCAAAATGTGCTGGAAAGTGTGTAATTCAACGTAGATATGTACATGAAAAGTGTGTAATTCGACCTCGATATGAACATGGAAGAGAGGTGGAACCACCATTATGTCTCCACCGAAGTAGACTCGAGATCGTCTTGAGCGGAAACTCTTGTTCTGTTGTACACGGTTCCAGCGAACACAATGGCTGTCCAGATGCCAATACCGTAGTAAAGAGCTCTGAAGTTAGAGCTGGCGATTTTGGAATAGTGTGGGCTTCTAGGTCCCACAGGCCCGAATGCAATGCAGTACTGCACTTGCTTGACATATTGGGGAACAGTAGTCCAGTCCTTGACGGTCAGTGCATCGCAGTATTTGCCCAGATACAGCAGTTCAGACTCGTTAAGGCTCGAAACTTTTTTGAGTACTTGGTTGGAATCCTTCATAGCGTGCAGTTCGTCGAGTAAAGCAACGGAATGCTTGTCGAACGACGAGTCTTCAGGCTCTGCATCTGCGGCTATGGGGAAGATAAGCTGTTTCATGTCTGACATTGCCTCCGGATAGATTGGTTGTTCTGGTATTTTGGGCATACGAAAAACTTTGGACCAGCTAAGATTCTTGAACATTGTGCAACCGACGAGATCCTTCTCTTGCTCTGTTCCTGATGATCTTGGGAGTTGTTCAGTTCAGAAATAAGTCTGTTGAAGTCTTCTCTTTTGTAGTGTGTTGAAATTCATGATTTATTATGTAACCCCGAGGGTATCCGCCATAGTAAATTTACTAATGACAGTAATTGTATACAAGAACATAATATTGATTTTAAAGAAGTATCACAGATATGTGTGTTGGAGTCTTGATTTCAATGTGGTTTGGAAAAAAATTGGTAGTTTTTTGTTTGATGATGTCGAAATTGGAAACAAAATGTTAGGACATCTGACTTATTCATCATAAAAAAAATTCTTGGTACAGTACGTAAAAATATATAAGTATTTCTTGTCCATGAATTAGTTAAATTAAGTTCAGTCCATTTGATCAATATTCGTTCTGCTCTTATTTTATTTTACTTTTGGTGGTCCACAGAAAACACTGGTGAATTTCAAAACAGCTGCAACCAAACAAAATAATAATTGTGATACATAATCTCTCTTTTCTGTTGCATACTCAGCAGTATACATTTACATAGATATAGTTTGAAACATATTAATTTATAAAGGATGTGTGAATAATGTGTAAATAATGTGTAAATTAGTTTGAATATTAGGGCATAGGTATGGGGGTTGTATTGTGTGAAATTCTCTCGTCAGAATTGACAAAACAGAATTTCACACAATTATTGTTATTAGAATAAGATAGCAATTCCACATGCATTTTGAAAGTTTATAAGGTGCATAGGATTGAAGTGTCAATGAATAGGTAAAAAATGAGAAAAAAAAGGGCATATGCTGATTTTGCAAGCAAGGTTTATACCGGTACTACAACAATGTTTCTATCGTTGGTGCAATATCAGAAGGTTTCACCAATGAGGAGAACCGTTTCACTACGTTACCATTTCTATCAATCAGAAATTTTGCAAAATTCCATTTTATATTTCTTAATCCCACTGAATCAGTAACTTTACTCTTTAAAAATTTGAAAACTGGATCTGTATCAGGCCCATTCACATTCACTGTATCCATTATTGGATAATTGGCCACGAATTGAAACCTTTGCAATTCTTCACTTGTGGGAGCATCACCTGGTTTTTTATCACTATCTTGTTGGTGTTCAAACTGATTGCATGGGAAAGCTAAAACGACAAAACCTTTATCCTTGTATTTCTCATATAACTCTTCCAATTCCTGGTATTGTGGTATATATCCACTGTGCATGCATACATTGACAATTAAAACAATTTTATCTTGCAACTTGGAAAAAGGGTATGGCTGTTTGTTATGGTCCACTGGACACAAGTCGTAAAAAGTTGTCATTACAAGAACCAGATGTTTCACAACCAAAATCAACAAGCAAAAGGTTATAGAGTACTTATTTGCCTGCAAATTACAAACAATTTAACTCGAAAGACAATATCAACACTAACGTGCTCAATTCCTACTGTTTCAACCTGTTTAAACCCACTTTTGATAGCCAGAAAAGAGCTCAATCAATCACCTTATCACTGCCTACCAGTAAGAACCAATTGTACACAGTTTATCCAATCAATTGATTGCTGATTGTATAATTACTAAAGGTTCTGATTACTACTGTGAATAGTGATTTTTCAAGCTGGGTGGCCTTTATTATGCCGAATATTTGAAGACGCACGGCTGTAGCACGTTGAATAACAAACATACCATAATTATTGGCATAGACTAAAAAATGTTTGACCTTCAGTTCTTGCAGTGACAGGTTTACTAGTTGCTTTTGTCGAGACTGAGTCCTATTTTTTTTTTTAAAGTTGTTGAATTTTGCAAAATATTGAGAGTAAAATTTTCTACGTTTTTTTGGGGATTTTTATATATATATATGTATGTATAAATAGTGTTGTATACCTTCGATGGGCAGTCTCTTTGTACTTGCAGACACGTATATGTGGAGTAGCTACCAGTGCACACGGTATAGGCGCGTAAATATATGTGTGTTGATCACAGTACCAAGGACCTGAATGTGCTTTCGATCAAATTTTTCAATTCGTGGTACGATATGACAATACAATTCATCTCATCTGGTGTTACAAGCATAATTTTTTCTTTGGTACCGGCATCTAGTTTGTTTAGACATCTTAGTACATGTGTCAGGTCCATAACAGCTTTGCCCTTTTCGTTGACTTGATGGAACACATAATCGTAAAACAAGATTATAGGAAATTTTTCACCAGATTCTGACCAGTTTATATCAACTCGAGATTCCAATCTACCAAATATACAGTTTAATTTGCACATCAATCTGAATAGCCTGGCATTTTCTAATTCTTTGGCTAATAGTCCTTCAATATATTCAGAGTAATTATTGTTCAAATTTAATTGATACATTACTTTGTCATAAATCATCGCTATTAATTGGCTAAATGTCTTATTTTCATTTGTTTCTGCTAACAGATAACTTAATGTCATTTTGAATTGTTCTTCTACATCAGATAACGAGTCTAGTTCATTTTGGAGTTCTTCTGCTGGTTTACAAAAGTCGTCACTGACTTGATTAGGTTCTGATTTATTCTGTATATCTATAGGTTGATTTGCATCTTTTTTTATCTCCATTGTATTTAACTTTGCGTGACTCAATGTTGGTGTACTCAATGGTGTCCCTATTGGGGTTCCTGAATGCATAGAGATAGACCCATCCATAGATGAATTTGTTAACCGAGAAACAGGTTGAATGTACTTTGCTAGATCTAATAACATTTTACCTAACCTTTGGAAATCTTTTTGTTGTTCTACTCTTGTATTGTCAGAATTATCCATATTACAGTTATTCAAAACATAATGTGCATGATTGATTGTGAGCTTAACTCGATTAGGATCACCACTGACCAAAACCTTATTCCAATCAAAATTACTACCAATGTAAAACCCCTTTTGATGTATAGTATTAACTACATTGACCAATTGTACTAGATATGACCACAAGGTATCTTGAGTTATTGGCGATATAGGATAATTGACGAAATGCTTCTCATAAATAGAGATAGATTGTGGATAATAATCGTAAATTAGACATAACGAAAGATCACCAAATTGAGTTGTAGTAAAAAGATCATTTAAACGAACTAAATTTGAATTATTTGTAATTGAACTCCATGCCTTAAAAACTGATTTAATCGTAATTGGATCAAGTGAATTTTCCTTTATACCATGAATTCTTCTCATAACATATACATTACCATCATTATTTGAAATAACTTTGTATAAAGAATTTTTATGATCATTATAACGATTTTTATCACCATCATTTTTATGGAAATCTAAGGGAACTAAACCAAAATATTCATTGATTATATCAGGTAAAACACCACCAGGAGGGAAAATCTGTAAAGATGCAACATTTTTCTTTAGTAATTGTTCTCTAATATTATTTGGTATGAACAAAGATTCAGGAGTATACTCATTAAGTTTTAATGACAATTGTAAATGCGGTGGAGGATCTGGCGCATAGAGGTGATACTGTAAAAGACTATGTGGAGGAGGAAAAAGATTGGGGAACTTGTATCTAAAGGAGTCAATGGGGGGAGTAGATGACATTACACCACTATTTGCTGTACCTGGTCTATTGATATGAATATTGTTCGAAGGTATAGAACCAGAAAATGGAACTCCAGAGACCAAATTATGCCCATCTTTCTCATCTGAACCATGAGCCATACTACCAATTGAATTCGTAGGAGTAAAACTCTCACTATTGAAAGCATCATAATTTGGTGTATAATGTGGTACAGCAGCGCTGTTGGGTGTGAAAAGACTAAATCCACTAACGACACCTGTACTACTACCTTCTTTATTACTATCGATATCTGACTCCGCATTAGTCGATTTGGAAACGCTCATGGGAGTAAAACTAGCTGATGCCTTTGCATTAAATTTGGAGAATGAATGTTGTGTGGAAGTTGTTGTTACGGAAGCAGTGGTAGCACTCAAAACGGCACCAGAACCAGTCAGAGACGAAACTTCAACACTCTCTTTGCCAGTACCCTCCGAATCGTGCTTGAATGGACAGCCTTCATGCTCTTTCTTGCAGTAACCATGAATAATCACATTTCGACACGGAATGCCCTGTGCCCATGAGCTCGTTGTCTTATCCATGATAGAATTTCGAGCACAATTCAACGACGAGCCTATTCCAATTGCTGCTCCAATTGTGCTGTGAATTACCACTAAAAGTCCACTTTTTGTAGGCTGATTGGACTTGTTTTCAATTTGGTTGCCATCCTTGGAAGTTTCAATACTTTTCGCATGTTTTCGGGCGTCAAATAGTGCAAATTAAGTTAAAAGACAGGTAATGTGATGACGAGAACAAGATACAAGATACAAGTTATGGAATGGAATACACAAGGATTTGATTGGAATTGGTAGCGTGTAATGTTAACGTAATTTCAAGTAATTTAATGAAGTTGAAATCGTTTTTGTAGCTCGAAATTTGACGTAGTTATACAAGTTTAAACTTAATATCGTTAAATATAATATCCATCCGTAACGTATATCTGAGTAAAACCTACATTGCCTTGAACGCATTTATGATATATCTATACATTTATTTACGTATGTTTTATTACGTACTCCGTGTTCAGTACCATCAATTGTTGGTCTCTTCTGTACATGCACCTTAAAGACTGAGTCTTATATTGCTGCTCCTGGAATTTCATTTATAGGAGCATGCATCTGGAAATTGGACAATTGCTCCCTCAACGCTGCTTTCATCCTTTCACTGCCGAATAATACGTTACCAGATCCCATTCTCAAGTAGTTAGGGACAATGTTACTCATCTTGTGCACAAAGTCATTATCAGATCCAAATTTGAATACAGTATACCATACCATTAACACCAACATAAGCGGTATCCAGAAGAATAATAGCATCTTGTCATTTTGAAACTGTTGTCTTTGTTGGAAAAATCTGTTTAATTTGATCTGGAGTGCTTCTTCTTCATCTTCTGATGATCCAGTGGAAGATTCTTCTGTATGCGAATTATGATGCAAATTATTATCTGTAGTACCCAAATGAACAGTTGAAATACCATTTGCTGATGCTCCATGGTGCATAGAAGTTGGTGCGAATGCTTTCAGTTTATCCATTTGCGTGGTTAGACTTGTAGGGAACAGATCATCATACTTGGGTAAATCGTCATTGTTGAACTTGTTCAGCATTCTGTTCCATAATGAATCTCTGTTACTGTCATGATGTTCTGAATCATGAGCAGCATCTTGTGAATCGCCCTGCAACAGAGGTTTGATTGATGCCACTACTCTGTTTGATTTGTTGCCTGGATCGCTAAATGTCGATGCCGTACTATTATCATGGTCAGTAACCAGCCCATATGTTAGTTCATGTGGTTGAGTGTTTGCGGTAGAAACCGGCTTTGGAGTATTCTTGGAGTTAATTGATAGTTCAGATGGGCTCTTTCTAGACCTTTCACCATTCGAGCTTCTGATGAATTGAGTGTTTTCATCATCAGTATTCTCCTCATCATCGTCAGATCCAGAGTTGTGGTATTCTTGGTTCTCACTTTCAAAGCCGCCATCACTATTATAAGAAAGACTATCAGCAGATAATAAATGTTCATCACCGTCTTCTTCGAAATCACTTCTATGGTACTCAGAATCGCTACTTATACTAGATGAAGATGGCATATTTTTGTTCAATAGGTCAAATGGTAATTGCACACCCTGTGAAGCCAATGAAGTATCAATCTCTTCTGTACGTGTATCCATATCAAACAAACTGGTATCCGAATCCTTTCTTTGAAAGAGAGAACTTGATTCTAATTTTTCTGCATTTTCAAATAAGCCTAAAACCTGTGAAGTCAAAAGGATTTTCTCTGGATCATTGGCATGATTCTGCATATATAAAGCTTTTGGAGTTACATCATTACAAGCTTGTACCGTATAGTCAGCATCACAGTTCATTAATAAGTTTATAACAGGAAAATGTCCACCTAAACATGCAAAGTGTAATGGGGTAAATCCGTATGAGTCTTTATCATTGATGCGTGCTCCATTTTTGATTAGAATACTTACTAACTTACTGTAACCTTTCAGAGATGCCAAATGTAACATAGTTCTACCGACTTTATCACACATAGACAAGTTAGAATTACTCTTCAAGGAGTTGATCACATTGACTAGTAAAGATTCGTCGTTGGATTTCGAAACAGTCTCAGATTCTGCAGCGGAATTTTGATTAGTGCTAGCATTTGAAGGTGCCTTGGTATTTGGTGAGTTATTAGTGCTATTTTCATCTGTCCCCACAATTCTTTTCGCGATATTTCTGGCGTCTTCTAATTTACCGTTCATTTTCAGTCCTACAATTTGTAAAGCAAGTTCAATCAATTGTCTATCAGTTTCATCAACATAGGTGAATATAGTTTTATTACCAGGCTGTATATCCTTTTCAGAGCTTACTGATGGATCATAAACTGTAATAAAAATTTGACCCGCAGTTGCTGTAGGAGGCAAATAAGTTAACATGGTGGAATCGGACCAACACTGTGTAGATAGAGCAACATTATTACCAAATTTAACAACTAGGCCTGGCTTGAACTTAGAACCCAAGAGTGTCACTTCAATACCACCATTAATTGGACCCTGAGAAGGAATGGCTCTTTGAACAGCTGGTTGATCAGGGTTGATACTGAATCCGGTAGCTGTAGTCATATTGACTCTAGATTGATTGACACCTGATGTAACAGACGAAAGTGGTGAGTTAGCATTAGAAGAGGAATTATACTGTCTGGGTGGAGGTACAGATACATGCTGTAACTGTTGTGGGTTTGTAGTTTGTAATGGGGATCTTTTGCGTACTACAGTATTTGAACTCTGTTGAAATTGCATATCCCCCTGTTGAGAGAAGGAGGAACCCCCATTCTTGTTCAATCTAGCGAGTGACTGTGTAGTGTTTCTCCTTGGTTGATTTTTAGGGTTACTGCTGTCTTCACTCAGAGAAGAAGGGGAAGGAATTATCTTTGCACCCTTCTTGACAGCAATATTATGCGATTGACCTAAGTTAGCAGTAGGCACAGTGGATAATCCATATTTTTGTTGATCAGGCAAATCATTCTGAAATTGTTGATTATAGTGTATATCATTTATTTGATTAGAGGTTTGATCATCTGTACCTGACTCAGTATTACTCGCATTTAAGCTTGCATTTGAGCTTGCATAAGAATTTGAGCTGACATAAGAGCTGGAATCGCTCATAGAAAATGAAGATGAGGATCTCACACCATTGTTTGTGTAAGGAACTGGTTTTTTATCCATTATTGTTATGTTAGTAGTCTTCTGCTTTGCCAGAACATTACCTTTGAAATCAGTTAAAACGAAAAATAATGTGAAGCCGTCTGGCGAATGATGATGTCGTGAATAACAAACAATTCTTGCAGTTAATTGGAATAATGTTGACATAGGTGAAGAATGAATTGGTAAAACTTGCTTATTATTAAATATGACAGCTCTTTTATTTGGATTGTTGCACCATTGAATATTATCAGATAAACCAGATTTTCTTCTTGAAGCTCTTCTTAATTCTCTTTTAACACAACGTTGACATACGTAAGTTGGTTTAGCAACATTTGATGCAGATAACAGGAAACATTGTAGATAAAGTAAATTCTGACGAAACTCAAGAGGATATTTTTCTACATCCTTAGAGAGATATAATTTTTGTTTTGCAATAGAATCAGTTGGTAAATAAACCATATTAATATTATTAGGTAATGGAGGAGAAACCTCTAAATTGATTTTAATTTGATTTTCTACTCTTGAAATTTTAGGTAACCCAGATAAATTTAGCTTGTATGGAGCAGAGATTGAATTATCAAAATAGTCCATTGGATTTACATATTCAGTTTTGATTGGATCAATTCTACCGAAAGTAATTGCATTTTTATTTTGTGTATCAGCAGTATTTAACATCATTATTGGAGTTTCCATCGAATTTGTTGTAAAATTATAACCATCCTGATTGGAACTATATGTATTATTAATATTTTTAACCATTGAATTCATATTTGGAGAATTCAGATTCAAATTAGGTGATTGAGTTGTGATATTGTTTGGAACAGAATCGAAATGATCCAAATTTTGATGTATTGATGATTGATTCAACGTATTTATATTTTGTAATTCTCCAGATGGAGTTGAGAATGATTCATGAGTTGCATTACTTTTATTACGATCATGCATATGTGTATGTTCATACGAGAAATCAGCGCTATCGTGTGAGATAGAATCATATTTGAAAGATAATAGGTCAGTAGTAAGATTTGGATCATTTCTAGAGGTATCGTTGGTATGGACCAAATGCTTATTATTATTATTATTATCTGCGTATTGTCTTGTATCTGTATTAATGTCTATTGTATGTTTATCTTCATTTGGATCAACCATAAAATCATTCAACATATCACCAAATTCATCATATGGGACATCTAAATCAATTCTCAAACCGTTATCATCGTGTTTCGACCCTTTCAAATGATTATTTGCTTTCAATTCGAAGATATTACTATTTTCTTTATTATGACTCGTATCCTTCATATCAAAATGAGCATCATAATCTGTCTCTGCGAAGTCGTAGTGACCATTTCTCGACTTGTCATTACCCATGCCGTTCAAGCCGATATCCATCCCTATATCGTGCAGAGAATCGAGTTCTGGAGACTCCATCTTTGTAGCATACTCCATGGTTTATATTTTGGATGTAACTAAACAGAAGCAAAAATGGTCCAAATTTGACGAAAGAAACTGCAAAATGACCGCAAAAGAAGCCGCTACCAGCACAGTTACCACCAGAATCCGCAACAGCTGTGTGTTGCCTTGCAATACCACTACAACTGTTGCCATCTCAGATCTTAGATTGTTGTTAATCCTTTTATAAACCGTCATCGCTGTGAATTATCGATACTCCGTTTGGTGGGCGAAATGTTGACCGCGCGGCGCTATCAGAGCGGGCGGGCAATAATACCATATAAAAGAGTACAACTCGAAGTGTACTGACGTGAAGTGAGAAGTGTACTCTTAGAGGTAGTTAGTTGCCAAATGCTGGATTTTCTCTTCAATTTGATACCAAAATCGTGAGAATTGAGGCCCATTGGCATGATTGACACTCAGTGTCACAATTATAATTCGTAGTGATTTATAGGCAGATATGATGATTCTTGATGTAGGGCAATTTCAATATGCAATCATTTTATATAATATCAATCAACAATCATATTATATGATATCTACAGCAATGCATTTATTCATGCTATTTGTCAATGAATAAACACAGTTTTATAATCCTTGTTAGCTTCTACAAAGTATGTACAAACATGTACAAACATGTACAAATATGTACAAAGTATGTACAATTATGCTATGATTATGCTATGATTATGTTATAAATAGGCTATGATTGCTATGATTATACATATTGAACTCACAGAATGAGCTTTCGTAAGTATTTAGCCGCGACATATTGCCTAACTAACATAATCAAGAATTCAGCAAGAATAGAAAGAAATGAGAAGAAATGAGAAGAAATGAGAAGATGCAGAAGAAATAGAAATATTAACAAGAATCCATTAACGTTACAACTAAATCATGTCACGACGATAAAATCTGTATTCCAGTCTTGAATTCTCCAGCTCGTCCAGCACATTGCAAGAGAATGCGGCACTCATTGCACACAGAATGAGGCACTCATTGCTGCATGAAACTGTCGTTGAAGTGCAATTAAACAGTGTAGAATTAATCTCTTTATATACTAACAGCCCAGAGACCGGGTAACCAGCCCTATTTGAGGTTTTATTATATATATAATATAATATTTAAGTAAGTACAATTTCAATACACAACAGCAGGTCTTGATCGAACTGGAACTGGACGGTGTGAACCACGCCTGGTGTTGCTTAGAGGTGCCCATTTGAATTGGATTTGGTTGAAATCACGAAAATGGCAGAATCAGATAGTGTATTGGAGCAGTTTAGTGACGTTGCTCCCTTGGCCATCAGTGCCGATTTGAACGATGAATTGTGCCAAATACTGTACACAGACGAGTATAAAACGGTGCTTGGACTCATCCGTGCGTGTATGCAGTCTTACGAACATTCCAGGAGAACGTTGGAATTGACTTCGTACGGTTTAGAATTAGCTCCCGCTTTCTATACGATATGGAATTACAGATATAATATTATTCACGATTTAATGAAAAGGGAAAATTGCACTGATGAAGTCGTTAGAGTGTTGAACGATGAATTGGATTGGTTAGATCAGTTTACCCTGGATTCCCCCAAAAATTATCAGATTTGGTCCTATAGACAGTCTTTATTGCAATTACATCCATCTCCAAGTATCAAAAGAGATTTACCCATCTTACAGGTAATGTTAGATGATGATACTAAAAATTATCATGTTTGGTCATACCGTAAATGGGCTATAAATTTTTTCAACGATCAGATTAATTTACAAGAAGAACTTGATACCACCGAACAATTCATTATTAGAGACATCTATAATAATTCCGCTTGGTCACATAGATTCTTCATTATTCAAAAGATCTTGAACTTACAAAATGGTGATAACAAATTTGCTTCAAATAAAGATTTAGATATTTTGACCACTGAATTTGATTTTATCAAATTGAAAATTAATACATGTCCACAAAATGTCTCAACTTGGAACTATCTAAATGGGTTGCTCTCCCTTACTTCTGATGGTGTTGCTGGAAATGACTGGCTAGAGTTCGCTCTGCAGTACGTGCATGATTTCTTCCAATCAAATAATAACGAAATCCCAGATATCGACTCGTCCTTTGCTCTAGAGTTCTTAGCAGACCAATACAAACTGAACAAAGACACCCATGACAAAGCCAAAAAGGCTTATTTGGCTCTTGCCAATAAGTACGATCCAATAAGAAAAAATTACTATAAATATATAATGTCACAATTTTAATTCAATTTTGTCTCATCACAATTACTCAATAGGAAAACATATTGATCAAAATTTTGATACAAAATTGGTGTCTATTCA
Source organism: Yueomyces sp. D-C8-1 (assembly GCA_031771845.1). Taxonomy (NCBI): domain Eukaryota; kingdom Fungi; phylum Ascomycota; class Saccharomycetes; order Saccharomycetales; family Saccharomycetaceae; genus Yueomyces; species Yueomyces sp. D-C8-1. The sequence goes on along the minus strand of JASCNY010000008.1, from coordinate 349,287 downwards.
TACAATCAGACAAAACTTGATCATTCATACAATAGACAAAACTTGATCATTCATACAATCAGACAAAACTTGATCATTCCTGGAAATAATAATCTCTGCTTGAGGTTTTACTGTTTTTGTTACTGGGAACGGACTTTTCATTAAAGCTCATCGCTTCGAAAAAAATTAGTGAAAAATTGTTCAAATACGTTTAAAAAGAAAATTTAAGTATTGAGATCTGGATTGGTAGTGGTGGTTTGCAGGAATAATTCTGATATTAATCCATTGATAAATCTAAGGTAGCTAATAATAAATACAAATGACACAACGTCCGCCAAAACCTGCTGATCTGACTAGAATTCTAGGAAACATATATCTTGGTTCTTTGCAACCAATTCAAGAGCACACACCTTTGGGTGCTCAATATAATGTCACTCATATATTATCTGTCATAAGGTTTCAAGTTATCCCAGAATATTTGGTTCGTAAAGGTTACACGTTGAAAAATATTCCAATTGATGATGACGACACAACCGATATCCTACAATATATCAATGAATCCAACGCTTTTATCGACAGATGTCTGTTTCCTGATGAAGAGGAGTACTCACCTAAACTCGTCAATTTCAGGAAAAAACCACAAAAGGGTGCAATTTATATACATTGTCATGCCGGTGTCTCTAGATCAACATCTTTTCTTGTCGCTTATTTGATGTACAGATATGGGTTCGATTTGAAAACTGCTATGCATGCAATCAAAAGAAAGAGACCTACTGTTCAACCAAATGATAATTTCATGGAACAATTACAAATTTTTGAGAACATGGGCGGTATGTTCGTGGACGAATCAGATAAAGATTATAAACAATGGAAATTAGCCAATTCTATAAAATTGGATCCTAGTGGTAATGATATTCTTGCACAGGACTCTACTTTCAAAGATGATGATGAAGAAACTGAATTGGCGAAATTATCAGAAAAGGAAAAAGCAGAGGTTAAAGCTGCAAGATGTAAAAAATGTAGACAAAAATTAGCATTATCTACATCTTTTATCCCACATATCCCACCTAGCAAAGAATCTTCAGAAGGCCATTTCATTAGAAGAGTGCATAAATCAAAAAGAGTATTAGGTATCCAAGAGTCACAAACTACTTGTTCCCATTATTTTGTTGAGCCTTTGAATTGGATGAAAGAAGAACTACAAGGTAAACAAGAATTAGAAGGTAAATTCCTATGCCCTGGGTGTTCAAGCAAAGTCGGCGGTTACAACTGGAAAGGTTCAAGATGTAGTTGTGGTAAATGGGTTGTTCCCGCTATCCATCTTCAATCCAATAAAGTTGATTTGTTTCCTTTACAGGTCACCGCTTTACCAAATATGATAAATTTTGAGCATAAAAAGGACTAGTTTGATAACATTATTAACAAAAAATATGTAACATAAATTTTTTAAAAAAGAGCATTATTGCTTGTGAACTAATTAATATCTTTACTTCGAAACACTAAAATTTGCATTATCCTGTGACTTCCTTACGAAGTGATATTTAATTCACTGTCGCGACAAGCTGGAGTTGAAATTCACAGTATTTTGCAGTATTTGTGCCTGCAATCAAGAAGTAACCAATTTGAAGCTTTAGAAGAGCTGGATTTCAAGTTTTGAGAACTGGAATTGAAATTGGAATTGGACGCCAGAACAGTGGCTGGTTGGAAAAGAAATTGCAGGTTTCCCCAGAGAATGGCGAGTGATACTTCTCTTTACACGGTGCTTGGAGTGCCACCAGACGCAGACCAGGCTCAGATCAAGAGGGGATACAAAGCTGGAGCATTGAGATGGCATCCTGACAGGAAGGATGGTGACGAGGAACGGTTCAAAATGGTGGGCGAGGCGTATGAGATCCTGAGCGATGCTCACAGGAAGAGGATATACGATACGTATGGGCTAACCGCCGCCAGAAGCAAGAGTATTCCAGAACAAGATATGCCTTCACGTTATGAATCGAATGCATCTTCACATTATGAATCAAATGGCTCTTCACGCTACGAATCGCATGGCTCTTCACACTACGAATCAAATAGCTATGCACAGAATCCTGGATCACAGTTTTTCTCGTATTCGTATTCTTATTCGTCTGATGGCAATGATCCACAGGTGTCGTACTCATACAGTGGATATTCGAGAGATGATGCCTTCAAAATCTTTGCAGATTTTTTTAATGGCATAAGGGATCCATGGAACGAATTTTATTCTAATGAAAATTCGTATCGTCATATCAATCATAGTCGTAAGCGTGATCGTGGTCGTGTTACTTACGATTCAAGATACAATAATAGCAATATGTATGGTAATAGTGCCAATAAGGATGGTAATAGTGCCAATAAGGATGGTAATAGTGCCAATAAGGATGGTAATAGTGCCAATAAGGATGGTAATAGTGCCAATAAAAGGATACATTTGTCAAATTATTCGAATGCAAATAATAATCGTATGAAGCCCAATTTCAATAATCTCATGCAAGTGTCAGATATCCATAATCAATGGCAAGATATATCAAATATGCATGCAAATATGATTTCTTCACATTTTCAAAATTTTCAAAATAACATGAATATGCATATACATGATCATATGAATACAGCCATGAATATGCATTCACATATGAACAATCTAATGAATATGCATATGAACTTGGCAAGAAATATGAATACAGATTTAAACTCTCATGACTTCTTCAATGACATCAATATGCCACATATGATTGATCCATTTGGTAGTTTCCAGAATTATAGAAACGGTTCAAAATCTCATTCTAATGCGTATCCTTCTAACACATACATGAATCGTCACAGGACATCAGAAAATGTACCAAACTCCTCTACCTCTGGAAGACCTACGAATTCATTCAGCCCTGGAAGATCTACAAACTCCTTTATCCCTGGAAGATCTACAAACTCCAGATATAATTACAGTTCCAGTGGTTTTTCTAACACTACTCCATCTAATTACAACTCTTCCCCTACTACCGAAACTAACATAAACTCTAGTTCAAACCGAACCAACTTTGATAACCACATACCGTCAAATTCAAGCTCACCTCAAAGACATTACACACAACCTCGATCTGATCCAAATACAGGCGCAGATTCAGATTTATACACGAGAACAAAGCAGAACAAGATGTATGGTACAAACTTTTACTCTCATACGGGATAACTTGATACCAGAAAGCACAATACTGATATAACTTCCACAAGATACACGCACACACACACATACACACACTGAATCAGGCTTCAAGAAGCGTTTTCACCTTTCATTCCATCTAAATATTCTAAAATGAATCTCAATATATATTCTAAATAATTTCCAATATATTCTAAATAATTTCCAGTATATTCTAAAAAATTCCAATATATTCTCATCACTTTCGAAGCCTCAATTTACTTGCTGCTCGTCCAAACAACTCTCAATCATCAATTTTGTATGTGTACATTCTTTGCCTTAACTATGTGAATTCTATACATTTTCGTGATGATTCGGAGATTTATAATAATGAGTTTGAAAAAATTCTTGATGAACAAAAGCTGATATATCAAGCTTATTTTTGATACACACTGCTCATTGCAAACCCAGATTTGTGTGCAATATCATAGCTGAAAGTACACAATAATCTTTAAAACCATACCAAGTCTGTCAAGCAAAAAGTATGTATCCTGCTTTTCTTCAAACTCCAGTTTCCTTCAAAAATGATCGGTATTCAATTGTCTTGCTGCTACAATATACTGGCATCAGTGAAAACTGGATGTGAGGCATAATGATGAATTTACTAACAAAAATTTTACTCAATTCATTTCTAGGGTCATTGCTAGGTTTTGCAAGCAAAAAGTGAATTAACAACAATTTGTAATTGCATAAACCCACCGATCGTAGATATGAATTTCTTTACAATACTATTATTTAGTGGATGATTATGAAGCAAATAAGGATATGTGTCCTATCTGTAAAACAGATAGATATCTATCGCCTGATGTGAAGTTCTTGGTTAATCCTGAATGTTACCACAAGATTTGTGAATCATGTGTGGATAGAATATTTAGTCTTGGTCCTGCACAATGTCCATACAAGAATTGTGATAAAATTTTAAGAAAAAATAAATTCAAGACGCAAATTTTTGATGACGTTGGAGTCGAAAAGGAAGTTGATATTCGTAAAAGGGTGTTTAACGTGTTTAATAAAACATTAGAAGATTTTGATGGCGATCTAGATGAATTCAACAAATATTTGGAAGAAGTGGAAGATATTATATATAAATTAGACAATGGTATTGATGTGGAGAAAACTGAAGAAAAATTGAAAAGTTATGAAGAATTGAATAAACAATTGATTATGGCCAATATTGAAAGAAATAAAGAGGACATAGAAAATTTCCACCAAAGACAACAATTTGAAAAAGAAATGAGATTAAAGAAAAAAATGTTAGAAAGACAAATTCAAGAAGAGGAAAAAATGAATAAAGAATGGGCTAAAAAAGAGATTGTCAATCGTTTAGGGAATGAAGGAGATAATATAAACGCAGATGAAGTTATAGAAGGTGTTAAAAATACGGTTAAGTTGAAAAAATCAAGTGCACGTAGAAAGCTAGAAGAATTGAATAGAGTAATGGAAAATAATCCATACTTACAAAGTACTAGATTTGGTAGTAAGAATAAAGATAAAATACCATTTACTCCATTTAATGGTGATCGTGATAATTCGCAGAGATTCAAGATCAATAAAGATATTTATAAAGATCCATTTATCCAAGATTTACAAAAACGTAAAGAGTTTATTGCATCAGGTTTTAAAAGTGAATACATCTTTCAAAGGGTATTAACAGAAGCATTCATGGGGTTGGGATGTAATATTATTGAAGAATTGGCATGAGAACATGCCTTTATGCATAAAAAATTCATGTCTGTCGTACTATAGAACTTTCAGATAACTTTGCACACCATTTGATTAACATCTGAAGTATATGAGAAGGTATCAGAATATTTTGGAGGGTGCGTCACTTGGCAAGCCCATGAGTGGCTGGACTGAAACGATGGCAATAGGAAGCATATATCTGATATGATTGCATCATAATCCTCTCAGTTGAATTGTATTGATTATGGCCTGTTGCAAAATCTCATCATCGACGTTGCCCAACTTGTATGCCTAAATAACAATTGCTACATGGCAAAAAATAAAAGGATCATTCCTTTCATTTCCCCAAAAAATATGTTTGGTTAGTAAATTCAAAGCTTCTTATTTCTGGTTTCAACACGCAACACGCCAATTTGACATAGGGAAAAATTGACGATGCATCTATACGTGCATAAATTAAAATGGATCAACATACCTTTTTGATTTTATTAACATCTCTAATGTCATTCAACGTTGTATCATTGAATTCCAAATGCTTATAATTATTTTCACCCAGATATTTTGTGAATAATTCCATCGTATTGTCATTAACGTTAGTAGGAGAACAAACATCTACGACAACAACGTATCTATTGGTGGGCTTCAAACCCAGCATTTTCAGCACCTTGGACACATTATTCATATTGGACAAAGACACGAGCAACTGAGTCTGCCAAGATCGTGTGGAACCCGCTGACGAATTTTGGCCCCTCATCTCCATCAAGAGATTACCCACAGCAGCGTACAACACTTCTGTGGAATACAACATCTCAGCATCGATGATCGCGAAGGGAACCTTGGTTATATCCGCCAGGATCACCTGTGGGTCCGCAATTTGGAACAATTCCACTGTAATAGTATGTTCAAACTGGGCCAATTTATACTGCATGGTGCTTTGGGGTAAAGATGGGTGGTTTCAAGGTGTTAGACAGCTCTCAGACTCTGATAGTATACCCCAAACTGGTCCCACTGACAGTTCAAATAGCACAAATTTTTGTCATCTCACCAAATTTGAGATATTGAAATTTCACGTGAAGTTTCACAAGCGATTTCTTGTTAGATCTCAAATTGAATAAGTGGAAGGATTGCTAAAAGGTCGTCTTTACAAGGAACAGAATTGCAGCCATACAGGACGTCCAAGAGTCGAATTGCTTAGAGAGAGATTGTTTCGCGAGTATAAAGTACATTTGTGCTTGAATTGACACAAGAACTTGCAAAGTTACGCCTTCAAAAAATATCATGCCTCGAGTACCATCTCTTCTGCCATTAAGTGTTCTTGGTGGTTCCAAAAGGATACCCAGAGTGTTAAAACTTGCTCCTGAAGATATAATCCGTCACAAGATCGTGCAAAAGGCATGGGCAGCTTATCAGGCTGAACTGAGATCTGTACGTATGCGTGATCTACGCATGCAATATGCTGCCATGGAATCTGCAGCCTCCAAATTGAAGGAAGTGTCTCCTAAACTGTTTACTGATGCCGTGAAAGATCCTGTTTCCCAGGTACCAACGCATCTGAAAATACCAACACATTACCCACCCAACTTTTGAGTCCCCACTCTTTGAGTTTTGAACTTTTGAGTCTTGGACCTTTGAGTCTTGGTATACGAGCCTTCATGTTAAGAACTGAAGTGGTGAGAACTCTCACACACAATTCGAGATATTTCCTACCTGATCTTGCCCACTCTATATAAACTATATTTGTACATACTTTAACATATTCGACATTACATGGCATATTCAAATATTTCTTCACACAACGACTCACACTTGACAAATATAAAAAATCGTCTTAGTTGTGAATTCACAATGTTACAAACACTCAAGACAAGAACCAATATTTCAATTCTGTCATTGACAATTTCGTTTTATTTGTGTCACCAAACCAGTTGGTACGAATATTGAATATTTCGGCATCGCTGTATGAAAAGTTTCAATAAAGATAGTTATAATAAATAATTAAGCAGCCTCGAGAAACCAAGATCTCTCGTTCTTGCAGTTTTTCATATTGAATGAAAATTATATTATTTTGGCAAATTGCAATATTTTATTTATACCATAAAAAGGGAGTTTGTCACAGAACTCATATGGTTGAACCAAAATGTCAAGACAATTAGCTGTTTTCATACTTGGTTGGTATATATGCTCTATATCTCTATCATTGTACAATAGATGGATGTTTGATCCAGCGAGAGATTTGAGAGTACCATATCCTATATTTATCACATCGTTACATCAATTTACACTTTATTTGATTTCATTCACTTATGTGAAGATCAAGAAAGTGCATAATAGATGGAAGAATACATCATCAAATGTCAATAAGATACCCACACAGAATCCATTTGCAGAAAATTTTGATTGGAAACATTTAATTTATTTCATTTTACCAACTTCTTTATCAACTGCTGGTGATGTTGGTTTCTCCAATATGAGTTTCAAATACATTCCATTGACAATATATACGATAATAAAATCAACCAGTATTGCATTCGTTTTATTCTTTGGTTGCTTGTTTAAAGTTGAAAAATTTCATTGGAATTTAATATTGATAATTGCAGGTATGTTTGTTGGCGTTGTATTATTGACATATACTCCAAATAATGGTAACAATTCAAATAATGAATCTACGAAAGATTTGGTGTTTGGTGTATTATTAGTATTAACCAGTAGTTGTTTATCTGGATTGAGATGGGTTTACACACAAATTATACTCAAAGAGAAAAATGTAGAGACAAATGCACTTTCAAATGATGGTTACTTGGGATTACCACAAGATGAAGAATCAGAAGAATTTGAAGATAATAATAATGGAAATGGAAATGAGAATGAGACGAATACGAGCAGGGACGAAACGCACATCAATAAGAGTAACGATATACTCTTGAATGAAATTGATATATCAGGAGGAAATAGTATTAAAGATAAGAGTGGAGTGGATGGTGATGAACAGAGCGTGGGAAACGAGATGAGAACAGGAAATACTTTTAATGATACACTACAAGAAAATCCACCAAAGGCAAAACGAAATAATCCAATTTATACGATATATGAATTAGGACCATATATGACTATAATACTTTTAGTGACATCACTTATAATTGAAAGGCCAATACCAAAAATATTCGATAGTAATTTATTTAAATTTCAAAAAAATCACGATAATAATGATGATGAAAAGTATGTTAATGTATTCTCTGTATTAAGAGGTATAATATTGATAATTTTACCTGGTATCGATGTGTTCTTCATGACATTATGTGAATTTGGTATATTACAGATATCAAAAGTGTTAACATTATCAATTGCAGGTATAGCCAAAGAAGTTTTAACGATAATATTCGGTATGTTAGTTTTGAATGAAAGGATAAGAGGATGGTTTAGTTGGGTTGGTATGGCTATAATATTATTAGATGTGTTGTATTATAATTATTTCAGATTTAAGCAATCTAAAAAGGCCAAGAATACTGAAGAAACGTTAGCATAAAGAGTCAAAAGACATAAAGAGTCAAACGATGATTTTAGCATAGAGTGTAAAATTGATATGATAAAGTATCAGTTGATACGAACTTATATACATATATGTATGAAAATAACAAACTATAGAAAACAAGTAAAAAACTATGGGACATTAGAACAAGTGTAAATATGGGACATTAGAACAAATATGAATATGGGACATTAGAACAAATGTAAATATGGGACATTAGGACGAAAAAACTGTATAATACTACTGTAATGAAATAAACAAAAATGCAAAGATAAGTTAATGAATTTAAGATTGGATGGCATGAGATTGAAAGTTCGGGATGAAGTGCAAACTAATTTATGATTATATGCACTCACAAAAGAATATTAAATATGCGTTGGATTGATCATGCCAGATAATGGGTAGAATTGATCATATCAGTTAATGGGTAGGATTGAAACTTTGAGATAGATATGGATTATACTTTTTTGTAGGAACGGAAGGCGGTAGATAATAATCTGTTACGAAATAGTTGGATGCTGGCATCGCTGCTGTTTCAGCATCCACAGCAGCACGTCCCTGTGCAGGACTGTAATTATCCTTGTGATAGCCAGTGATGCTGCTGCGATCACCGTAATTCACAGGCGAAGAAGAAGAAGTCGACGACGACGACGACGAAGACGAAGAAGTTGCAGAGGGATCCAAGATGGATCGTGCGACGAGGTAATCCAGTTTCTGGCAGGTTCGCTGTTCCTGCGACGACAGCAGAAACCGGGGACAGTAGAAGAGATCGTCTTCGAACAATCTGGTGAGATCGTTACGGTCTCTCAGCGTCTGTGGTGGGAAGTAATGGTCAGATTCTGGGTCGATAGGCATTACGAAAGCTGGGCGGTAAGTGTGAAGAGCTGGGCGGTAAAAGCTGGGCGGTTAGAGCTTGGCAGTAAAAGTTTGGCGGTTAGAGCTTGGCGGTTAGAGCTTGACGGGTAAGTGGATATCGCAAAGATGCTCGGCGGCTACGTGTGCCGGTACCAGCGGAAACGCCGGCGGGGACTGGCGGCCGGGCGGTGCCTATATATCTGGGCGGACCGCGCACCGCCCGGACACCCAGCCAGTGCGGCGGGGTCCGTCGCGTGGCGTGATGGCGTGATTTAATTTTAGCAGCGCGCACGTGAGGGCGCGGCCAGATCGCGGCCGGAAACGGCAATCTGCCTGAAGGGGAAACCCGGCCGGAAACGGAACGCCTAACGGAAGTGGATTTCCGGCCGTCGGCTGGTAGCATGATCGTGTACGGACAAAAGCGTGCCCGTGTCCGGACAAACCGGTTGCCTTGTCCGTACAAACGGTGCCTTGTCCGGACAGACGAATCAGTTTCCCGATTGGTGCGGGCGTCGTGATGTCCACCGTTTTTGTACAGACAAACGATCTGCTGGCTTTTTGTCGCGAAATGTCGCGAAAAGGACGAGACACCGAAACAGCGGCTATCACACTGGAACTGAGATCTCACCAACTACCGTCAATACCAAGAATCAGAGTGCTAACCTACAAGATCAGATTTAGAGTGCTAACCTATAAGCTCATATTTATAGGCTCAAAATGTAGCTCAGTTACAGGAACTGAAGAGTACTCCAATTGAACAGATGAAAACGAATGATTGTGCGCATGAAATTATATATACAAAATATTATATAAGTAAAAAATCAACTTTTAATCTTGGATTGCGTTCGTTCTTTGACGGCGATGACGCTTGTGGTTTCTTGGTATCCATCATCGAGGACTGATTGGTCATTGAAGTTGGTGGATTGATCTGAACGACAGATGTTGGCCTGCTATTGGCAGGTGTTACACTCTGACAATGATCAAATATACTCATGCTCGTACTAGATTGAGTATTTGTAGAATTTGTTATGCTCGTAATGCTGGTATTACGACTCGTTGAAGTACTTGGAGGTGGTGTTCTTGTATTTGGCGTTGAAACATTCGTCATGATATTAGTATTGATATTGTTCGGGATGGAAGGAGGATTCGTCATTGTATTACTATTACTAATTCTATTGTCCATATGATTATTAGAAATTGTATTTGTCGGTTGAAATTGAAACATCTTTTGTTGAGATGCAAATAATAATGCATTTATACCGTTATCTGATGGATTCGTTGTAAAATTTGGATTTCGACTGGTATTATACGTATTCATATGAATACTATTCTCATAGTATGGACCATTTTGGATCATACTCGTTGTATTTGGTACCATATTTAAATTCGTACTCGTATATTGGAATGTATTCGTATAAGGTATCGAATTCGATCTTATATTTGTGTATGGAATTGAACTTAATCGTGTATTTGGAATTATATTTGGTATGGAACTTGATCTTGGACCTGGTGAAAAATTACTAAATTTTATACTTTGATTTTGATTTTGATTTTGAATTTGATTCTGAATAGCATGTTGATTTATATTAACATTTGGACTTGGACTTGAAATTGGTGATATTGTATATGATATCGTTGAATTTTTTTTATTAATTTCATTTTTTTGTGATCTTTTGCTACTATTACTGTTATTTTTACCATTTTTTTTATTTGGTGCATGAACACAATCAACATGTTGCTTCAAATTATCAACTCTTGAAAAATATTTACTACAAATCGTACATTGGTATGGTTTTTCACCTGTATGTTTTTTCTTATGTCTAATTAAATGTTCAGCTCTTGTGAAAACTGCATCACAACCATCATATCCCGTACATTTATAAATACGTTCACTTGATGATTTCGTCTTTGTTCGACGACGTGTATTTGTACTGGTTTTGAATTTTGTTCCATTAACTTTTTTGAACATCATTATAGCGTACTTACTATAGTTTAGCTTTGACCTACTATATTATAATTATAGTTTTGACCTACTATATTATATTATAGCTTTTACCTACTATACTTCTGATCCACTATGTTCTTGATTGGATTAAAATTATTTTCCTACTAACGTACAACGTCTTAAATGAAATCACAAAACTCTATATCCAGCTATTAAACAACCTTAACTCACTCACTATCCAAGAATTTCAACTTTACATAAATTATGAAATATCAATTGAAGCAAAAAAAAAAAAAAAAAAAAATCACATATCACATATCACTATACGAACCATGGCGCTTCACACCATCACAAAACCAATCTATATAAGTAACAACAAGATCAGAGCAAAACCCCAGTCTTTCATGCACATACACATTTTACAGAGGAGTTGTGCAGCGATTACTGCGTGGAGACACTGCAGATGTCCAGTACAAAGAGATGCTGTAAAAGAGCACAAACCGCACATTTAAATGCTCAATGATATCCATACCATACCACTCCTACATACTTGTAAAGGGTCCCGCATCGCAACTTGGGCAATGCCATACCCAGTCTAAATTTTCACTACGAAAACCCTCACTTGGTCACTTTGAGGTGCACAAGCTGAGCTGGTAAGTAAAATGCAGTAACTTGAAGACCACACACTACTATTCCATCCAAGAGAACAAGAAAGAAAAAGCTACACGCAGACAGTGTGCCTGTGTCCCAAACAAACGTAATAGTGAAAAAAAAAATTGAAAAGTCTGCCAAAAGGGCCTCTTAAACTGCTTAGTAGCAAAGAGGCCCTGCCATGCACTGCCATAAGCAGCGAAGACCGATGCCATTTGGATGCTTTAACGTATGTACGTTACAGTTCTGGCACCGTTAGCTGTTTACTTGTTCAGTAGTGTGCAATCTATAGAAACTGAAGAGAGAAAAAAAAAAAATTCGAATTCGTTTTGGGTTCCAGAGATTTGTGCACACTTGCAATGTCTGGGAACTGTCGCAACATACTCTTTTCATCGAGTGCTAATTTAACAGCTTCTACGAGAAATTCAGTCAAAATCACGGCAATTTCTAATCAAGTCTACGAAAGGTAGCAATCAAGTCTACGCAAAGTAGCAATCAAGTCTGCCTACATTTTCTAATCTGGACAGAACCAACTTGTAGAGAAATCAATTTCACTAGAAAACCTCTAATCATGCGCTACTCCTTCACGGCAAACTTCCTGTTTGCACCAATCAGACTGGGTCCATGTCTGTATTTGTGTTCTTGTCGTCTTGTCCAGACCTCCGCCAGGAAACCTGAACGTCTGGAGCTCTAGCCAGGTGGCTTTGCTCCTCTGTTTGCTGTGTTGTGCTCCACAGCAAACAGAGTGTTGCCTCCTTTCTCAGAGTTTGGTTAACGTGCATTAACCTCCGCCAAGTGGTCGACGTGTACTTTGAATTCAAATCACACCGGTTTACAACTTTTACTGTTCACTACTGCTTTACTACAATTCTTAATACTACGATTACTACGATTACTGCTATTTACTACTCTTAATACTACGTTCACTTATGCTTCTTACTACGATACTGAGAAAAGTGCTACTTGTCTCCTTTACTTTTTCGATTTGGCACAGCAGCTGTGTTGTTCTAAAGTTTTTCACTGAATTTTTATTTATTTATTTATTTATTTATTTATTTATTTATTTATTTTTTTCTTTGCTTCGAAATTTCTCTTGTTTCTTGCTACTGCCAATGCAACTGAGCAATTGAGGAGTCTCTTGTAATGTGCCTAGGTGCCTGCCCCTCTGATCTTTTCTTGGATATGTGTGTTGCAGGCAGAAAGGACAGTAAAACGCACAATTGGTTTGCAAAACAGTAAGTACTCTTACAGATTTGTCATAACACGTCGCAATATTCTCAGTGTGGAAACAATTTTTTTTATATACTATTTGTCCCTCAAAGCACTTCTTCCTGCCACCATATAGGCATATGCTGCTTCTCTACTGATAATTTTATGTAAACTGACACTTTTCTTGAGTATTCCATCATAGAGACGCTACGTATCCTATTAGATGCTAAGAAATATCCATACACATCTTTTATACCGTTTACAAAAAATATCACTTACTCATGCTGCTTTAAAGATTTTTTTTTTTATTCACTTATATCTGCGTTATTCACACCTTCAGCTTATTGCATGCGAGGGAAAGAAAGAGAGAGAGAGAGAGAGAGAGAGTGTGTGTGTGTGTGTGTGTGTGTGTGTGTGTGTGTGTGTGTGTGTGTGTGTGTGTGTGTGTGTGTGCAGTAGCACTAATCTTGTAAGCAAAATCCGTTTTGACTTGTTTTGGCTAATATCTCGATTACTCCATTGAAATCGGGATTAAAAAATTTGCTACTGGTTCTGGCTAGGCTTACTACTTATTCTCACCTGTTCGCAGTTATTGGGCTTTGAGCATAGTTCCCATGCACAAGTAAAACATCTTAATTCAAACACAAGTAAAACAGTACAACTCATGCAGCAGTAATCCCTCAAATAAAATTTTATAAACTCTTGTTAAACTGTTAAAAAATTTGATTTTTCGATAAACTAGACACTTTCAAGACATACATATTTTCTTTACACAGAAAGTCATATGAAAACTAATCTGATGAGCTAACTGCAACTGCAACCGCTTGAATATCATCATGAGATATAGAAATCTTGATTTTCTTAGCACCAGCCTTTTCTGCAGCTTTTTTGGCTTCACCATGTAGCAAAACTTCAGGTCCGTTGCCCTTGCCAGAATGAATAATTTCAATCTCTTTCATTGCGGCACCGCCACCACGACTGGTTACACCCAAACTTTTGAAAACTGCTTCTTTAGCACACCACATTCCTGCATATGAACTTCTCTTGTCGCTGCTAATATGTTCACAGTATTCAATTTCTCTCTCTGTGAAATTTCTTTCAGTGAAATTTTCATTGTCAACATTAATACAGTCTAATAATTCCACATCGACACCAACGTTATGTAATTTTTCTGTAGCTTGTGCATTATCCTTGGTAAAGGCTTCATTCAACATTTCTTTGATCTTATCAGATTTGGCAAAATAGTTGTTCTCTGATTGAACGTCAGCCTTTTTGAAAATTAGTTTGTTGCTTTGTTTTTCAGTAACTTTGGTTTCAACAACACGAATGGTTGGATCTAGATAAACCTGTTGTTCAAGTTCATCATCATATGGTGCATGGTCTTTGCTCACAAAAATTCTGTTATACAACATACCATCTTGGAAGAATTGAACTGCACTCTTTTCTCTTGCTTCAACTCTCTTTGAATATTCAACATATCTTTCCTCAGAAATAGCGCCAAAGATGTAATCTGGATGGATAATAATAGCTTGTGCACCTTTTTGACCAAACCCAAATGATGTAATACTAACAGCTTTAACGCCATCTGTAACCAACGATTTACTGGGGAATAGCACATATTCAAATTGTTCTAAAATCTTGTCGATGTTGTCAGCATTTCTATTACCTGGTACAATACCACTGTTCAAAATTTGCAAACCACCGTTCATCATCCAGGCACCTGCTGCACCCTTTGGATGACCAGTCAAGAATTTTTGGAAAACACCGATAACTGGGTTACCTTCGGATCTACCTAAATGAGCCATCATACTGTTCAATGTTGCACTTTCATTCTTATCATTAGCACCTGTGGAAGTACCATGGAAGGAAGCAACATCAATATCATCAACAGTTAAACCAAATACAGCTAAAGCACCACGAATTGGAGAAATCGTTTGATCGCCTTTGTAAAACTCATTACCCCATTGGCTTTGAGCCAATTTCAATTCTTTCTGACCTTCAAATTTAATTGCTTCAGATCTTTCCTTGATAAATTCAGTTCTCTCGGCTTCGTCATCAAAGTGTTGACTTTCTTCTTGTAATAATTCCAATTCGTCACTCATCCATTCTTCAATAGAACGCTTTCTACGCAACAATTGCTTTTTACGGTAAGCAACATCCAACAAACGGTTACCGTATTTCAAGTTACCGTGATATTCTCTTGCTGTTGTCAAAATACCTTTACCTGGAGCAGGAACAGATCTACCAATCTTATCTGTAGCTGTTGCAGACATGGCAACAATACCATAGATTGGAACACCCATTTTCAAAGCTAGTTCTGCAGACATGATTATTTGCAAACCAGCACCTTGTGCTTCCATAAAACCGTTACGAGTTGTGGTTGCTGGTCTTGACATTTCAGCTGGAGTACGACCATGCTCAAATTCTTCAATTGTATTTGAAGTTGCCTTCATATTGGCAAATTCATAAGAGCCTTCTTCCTGGAAGTCATCATAACCACCGACAATACAGATTTTAGCTTTACCACTCAAAATTGTTTCTACACCAATATCGACGGATTCAACAGAAGTAGCACATGCACCGACTGGTGTTTTAATTGGACCACTTGAGGAGATCAACAGCATGTTAACCCATGCGGACATAGTATTAATGAATGATTCTTGTAAAATATCATTTTGTACAGGTTGATCCTTGTATCTATCCTTAAACATACCACGTAGAGCGCTAACACCACCCATACCAGAACCAGAACAGTTACCAACTTCAGAAACATGAACGTACTTATACATTTCATATGGATCGGTAATACCTGACGCAATAAAGGTTTCAACAACTGTAACTAAAACATATAATGTTACAGGATCGACTTGAGAAATGGTGTCCTCAGAAATACCATATCTCCTAGCGTCCCAACCAGTTGGGATTTGACCAGCAACAAAACGGTCAAATCTTAAAGCCTTAGGGATATACAAAGTAGCACCCTTTAATAACTTAACAGAGTACTCACCAGTCTCAGCGATTTCAAAAACATCAACTTTATCACCATGTTCTAGTTTAAATTGTTCAGCAGCTTCTTTTGATGTTTCAAATGGTTCCATATCTTCTTGAACAATGATTTCTTGGATCATACCCTTCTTTTCAGGGTTATAGCCATTGAATAATTCAGGTTCAATCAATCTGATACCACTGTGTTCCAAAATTTGGCTTTCGTACTTTGACTTAATATCTTTGTCGTCGACAGGTTCATTGGTCTTAGCGTCAACCCAACCTGAGTATGTGCGTCCCTTCAAGTTACCATTATGGTACTTGATGAAACCCATCATCCAGGCCATTTCAACACAACCTTCCAGAGAAAATTTACCAAACGCTTCCATTTCCCATCTTGTTCTAGAGTTACCCCATGGACCAATTTCAGAGAAACCAGTAACAACAATAACTTTTTCTAAGTCTAATAGACCTTCCAATTCGGATGAGACATTCTTTTTAATTTCCTTGTATGGTTTCATCTTTGGGAAATTCAATTGAATATTTGCTCTAGATTGAACTTCAACATGGGTGTAAGCTGCATCAGCCTTTTCACCATTAACAGCCTTGTGTTCTAGGGCAGTTTCAATAGAGACAGCTTTTCTAATTTCAGAAGTTTCTGTCAAATCACGACGTAATTTAGCAGTAAATTCTTTCAAGTCAGTCAAATATTGTAGACCACCATTTAAATCTGCCATAACTGGAGATCTTTGGCAAAGATCAACGACTTCTGGGATCAATAAACCTAACAAGTTGAATGCCATTTCCTTTTGTGAGAAAGTTCTAACACCAGCTTTTTCAATACCTTCAGCAATGATATTATTAGCACTCATCAAACCAGTACCTCTTGTCCAACCAATAATGGCACCACAGATGGTCAATTGACTTGACCAAGATTCAGAATGCCATTTGTTGAATAAAGTCTCTAAAGAAAGTTTAGATTCTGAGTACATACCATCACCACCAAAAGTACCATGATTTGGAGACATTGGTAAAATAACTTGAGCAGGTCTAGTTTCAATACCTCTTGAAGATTTTTGTTTTTTAATGGCACCCATTAATCTCAAGATATTTGTTAACATGATTCTATGAGCGAATTCAGATTTAGAATCAATATTTTCTAATTCAATACCATTTTCTGGGATAGCGGCAAATGGAATGATAGCATCCAAATCCCAACCTAAACCGCCATTCTTTGGACTATCATAGATGTATTCGACTAACGCTTCAACATCTTGTTTAGAACCTTGATTGAATGGTACAACCATTAAAGTGGAACCTCTAGCACCGTATTTGGCATAAATTGATTGATAATAATCAGTAACAGGTTTTGAGAAACGTGAAGTGGTAACGATAACTTTAGCACCACCTTGTAACAAACCTTGTAATACTTCGGAACCAATTGAACCACGACCTGCACCTGTAATTAAAACATATTTATCGATAAATGTAACACCATTCATTGCAGCTCTTTCTAAACCATCTAAAAAGATTGAAGATAATTGACGATCATATTTCCATTCACCAGAAGGTAATTGTTTTCTCAGATGTAAGAAAGGAACAGTAGTCTTTGGGATGGTTGAAGAGACAGTTTTAGAAACTTTTGAGACATTTGGTAAAGAAGCAACTTCTTTTGTAGAGTCTTTATCTAATGCATCATCAATAACACCAGATAATTTTGTACTTGCAGAAGCATCAATTTCATCAGAATTTTTCAAAAATTTCATCAATTCACCATAAAGTTTTTCAAATTCTGCTTGAGTAGAAGCTGAAATACTTTGATCAGCAGCTTGTAGTTTAACAGCATTATAAACTCTTGTTAAATCATCTTTGATGGATGAAGTTGTATCTTTAGTTAATGGGCCACCTAAAGCCATTTCTTGAACGTATGAAGATAATTTTCTAACTTTTTCTCTTGGTTCTTCTGTATAAGTAATATTACCATTTTTATCAATAACAGTTTTTGGACCAGTTGGTTTTGATACATCTCTGTAAACTGGATCTAAATTGATAACTTGTTTACAATTTTCAATAATTTGATTACCTAAATTTTTCAATAGAGCATAATTTTCACCTTTAGAAGTATCAGTATTTGCAACATGATATTCCATAAATTTGATTAAACTTTCATTTGATCTATTCATGATATTGATAGCTTCTGCGACAACTTCTCTATCAACATTTTTCAAGACACCATGAATGACTTCAAAATATAGGGATAATAAAGCTTGTTTAGCCCAATTCCAAGAAGAATCAAAGACTCTTGCTTTCTTTCTAGAGAAGGAAGATGTGATACCTTCGATATAGAATTCACCTAATTCTGCGGTAATGTAATCTAATTGATCTTGCAAAGCTTTTACGTTATCTTTTTCTTTCAAGAATTTTCTTTCACCGTTACTTAAATCAAGTTTCAAGTAACGAGCTAATACTTGTAATTGTTGTCTAGCCAAAACTTTTTGATCTTTGGTCAATTCATCGAATGCAGCGGCATCGATAACGGCACCACCTGCTGAAGCGCCACCTGCAACTGCACCATTTGCGGAAGAAGAAGCAGCAGAAGAGAGATCCAAGCCGACCATAGAGGCATATTTTTGAGCCATTGAGTCTAAGAATGCCTTTGCATCGGCTTCGAAATTGAGACGAGCACTTGGTTCATTTGCTAGAGCCACTAACAATACAGCATCTTGTCTACCGCTTGGTAGACCCCAACGTGATTGTAAATGTTTTCTAGCTACGGTAATAGTGAACCCACCGGGCATCTTAGAGGCAATCATCCTTGAGATCAAAGAGGAAGATTGTTTACCAAGGGTGCCGTTGAAAGTATCTTGAAAGTTTTCAGACAACTCTTCAAGAGGCGTTTCTTCAGGTTTCTCAGGAGTGCTACCGAATTCTTTGCCCAAATCACCTAAAATTTCATTTTGAACGGTCGATTTACCGTTGACCAGGTCTTTGATGGTCTTGGACATGGAGATAGCTTCGAGAGGTTTCTTTAATTTATGGGCAACGAGAACGTGTAGGACCAGGGAAGCCTTGACAGGTTCATCAGACAATTCTGCGACAGGAGCAGCAGGAGCAGCAGGAGCAGCGGGAGCGGCAGAAGCGACAGCGACTGCTGCTACTGCTGCAGTTGCAGTAGATGCAGGAACGTTAGAATCAGAGACAAGTGCAGGTTTAGCTTCGTTAGCAGAACCAGACACTTCGGCCTGCTTGGCGGCTAATTCGGCCGCGTCCAGCGTGTAGTAGATTTCCTTGGGATCCTTGGCGTAGCAGAGAATTTCTCTGTGCAGCGACAGCGCAGCGTCGTACGACTCGTACTTGTTCTTGAGAGTACGTTGGGCCATGCCGGCCAGAGTTGGTGAGGGCCCAATTTCGACGACTCTCTCGGTGTTGAAGTCCTTCAACAGCACGTCCTGGGTCTCGATCCATCTGACGGGGGAGGCGAATTGGTACGCCAGCAGCTCTGTGAGCAGAACGTGCGCCAGTTCCTGCTCGACTTCGGGTTTCATGACCATTATGAGTGTTTGAGCTTCGAGTTTCGAGTTTCAAGTTCGAGCACGGATGTGTGTATACTCGTGAGCGACAACTCCTTTATATATGTATGTAAGTATGTAAGTATGTATTTGCAGAACCACGCACCCAACAACTTGGCCTCGAGCGTGTCTACAATATATATATACACATGCAGGTTTGAATGAGTTTGGTTGTTGGTGGTGAACCGAAAAAGAGGCTTCCCAACTGTTGAGAATAACGTTACCCGGGTAGCGACGTGTACTTAAGTATGTACTGTAGTATATGAGTAGTGTAATATGTTCTATAATATTAGTAGTGTAAGTACGTTCTCTAGCATGAGTAGTGTAAGTACGTTCTATATTGTCAATAGGGTGTGTAAGTACGTATGTGAACTTTATGTGATCCTGTTTACTAGTAGTATGTAAAAGTGTAGTTGGCGCCAAAACGTAAACCGGTGGCCCGTGATGTGTGCGTGAACAGATGCATAATTGTATGTATTGGATAAGTACTGCATGATAAACTAAATATCCTATGATATAATATACTATGATATAATATACTATGATATAATATACTATGATATAATATACTATGATATAATATACTATGATATAATATACTATGATATAATATACTATACTATGATACAAATTGCTATGATATACGCTTCATTATGATACAATTAATATGGTTTGCCAGTTTACAGTGCGGTGCACGGCTGTTTTACCAGCAACGGCAAAACGTGAAAAGTTTTCATCTCGATCGAAAAAAATTTGTATATAAAGGCATCGATTTGGCGCTGTAAAGCAATCTGTCGTTGTCGTTTTTCCTATCTTCATGCAAACTCAAAAAAGTACGGCTGGCGCACCCTCGTTAAGTTGGTGTGCTGGGATAGATATCCCTGCTCAGTCAACTCGTACGTGTGTGTATGCCGTCCTCTTCTGGCCCAAAATAGTTTAAAAAGCCTTTCAGCTTACTCCTGGAGTTACATCACAGCGTTTCGTAAGTTTCCCTGTGATTATCTTCAATCCATAGGATCGGTTACCGCAGTTGCGACTGCACCAATCGATTCATTACCCTAGAGTTTGTTGAAAACTGTATTTTGGAAAATTAACGGTAAGACACATTGTTTTACTAAGCCCTATTTCCACCCTAATTTTCATTCGAATCTAATTGTATTATCTTCGTATCATTGAATAATTGGGACTTATATTTAGGGAAACATTACTCTTGTCAATTTACGATCTGCATGCACGCACGTAAAAACTGCAATTTAACTACGCTTATTTAATATGTACCATGCTCTAGGTCATCACCATTTCATGGATCGCTTAACCGAAAGGAAGCGACCTCCAACAGCGATGGTTTTGAAGCTGGCTTGGCAGATACACTTTCAACGAAACTGTATCTGCTCAAATGGTTCAATCTGCGATTGAGTATACTAACTACGCAAACAATGCCGCATAGCATTACTTCTACCCTGCAAAGAGTATGCAAAGACGCGATTTCGTGGAGGAAGTAGAGTTTGCATCTCGAGAGAGACACCGCGACCAACACATCCATGTCTTTCCGATACGCAACCGTGAGTTACTTCAAATGCAATTCCATCACAACAAGAACCCACCCAAAATATTCCAAGATCCACGAAAACGTCGCTCTTTTATACTTTTTTTTTTTTTTTCTTTCTTTCTTGCTGCCAGTAGAATTTTCCACTTTCACAGTGCACCGAAATCATGTGGTTTACACCAATTTTTTTTTTGTAGGTTTCCAGTTCACCACTGACAAATTTGAGAACTTGAAACTGCCATCTTGCTTGCGTTGTTCGTGTTGGGTGTGGCAGTCTTGTATTTGTGTTAAAACAGGTGAACCCGGTGCTACTTTTATTGGTTGGTTGCAGTACTGTTTGATTAGCGTGGTGCGGTTTGCTTTCTTGTACTATCGATAAAATACACATCACTTACACAATGAGCAATGATCCGTTATTGGCCAATTTGAATGCATTCAAAAACAAAGTCAAATCAGCTCCAGTCATACCATTAAAACGATCAGGTTCCAATTCGAATTTAGATTCAAATATTGATTCAAATTCTGATTCAAATTCTAATACAAACTCTACGACGAACTCTCCACAGAAACGTTTACACAAGAAGGATGAGTTCGATACAGATACAGAGAGTGCTAAGACGTCACCGTTGAAGATAAGCTTGTCACGTCGTGAATCATCCATTACATTTAGTGGTCCCGATGATGACGACGATAATGATACAGAATCTATCAAAAAAGTTAGACCTGGATCCATCGCGGCACAAGCTTTACAACTGAGTCAAAACGATATCTCCAAGAGCCATGATTCTTCCAAATTATTATGGGCAACTGAATATATCCAGAAAAAGGGCACCCCAGTTCTTCTCAATGAGTTGACAGATTATATTTCAATCAAGAAAGACGATAAGATCATCGATCTTTTGAAAAAACTAGAAAAAATTCATTATGATCCCAAAAAAAATTCATTCAAATATATCTCTACGTACGATGTTCATTCTGCGCAAGAATTGATGAATCTTCTACGTTCACAAGTCACATTCAAAGGTATATCATGCAAAGATCTAAAAGATGGTTGGCCACAATGTGATGAAACGATAAACGAACTGGAAGAACAGAGTAAAATTTTAGTACTGAGGACGAAAAAGGACAAAACACCAAGGTACGTGTGGAATAACAACGGTGGTGACCTGCATTCCATCGATTCTGAGTTCGTCAAGATGTGGGAAAACGTACAACTACCGCAATTTGCAGAATTACCTAGAAAACTGCAAGAACTAGGTCTCAAACCTGCAAGTGTCGATCCAGCAACCATAAAGAGACAAACCAAGAGAGTAGAAGTGAAAAAGAAGAAGCAGAGAAGAGGGAAAATTACAAATGCTCATATGACAGGTATACTGAAAGACTATTCCAACAGAGTCTAACTGATGCTCTTTTTTTTTTTGGTACTCACATTCACAGAAATACAAACACAATTATAAATAATATAAATAAGTATGCTTCAAATCGCAGCAATCTATATAAACGAACATTACCACAACACACAGCTCTCACAGAAGTACTCTTATGTAGTACCTCATCTCTATGTATCTTCACTATATGCATCCTGCTGGCTTACCCGCCCGCGAAGCCCTAAAATTTTCACTGAACAAAAAATTTTCCGGTTTCCAGAATTTTCGTCGTATATAAAGGACGTACAATTGCCAACTTCCAATGATAAAACTACACTTCACTCTGTCTCCAGTTGTCGGCACACGACACCATCAATCAAGATGATTCACATTTGTACTATTCATTAGTGGAGATGTGCGTCCGCACGTCAATGCATATATGGTCCAAGGTTGGTCCATCTCCTGGAATTGATAAACATCCGCGAGAGAACATATGAGAATTTGATCCCACTTTTTTTTATTATGATATTTGATATTATATTCTCGGCTAGGATGATAACGGTGACACTTCTTTCCCAGTCCGACTCGACCATGACGATATGGGACTATCACGTCTGCTTTTAGCAGACTTTTCTTGCCAGTGTATTTTCAATACACAACAAAAGTTTCTGAGCCTTTCTTTTTTTTCCAACAGTTTATTACTTCCGGGAGTACCAATATGCATTTCTGATGAATAGTACGAATTTTATAGTTTTATTTTTTTTTTTTTTGTTTTACTGGTTGTTCACGATGATGAAAATCTGGTTCCTTACCATTCGCAGTTTCCACGGTAGCAATACGCTTACGAACCCATCGTTAGTATTGCCGGTGACCGCTCATTTATGAGACCTTCCTAGGATGTCCGAGTGTTCAACCTTTATATGTATTTTAATGTAGCGTTTCTTGTCTTATTGCTCTTGTTCATCGCAAATGTAAACATTTCTCTGGTCTTCAGTACAAACATTGATCTTGCGAACATGATAATTCATATACGGTTATTATATGCTTTTCTCTATATACAACTATGCTATATGCTTCCAAATGGTCTTGGAGTCCAGTTCTTATAGGTTTGCCAAAGAACAATTTCCGCAGGCTCATTGGCTTTGGGTTGGAAACGAGTCTCAAATTTTTTCTGGAAATTCCCCAGATCCTTCAGTATATCATCAACAGTACTACTAGTGCTACTCGTTGTCGTTTTAGCCACATCTTCTAATTGTGACGCCTGCTTTACCGATTTTTGTTCGTTTGCTACCATATATTCTATCTCCATATCCTTTTCTCCATACACCTTGCAATATTTCTTGATATGTTCCTCTAATTTCAACTTCAACTCATCATCATCTAAACCTTGCTTTTTGATCTTCTGTCTTTTCCTCTTGTACCTGGAATCTTGCGAATTAGATTCTAATTCTTTCAAAAACTTCCCACAGATCCAAATAGACAAATACGATGGGTACTCATCTAATACTGAATTCCAATTACCCCATTCAGAACCTACAATTTTGGTGTTGATTTTATGTATTTGTTTTTTCAGTAAATGCTTCTTCAGCATCGACCATGTAGAGAACTTTTTCTTGATGATCCTGCGTCTGGACTCATAGTTGGTTGAATCTTTGCCATTGAATGCTGAAAGAAGATACGTTACAAATTCTAGATCAAAATTATTCAACCGTAACATGAATATCTGAAATATCTTCACATCATATTTTTCAATACATCTCTCAATGAAAACATGCTTCTTTGTGCATGATTTCCAAAATTTTTTCGTTTCACTGATGTGATGTGATATCCTTTCATGTGGTGCCAACTCAACCTCTGCATGTTTCCTTTTTTTGCTATTGGAAGTCTTCGAATCAGTTTTTACTGCAAAGTTATCACTTGAGATAATCTCATTACCGTTATTATTCCATACCCATTCATTTTCTTCTACAATGTCTCTAATATCAAACCATGATTGCAATAAACTGTCCAATCTGGACATTCTAGTACCAGACACACCTTCTGATCCAGTTTCAATCTCATCATTCTCATCATATTCGCTCAGTTCCTCTAGCTGATCATCGTTCCAATAATTATCCCAAAGCCATTCTAAAGCTTCCCTGCCGGCCAATCGTAACATATTCAGAGATGGCAAATTTCTCTCATGGGTCCCCCAATGCCTCAAATCCACAAACCATGAAGGCAATTGTATCTTCTTCGCCAACGTATGCAACGGTATTGCGAAACGAGACTGTTGTGTTGGATCAAGCAACCCATTGACAAATCGTATCAATGTCATCGTGTAACTCAGCTGAACGCTATTGTAGCATGATGAGACCAGAGTGGTGTTTACACCACTATGGTTCTTCATCTGCTGTAACTGCTCATCCTGCAGAACAACATCAGTCAATTGAGCTGTGGCATCTATAACGTGCGGCAAATACTGTGTTCCCTTACAACGGTAGCTCCTAACCCTCTGGACTCCACGAACCCGTGTATCTTCCTCACCCTGGACACTATCACCACCACATTTATCTGGATAGAACATCCGTTTCAACTCTTCCAACTCAGCTGCATCCTTCCAAGGAACGATACGTGCATGGGCAGCAGACATCACAATAATACACAGGCTACAAGCGCAAGAAACAAGTTTACTTACACAATTAGGTATGCTTTCCAGCGGTTTCTGGCCTCAATTCCCACGGCTTCTGCACCAATTTGCGTCTACCCACACTCCCAAAAACCTTTTAGGTGTTCATCTCATCACTTTTTACAAATATCTCATCGAATTTTTCAAGATCTTGAAAAATTACGTGATTTTTTTTTTCCAAGATCGCGTTCCGAATGAGGCCACCCATCAAGAATGTGGTCCGAATAGAATTGAAGAATCCATTAATAACCTTTATTACATACAGATTTTCGATATTAGAGCAAGAATGCCAAGATTTGCGATTTGAATAAGGTATTACTTTTTGGAGTGGCAAAGAGGCTAGCTCAGTGATTATTATTACTTAGTGGTGGCGAGATTGGTATAGAGGCTTGCCGTTTTACACTGCGTTGGCTTTATCCTGTACGGTGAAAATTTACAGGTGAAGTATACGGCAAAGAGTGGAAGGTTTTATATTGAAAGATGGAGACTCATCAGGGGAATTATGCTCCTGTGAAGAGACGTTCTCGCATGACGTTGGTTTGCACGAATTGCAAGAAGAGGAAGAGCAAGTGCAATCGTGAACGGCCGTGCTCCAATTGTGCAAGGTTGGGCATTGCACAGAATTGTGTATACTTGATTCCCAATGCTCGGAAGACAACGGGTAAGTTGAAACCGTTTATTCCTAATCCTGCTGCACAGCCTATTATGGTTCATGCGGCTGGTCCAGTCACGTCTTATTACAGTAATGATCCAAATTCCATGGCTGACAGTGGCAACGAATCCATGCTCAGCCCTATGATCGGTGGTACGAACATACCAGGAACTGACCATATGAAGCTAAATGGAACTTACCACACGAATATACATGGTAATGCCACGACAAACATGCATGGTAATGCCAATACGAACGTGCATGGTAATGCCAATATGAACATGCATAGTAATAGCAATTTGAACATTCAAAACGACAGTACTTTTGCAGATCCTGGTACAACGGGTTCTATGGCATCAACCTTTACAGAATTGAGAGACGATATGTTTAGTATCGATACGCCAAACTCAGAACATAATGCTATACATGGTTTACGCTCAGGCAGTATCGGCACACCTGCTGGCATCCCACGTAAAAATATTACGAGAGATCATCATAATAATCAAATGAATGCTTTTAATTATTCCACACCTCCTTTAAATAATCTGTCTGATTCGACTAATATCAATAATTTAGCATCTTCATTGAATAATATATCAGATATGAACGACTTTGCAATCAAGACTGATGATTTGGAAACTATCAATGAAGGAAGTACAACTAATAATTCAAAAAACTATAATACCAATGATTATGCTTCAAATATGATAAATACAAGACCAAATGCGTACCTTGGTTTAGCATCGCCAATGACCACTGGCGAGAATATTTCTAATATACCACTTTCTGTACCTTCAATCTCCACCATGACTCCTGCAGAAACGATACTAACCACAAACAATCAATACACACTGAGAGATTCCATAGATGGCAAGAACATGGATATCGATCAACAAGAACAACAAAAATATGTTAAAAGGCCCAAAACTCCATCTTTGTTAAACCCAATTTCAATGCAATCGTCACCTACATATGCTCAAAAATCATCGGATACCAATAGCATAAATAAAACAGCATCTGTGGCAAGACCATTGAAGGAGTTTGTCAATTTCATCCCAAATAAAAGGTACATTCGTTTTAAAAGGTCATCAGTATCAATGTTTGCATTGTTCAACGATACATCAATAGAACAACGTGATATATATTTGAGATCTCTCACAGAATTTAGAAATATTGCAGTTCAGATGACAACGGAAAGGTTCAAAAACTCAGGATCTGAATTAGAAGAAAAATTTTTACCAAAATCATACCATTCTTTATCTGTATTTGAAGCAAATGAAGATCCATTATCTCCAGAAAGTTATGTTAAAAAGCAAAAAGCTATACATAAGTCATTAATGGAAAAATTTGCAAGTTACAGAAAAAATTTAAAAACTGAGTTTAACGAAAAATCCAATTTAGCAGGGAGTTATTTACCCACGAAATACTTATTCATGAATGAAATTTTACCAATTTTTGAAAAACATATATTTAATATAATACCAATTTTCAATTTAAAAGCACTAAGATACGAAACAAACAAATTTTATGACGATTATGAAAAGAATGGTACAATCTCAACCAAAAATTTTGATCAATACGTCTATTGTATCATATTATTGATATCAAAAATTTCACAACTTTCAATTTTTTTTGCAAAAATATCATTACAACCAAATGTTACATCACGTATATTAAGTTTAGATTCAAGCAAATATATTGCAATTGTAAATTATTATCTGAGTGATATCAAGATTTTACGGAAATGTACAATAATTGAATTACAAACTTTAATATTGTTGAGATTTTATTTTTGGTGCGCACCAGAAGATGGTGATGGTAAAGAAGTTCAACAGAGTCAACTTTTAATGGGATTGATAATTGCCACATGCAAAGAGATTGGAGCTAATTGGGGGTGTCTTACAGATCCAGACAATTATCTGTTCAAGATTCAATTTCAAGTTAGGATACCTGTTGATATCATGAATGGTGAAGATTACATCAAGCTATATCAAATGATATGGTCATTTGTATTGTCATGGGATAGGAAATTATTTTTGATGAATGGTGATGAATGTGAAATTGAGAAAACATTTTTGTACAATTATGAAAGTGTGGTGAATACTGAGGACAGTGTAAGAAGTGGGAACGATAAATTTTTATCATGGTATCAAAAAATGGTCAATATCGATCATATGATATTGAAATTACACGATTTGATACAAGATACACCATCAGAGGTTGATATTATCAAAGTACAAAATGAATTGAAACAATTAAGTCAAAGTTTCCAGTTTCTGTCAATGAAATGGAGAGAAACGCATTTAAATCTGGAGTTTCAGTTAATGCTCGGTATATTGAATGTTTCGGTACTGCATTGCGGTATGTTACATTATGAGAAGACGACAAATTCATTAAAATTTTACGAATTTGCACAGAACCTGTGGGATGAATTAGTTTCGTTAGCTTCAGTATGTTACGATTATTTCTACGGAGAAGGTAAGAAATTCTTAAACCCGTATACGAGGTTCTACACGAATAAGATCATTGAAATAGTATGCAACAGAGTATGCGTTCTGATACCATCGTTCATACTGAGATCGAACGTGCGGACTGCAAACACGGAAGCCGCTAAGAGAAGCTCAATGATCAAGTTCCTGTACAACGTGTCGTCGATGTACTTCAACGAGTTCGGATACGATTACGATCGGTGTTTCAAAGGGATGTTTCAAGCCAAGATGAGCTACAAGATATTGAACAGACCCGAGGACCGCAATATCTGGTGCACGATCCTACAGTTTCTGATGCACGAAGTGGAAACCGCAGACGATACGGTCATATACAAGACGAATGGTATCAAACTGAGTGAAAAATTACCACAGATTAAAATTTTGCTGGATAAAGTTTTGATACATAAGAGACAACAGGAACAAAAGCAAGAGCAAGCAAATGATGAAAGCGATGCTCGCCCACTGAGCAGAGAAGAAATACTGCACATCTGGAGCACGGAGGTACTGCCGATTGGCCAGTACATGAACGCGTGCGACATCGATATCCACGAAGACGAGATCCGGTGCTTGTTCGAGGACAAGAACTTCGGCGGCACGAAGCAGTTCAACATATTTGCCTCGTTCTACGACTACTCGGGCTCGCAGATGGCGCAATCGGCAGACCATCTGCCAGAGAAACGGACGCTGGAACGCAGTGTGAACGAGGAGAAGAAGACAATGAAGAAGACAATAAAGAAGACAGAGGCGGAGACAGAGCAAGAGATAGCGACAGAGCAAGAGACAGAGACAAAACCGACGAGTACTAAGAACGAATCTGATAACGTCTCGCAGGTCCGCTCGGAGACCGATCTCCTGCAGCAGATTTTGACGTCGACGGCCGGCGACGGCGGCAACGGCGCGGACTTCTCGATGCTGGACGTGCTGGACGACATGTTCGAGCCGCTGGACTTTCTGTCCTTCTTCTAGGAGCGGAGACACAATGCCTTAGCCGCCGACGTGTTTGCCGCCGAGACACGCAGCCGCCGAAGTCTTAGCCGCCAACGTCGAAAAGCCGAGCCGAGAAGCCGAGCCGAGAAGCCGAGCCGAGAAGCCGAGCCGAGAAGCCGAGCCGAGAAGCCGAGACGGCACGTGCCGACGGACGGAAGACGGGCGGAAGACGGAGTTGACCGAAGGGGAAAGCACAGCCGCCCGAAGGGGAAATCGCAGCCGGGCACATGCGCGACCGGGCCAGGTGGGCCATGGCCGCGCTCGGCCTTAGGCGATAGCCGCCGAGGTGCTGATTGGCGGGCCTTAAGGGGGCGGTGTTCCGCGGTTTGAGGGATTTTCTGGCGTATAAATAGCCGGGGCTTCTGGCGTGTCCGGCCTGGGATCTTACCGTATAAATAGCGGGGGTTTCTCTGTTGTTCCAGTATCTTTAACTTCTGTTTCTACCTTTCTCTCGTAGGGAGAGACTACACACCCTCGACCCAATATATATAGAGCTCACCCAACTTCAAAGAAACATGACCACTGCCAAATTTGTGCCAAGCGCCCGTGTCGTTAGCGACAAATGCGTTTACTCAGAGTCTGAATTGACCGCCAAGTACACTTATCACAGTGTCCGTTGTAACGATTCTGACTCTACTGTTGCTGATGGCTTGGCTGCAGGTCCAAAATATGACGTTGAAGTGGTTGATGAGGATTACGAGTTCAAGACAGATTTGAACGTTCCAAAAGTTGGTGTGATGCTCGTAGGGTTCGGTGGTAACAATGGTACTACTTTCCTCGCTTCAATCTTGGCTAATCGTCAAAAATTGAAATTCCATTCGAAAAATAAAGCTGGTTTGACTGAAGCTAATTATTTTGGTTCAATGACTCAATCTAGTACTATCAAATTAGGCGTTGATTCTAAGACTTTTGAAGATATTTATGTCCCATTCAATTCACTTTTACCATTTGTTAACCCAAATGATTTGGAGGTTACTGGTTGGGATATCAGTTCTGTCAATTGTGGTGACGCTATGCTAAGATCTCAGGTCTTGGACTATGATTTGATGAATTCTTTGCATAAGGAAATGTCTGAATATAAACCTTTGAAATCAATCTATTATCCAACTTTCTTAGCTTTAAATCAAAATGATAGAGCTGATAATTGTATTAATTCCACTTCAAAGGGTGAATTCAGTGCTGATAACAAATTTAGAGATATGGAACAAATTAGAAAAGATATCAGTAATTTCAAAAAAACCAAAAATTTGGATAAAGTTATTGTCTTATGGACTGCATCCACTGAAAGAAATGTTGATATTTTACCAAATGTCAATGATAATGCTGATGCAATTTTAAATTCTTTAAAGCAAAATCATGAAGAAATTGCTCCATCAACAGTTTTTGCCATTGCTTCTATCTTGGAAGGTGCTATCTTTATGAATGGTTCTCCTCAAAATACTCTTGTACCAGGAATTATCGATCTTGCTCATAAAAATGGTACTATTGTTGCAGGTGATGATTTTAAAACTGGTCAAACTAAATTAAAATCTGTTTTAGCTCAATTTTTGATAGATGCAGGTATTAAACCAGTTTCTGTCGCTTCTTATAATCATTTGGGTAACAACGATGGTTATAATTTGAGTTCACCAAAACAATTTAGATCAAAGGAAATCTCAAAAAGTTCTGTATTAGACGATATGATCAAATCAAATAATATACTTTACAATGAAAAATTAGGTGATTCTATCGATCATTGTATCGTCATCAAATATATGCCTGCTGTAGGTGATAATAAAGTTGCTATGGATGAATATTACAGTGAATTGATGTTAGGTGGTCATAACAGAATTTCTATTCACAATGTCTGTGAAGATTCATTATTAGCTACCCCAATCATGATCGATTTAGTCGTTATGGTTGAATTTGTCTCAAGAGTCTCATACAGAAAAATCACCAAAGGAGCTGAACCCGAAGATTTCAAAGATTTCAGTTCTACCATGTCTCTATTGAGTTACTGGTTGAAAGCACCAATGGTGAGAAAGGGTTTCCAACCTATCAACGGTTTGATGAAACAAAGACAAGCTTTGGAAAATTTCCTAAGATTATTGATTGGTTTACCACCAATCGATGAACTGAGATTTGAGGAGAGACTGTACTAGATATACTATCTCACTCTCACTTTTATTCGTCCATTTTCTTTAACTTGTCTGACCGTTCCATTTTGTATATATATATATAGTTGCTAGTCGCAGTGGGTGGAGACAGAAATACACTTTACTTGCCTGTGTTTCTCCCCCAAAATATGCACTGTAGTTTACTTTTAAACCTGACATTACTTTATTCTTCATCAGGTGCACCTCGGGTTTTCACACAGACATACTTACATATTCTGTAATTCTAGCTGGTTCCTAAGAGACATATTCAATCAACACCGTACTTCTCAAACCACCATCTTACTCATGATATCTATGATATACCATCTTATTTACGTTAATGATATACATCAGTATACACTCGTGTTGTCTCAAACTTAATACTTCAAAAGATTAGAATTGAAACTAACAAAATAGCACACTATTGAATTTCATCAATCATACTTTCACGCCATTAAATATCATCAATCATACTTTCACACCATTGAATTTCACCAATCATACTTTACTCTCTGGTGCATTCCAACCATGTTCATATACATATAGAAACTGTAACAAAGTACAAAGAACCCAACTAAAAATTGATAAATTATATTATCCTCTGATAGATTATGTTTCAAGCTTCAACTGTTGCTTCAATTGATACGAAAGATGTATCTTCATACATATTCATACCACAAGCACAGAAACTCATATTAGCCAAATTTAACGGTGATATAGATATATTTACTGGTGAACCAGATAATTTAAGATATTTTCAAACTTATGCACATTTTTTCCAAAATATTTACAAAGATACCCGTAATGACACTTCAAGAGGATCAACACCACCACCACCTCCAATTGATCTCACATCTTCCCTATATTCAACACAACAACCTGTACATGATAGGATTAATGAGGATAAATTAGTGATTCAATGGTACTACTCTGATGAATTGTTGACACTCGTAGGTAGAACATCAGGAAGGTTATTACTTTTCAAATCAACCAATTTAATACTGTATGACCAGATTGTTGATAAAAGAGGGATTTCAAATTGTTGGTTTATCAAACTTCCTACTTCTGGCAAAGATGATACTGAGACTAATGGAAATAATAACAATGATCGTAACGAGAATGATGAAAATACATCCAAAATTGGTTTAGTGTACTCTACAAAGAAAAATTCAAGACTACGTATCTTGCTTTGGGAAAATAAGGTGTATGTAAAGATGATGGAAGTTTCATTAAGTACCAAAGATGAAATTGTATATGATGTGAAAAGCTCCTATCTAGGTATCATTGTAACTACAAACCTTTCCATATACTGCTGGTCACTTGAAAGTATGACAATTACAAAAATTGATAAAGTCTACAAACGAACAATACCAGATGATTTGGTGGTAGCAACAAGTGAATTAGAGAAACAATACAATATAGCATTCCAATACACTCATTATTCCAATGAAGCAAACTCAAATCATTTCAATGATAATCATTCAATGAATTCTATAAATACACTCTTTAAAAGGTCAGTTTTTTCCAAAATTTGGGGCCGTAGAGGTCTCTCAGTGACAAGATCCAAGATGCCCTCACGATTCATGATACAAATCGATAATATAAGAGACGAATCCGGATTTGCCAATATCAATAGTGGTACTCAGTCTAACGGCTTTATGGTAGACGATGTGAGGATAATAGATATACAATCAAAGAATATCTTCACTTTGCAATCATCGATATCTTCCCAACCAAGTCTACTAGCAGCAGATTATTCTGATTTCATTGATTTGAACGAAGCATATCATTCCATGAAAAATTTTACTGGTAATTTTCTCATCCTTTTCAATGATCATGCCATCAATATCGTAGACAATAAACATGGATTCTCATATTGGAAACTTTTTTTCGATAAGACAATCGTGGACATCAATATAGTGAAAGATAATTTCCTCTCTATTTGGCTGGACGATGATGAGATAAAAATTTATGCACTTACATTAAACAAAAATCCAGCAGATAATCGTAATATCTCTGATGATGAATCAATATGTTTATCAAACTTTGATCATGATTTTATTCGAATATGGAAGAATTCTTTATTCTATACTGAATTTTTGAAACTGAATAATGTTGAAGTATTCATGGAAAAAAATCATAAATTAGACTTCCATTTAGAACTTTGTGCTGTAACATTAAGGGATGTCAAAGTACTTTTATGTTTGAGTATGTTTGATAGATTACAAAAATGTGTGAACTTTCTAATAAAGACAAATCATTACGACGAAAGAACTGAAAAATTGCAAAGTCTCATCCTCTCTAAAATATTCGAGCAGTTTATTATATTCTGGGCTCCACCACAACTTGTAATATTACGAACATTTCCAAAATTCGCTACTGACCTAGTTTCGAAACTCTTGGGTCAAGATCATAGTTGCGTAACCTCCAAAATAGCAATCAAAGAAACTGTTCTAGAAAAGACCCCCATGTCAATTCAAAAATGGGTAATACCGTATTTGACATATATGCGAAGGCATTTAACGACCTTACATGAATCTGGCTCTGATGGTACTGTTATTTGGTCATATGAGAATATGGAATTCAGGCAGAAAATCAATTTCTTTATGGTAGATGAACATGAAGAAGTTTCAACTCATGCATTATTATCTCTTGTTGACACAACACTATTCTTGATGTACCTGCATTTTATTCCATCTATGGTAAGTACGTTGATGAGAGTAAAGAATCTCTGTGATTTCGATATAGTTTACAAGGAATTGAATATTCGTGGTATGTTCAAAGAATTGGTGGACTTTTACTATCAGAAGGGCATGCACAAGGAAGCACTAGACCTCTTAGTTTCCTTAGATAAAAAGTATGAAAAGGATTTTGAAAACATAGACACTAAAAATCAACTAACAAAAACGTTGGATTTCCTGATACTGGATTATTTGAAGAAAATGACCTTTGAATATTTCAACATTATATGCCAATACTCTGACTGGCTTCTTAAAACAGATACTGATCATAGTTTAATTCTACGTGAGATTTTCTTGGATCGTATACATGAAATCGACACAATGCAACAGATTGACGTATATGACTATATTGACAAGTACGATACTGATCTATCTTTGAACTTTTTAGAGCTAGTTATTAGTGGTAACAATGAAGTGAACCCTAAACTTTATATTACACTGGTAGAACGATATCTAAAAGGTTTAGAAAATTCCAAAATAAGGCTAAAATTCAAAAGTTTTCTAATATCAAATAATAATTATGATCCTGAAACCATACTAAGGGTTCTTGAAAGTTCTTTCAATGAAGATTATGTCCAAAGTAATATTAAATTTCTTAAATCCATTATTGCATTTCCTTTATATAAACTAGGTCAGGACAAGAAGGCACTTGATATTTTATTGGATGAGTTGGATGACTATTTTCTGGCATCATCATATTGTTCCCAACTAATGGAAGAACATCCTTTTCGTGGAAAACCACTGTTATTATATTTTTTCGAAAAGCTATTGAATAATAGCAATATTGCTGAAGATGACAGAATAGTTTACTTTCTGAATGACTTTTATGAGACATTAAATCCTTCAACTATCTTTAATTTGATTCCGACAAACTTAAAATTGAAGAAACTATCTAAGGTCATTTATCGCATCATGAAAAGAACAATTGTGCAAAAAGAAGAGGCTCTATTGAGACAGTATCTTTTACAAGTTGATCTGTTGAAAAGTGCAAATATGGTTAACAAGATATCTGCTTCATACAATATATTAGACGAGGATACAACTTGCCCAATTTGCAAGAAAACTTTTCCAATATATGTTACAGATACACTTCTGTGGTTTCAGATAGGTCATCGTAATATAGCAACTCATTACAATTGTGGTAAAATCCTAAGCAAAAGACTGGCTGAGAAAAATAACCTCAACAATGAAACGAGGTTCAAAAATCTTGCAGACATCAACGCGAAAGGTCAGGTAATATAGTAGAGTTTTTATTAATTGTACATATGCACTATATAATAGAAATATTATCATACACCGGTGACAAAACCCATGACACCAGAACAAAATTTTACCAATTCGTTCAGCTTTTCATCACTCTTATGAATCTGTTCCCAAGATTTCAAAGCGTTTCGAATACCATCGTTTTGATTCTGAGCATGCAATACATCACCATGAACCTTAAACAAAAGTTGGATAAATACTTCGTAAAGCTCGAAATCCCGATTACTTTTCAGACCTTGGGTTATAGCTTCAATAAACCAAATAAGTTCATCAAATGGAGCAAAAGAGTTTAAAGATCTTATTTCCAGATCAATAGCACCTGGTGACAAAGATATCAAATGTTTTAAAAATTCACCATAATTACCATTGGAGGCGCCTTCACGTAATAATTTTGTAAATGTCGATTCAAAACCTAAACGACCGGTAGGCTTAAATTTGTTCAACTCATCCTTTGCTTCATCTTCTTTGGCTTGAGCTTCCTGTAGCTTCTTATAATCTTCTGGATTACTAGAAATTATACCTTCTCTATTAGAAGCATCATCACCAACCTTTTCACCAGACAAATTTAAGAAAAATGGGGTCTTCTCTGGTTTTTTTGGTGCTTCTTTTGGTTTGGACCGTTGTCTAATGATATCTAAATGTAGCAGGGTATCCATTTTATTTCTTGGTCCAAGAGACAGCGTGATGAGATCTGAGCTTATTTGATCCATAGATTTATAAGTATTGAAATCAATATCTTCATTATCACCATCTGTTGTAAAAGCGCCTTCTAATACTGAAGTATTACCAGTGGAGGCATTATTTGGTAAAAGAATCCTGGCAAACTCTTCCTCCTCAATAGTTCTTGTAGAAACTGGTTTAAATTGTGCACGATTAGTCCAGATGAAGATACCATTCCCACTTACATGTGTTGTTGCTAATAAATCACCATTTGGAGAGAACTTCAAGTTTGTAGCTACTGATTCCAACTTAACACCATCAATGCATCCACCAGTTGGAAGATCCCAAGTTCTCAAGGTTGAATCCAATGCAGCTGATACTATCCAACGACCATCAGGAGAAAAGTCGAACGCAGTAATTCTATTACTATGACCCCACAATTGACGAACAACGTTTTGGGTAACAGCGTCAATGACTAAAATTGAGAGATCATCTAAAGCAACAGCAAAAAGATCAGAAGAGCGATGATAAACCATAGATGTTACTGGTGCATCTAGTTGAAGCTTACCAAGAAGTTTGGATTTATTGAAGTCATAAAAACCAATAACACCATCCAAACCACAGGAAACCATCTTTCTATTCATACTATCCAATGCAATACCGGTGACTGCTCTTTTATGAAGTTTATATTTTTTTCTGATTTGACCACTTTGCATATTATAAATGACAATGGAACCATTGGAGGAACCTACGAAACCAAAGTTACCACATTGAGAGATGGCAACAGATTTGACAAATCCATCATCTGTGGTGTCAAAAGTCCATCTACCGACTCTTTTATTACGCATATCCCAAGTACGAGCAAATTTTTCATCTTTATGAGCAGTGATAACATTTTCCCAATCACCTAATCTAGCATTCTCAACAGCCATTGCAATAATTTCTGGAAATTTTTCCTTTATGGTACTACCACCAATTCTACCACCGTCTGCCTTCTTGTGTAATCTCTGTGAAAGCTCTTGTGATTGAGCATCTTTCCTCAACGAGAAGCCCCAGAGTGATCTATCTCTAGAGGCAGAAAGAATGAAATGTGATTGAGAATCAGCAAAATTGATACATGATGGAGGTTGTGAATGACCACCTCTTGAACGTAAGAATCTTGGTGGTTGAACCACTATACTGCCATCAGATTGTGATAGTGATGGATCGAAGACGTACTCTTTCAATTGGTTGTCACCACCTGAAGTAATGACGATTGGTTGACCATTCAAGAATGTTGCTTGGGTAATACCACCAGAAGATTCCTTATGGACGGATTTCATGACATGAATACGAGTTCGACGATCTAAATTGTAGAATACCATGTCACCATTAGCTGAACCTACACATAAATGTGACTCGCCATCAGTTCTGAAAGAAATGGTAGAAATTCTCAATTGAGGCATCTTGATGGTACGAACAATTTTGGCTCTTCTCATATTGTAAAGAATAACATCACCAGTGACAGTACCTAATGCTAAAATGTCCAACACTGGAGCAGGTTCGGCAGTAGTGATCTGATCAGGGAACTCAGGAGACTCAAAGATCAACTTACCAGTACGAATGTTGAACAAATAGAGCATAGATCTGGTGACGACAACGATCTTGTTAATGTAAGTGGGCAAATGAACAATTTGGACAATATCATTATTTGAAATATCTGGAATGCTCAATTTGGTATAGAAAACCGTAGGGTATTTGTCCTTAGGATCACTCTTCTTATAGACATGAATTTTATTGTCATCGGTCGACACTGACAGGAAATCACCAAATATGTTCAGATGGGTCACTGTAGCTTTAGAGTCCAATTCGATCAAGTGTTCCAATATACCACGTTTGTACACTCCGACTTTGCTACCAAATGCAGCATACAGATAATGATGGTGTGCAGCCAGTGCTACAATGGGGGACTCTGTCTCCCTCTCAGATACAAACAGCAGGTGCAAATTGCTGGCATCGTATATCTGGAAACTCTTACCCACACTCGTGGCTACATAGAAAGTCGACCCCAGCATCCCCACAGCAAATGGCACACCGTTACTCACGTTACCAACGACTCTGAACGGCGCAAACAGCTTCGATGGGGTCAAATTCGTCCTTCCATCACCGCCAATTCTTCTTCTCTTTGCAGCGTCTGTCGTCATACTGCTTTCAATTATACGCTGTTCTTCTCGCAACAAACCAAAACTCAACCTGTAGAATCCAACGAATGCAACCAGAACTTCTCAAATCCACTTCCAGACCCTCGAAAACCCACTTTCAAAGCTCTTCAATTCGATGCTTTCCCACTACTTTAATTTTTTTTCAAGCTCATCGCATCGAATTTTTCACTAGTCGTTTCTTGTTTGAATCTTTAAAAAATTCGATGCCCGTCACGTGAATTTTCAGTCTTACAAAAGAAGCTTAACAAGCCAAATTTGAACATACAAAACTAACAATTCGACGAGCTTTGCAGCTTCAAATTGAGCTATTGGAAGGCTGTTTGGCACTCTAATAGTGGCAGATTTGGATCCTGCGGTGTCGATTTGTGCAGAGCAGGCTCAACTTTATCATGTGATGTTTCTGGTTGGGCTGTCATTTGATATATAAAACATACAGCACAAACACAGTGCCCAAGCAACAGCAATAGATCGTCCAATTGGCGGCAAACCCAGCTTTTTATAGGGAGTGGAAGAGAACGTACGAGCCACAATGCCTTATGATCGTGTTGGACAGCAGAACGAAGGGCAGAAGAGCGACAGGAAACCGCCTGGTGGTACTCCAAGAAGTCTGGCAATCGACGTGAAGAAGGCAGACAGCATGAGAGGATTGGAGTCTATTCTGGAGAAGTTCAGTCCCACACCCTCGCACAGCGAGAACATGTCTTTGCCCCTCGGTGGAGCAGGTAGTCCTCACAATTTGGACTCATTCGATGAACAGAATTTCATCAGCAGTTTCCTCAATGATGACAGCATTACTGCCTCAGATATAAGGAAAGCCCTCTTTGACAGTGGTGATATGTATGAGATACAATCTGGTAGTAATGGCTCACCACCGACCGAAACGTCTTCCTCAGGATTTGGCATTTCGTCTCCAACTACATCGAACAGGTTAGATTCCTCTACCCTAGCTTGTTGTGACACATCTTCCAAGTCTTTCTCTTCGAACTCGAACTCAAACACGAGAACAGGCTCGTTGTCCCATACCAAGATCCAGCTGCCCAAAGTTGGCACTATCGGTGTGTGTGCCATGGATGCAAAAGTCTTGTCGAAACCATGCACACAAATTTTGAATAGATTACAAGAAAATGGTCAATTCACTACAATAATATTTGGTGACAAAGTTATCCTGGATGAAGATGTGGAAAATTGGCCAACATGCGATTTTTTACTTTCATTCTTCTCGAAAGGTTTACCTCTCGATAAAGCCATCGCATACGTTCATCTACGTAAACCTTTTATTATAAATGATCTCGTAATGCAAAAGGCATTATGGGATAGAAGACTCTGTTTGAAACTTTTACAATCTGCTGGTGTGCCTACCCCCAGAAGACTCGTCATAAACAGAGACGGTGGGCCAAAAGCTGATCCTGAACTTCGATCCAAACTATTAGAATCTGGAGTGACTCTGCACTTTGAACCTGAACCTTCTTGGAGAATGATCGATCAAGACACTCTGGAAGTTGATGGTAACATTATGAAGAAACCATTTGTTGAAAAACCAGTAAACGGTGAAGATCACAATATCTTCATTTACTACCATTCTAAAAATGGCGGAGGTGGGAGAAGATTGTTTCGCAAGATAGGGAATAAGTCCTCTGAATTTGATCCATCATTGACTTTCCCACGTACCGATGGTTCATACATCTACGAAGAGTTTATGGATACAGATAATCTGGAGGATGTCAAAGCTTACACAGTTGGTAAAAATTTCGTACATGCAGAAACAAGACGTTCACCTGTAGTAGATGGTATCGTCAGAAGAAATATTCACGGTAGGGAAGTTAGATATATTGCTGAACTTTCTGATGAAGAGAAAATTATGGCTAGAAACGTGTCTACCGCTTTCCAACAAATGATATGTGGGTTTGACATACTAAGAGTCAAGGGAAAAAGTTACGTGATTGACGTTAATGGATTTTCATTTGTAAAAGATAACACATCTTATTATGATTCATGTGCACAAATATTAAGAGAAACGTTTATCAATGCCAAGAAACAATTAGATCAGAAAGCCAAGAGTATAAAATCTATAAAGGAGGAAAAAGGACAAAATTGGGTGTTCAAAGGCCTTGTTTCTGTTATTAGGCATGCTGATAGAACTCCAAAGCAAAAAATTAAGTATTCATTCACAAGTCCGATATTTATTGCACTTTTAAAGGGCCACAAGGAAGAAGTAATAATTCGCCAACAGTCTGATCTGGAAATAGTACTACAAGCTCTGGCTTTTGCTCGGAATGAGAACAAAGAAGATCTATCAAAACTAAAAGTTCTGTATACGGCGTTGCAGAAGAAAATAAAAGTTCGTGGAACCAAAATTCAATTAAAGCCCTTACTAAATAAATCAAATGAAGTTGAGAAGGTTCAATTTATTCTTAAATGGGGTGGTGAACCTACACATTCTGCTCCATATCAAGCTCGTGATTTAGGTGATGAAATGAGGCAATATTTTGATTTGTTGAATAAAGACACCCTCAAAGATATAACAATATACTCCTCATCGGAAAAAAGAGTTCTCCTCACAGCACAGATTTGGGCAGCGGCGTTGTTTGGAGACGATGATATATCTAGCGATGAAATCAGAATCAGAAAAGATCTGTTGGATGATAGCAATGCTGCAAAGGAACTGATGGATAAAGTTAAAAAAAAATTGAAACCTTTACTTAGAGAGCATAAAAAGCCTTCTAAGGATTTCTGCTGGCCTCCAACAATGCCAGAACCATACTCCGTTGTTAAACGTGTCGTTGAATTGATGAAATTTTATAAAAAGGTGTTGAGATATAATTTCACTAACGAGAATGTTGACACATTGCAGGAAAGGTGGTGTTGTGGAGAAGATCCAATTCTTTTCAAGGAAAGATGGGAGAAACTCTTCAAGGAATTTACTAGTGTTGAGAAACTGGACCCTTCGAAGATCTCTGAGTTGTATGATTCAATGAAATATGATGCTTTGCATAACAGAGACTTTTTACTGGGAATATTCAACCCCACAGGGAACGAAAGTTTACAACAAGAATTACAGACACATGAATCTTTGGTAAATTCATACCCAATCAACCTTTTGGCTATGAATAACTTTAAGATTTCTAAAAGTCTCATCACGGATGAAGATCGAGATATCAGCTCTGCTGGATCACTTGGTTGGGTTCTCGAAGGTAAAAATGTAGAAGGACCTAATGCAGGTCCTGATTCTCCGTTTGATGGACCTGAATATGAGAGTTTCAGGGAGCTTTTCAAACTCACTAAAGTTTTGTTTGATTTTATCAGTCCTCAGGAATATGGTGTGTTGAACCATGAAAAGTTAGATATCGGATTATTAACATCATTACCATTAGCAAAACAAATATTAAAAGATTTGAACGATATGCAAAGCAAAACTGCACCTTCATGTGTTGCATACTTTACAAAGGAATCTCACATATACACTTTATTAAACATCATCTACGAGTCGAATATACCAATGAAGGTAATGAGAAGTGCATTACCAGAGTTCGATTACTTATCACAGATAAACTTTGAACTTTACGAGAGTGTGGAAGCCGACGGTAGGAAAACTCATTCAGTGAGATTCAAGATGTCACCTGGATGTCATACTCAAAATCCACTTGATGTTCAAATTGACGATAAACACTATTTAAGCTGTATTCCAAAGACATCGCTAACGACACATTTGGATATCGCTTATGTTGAGAACAAATTGAGAGAAAAGTTTCCTCGAGTTAACATGCCTCCCAAATTTACACCTGTTAGTATTACTAGTCCAAACCTGATCTATCAAAAAGATAATTTTGGCCCTATCAAAGGAAAAGGTCTACAAAATATTCCTAAGTTAGGTATCAGTGATGATTACACTTCGATGTTGGGTAGAGAATCACCTTTGTCTTCTTCTCCTTCAGAATATCCACGCGGAAATATGCTATAGATATACAGTGGTATTGGTATTTTCTTGCTTTGAGTGAGAGTAAGAGTACCCACATATCACTGAAAATATCTACAGTGATATGATGGACATTTAGAAGAATGACTTTTAGATAAAGATATGTAGATTTTAGCACTCTATGATGATTCTCTTTACCAACAAGTAATGACTGGAATGTATGTCAACCAAAGCATTATGACAAAGGAAATGAAAATTGGGAACTAGGGTGTCTTGGAGGAAATGAAGGTATGCAAAAATAAGTATTAGAGACATTTACATTTTGTTGTATGTTTATTTATATAGCGAGGCAAGGTTATCAAAAAGAACCGAGATACTTTCACCATAATGATCACGACGAATACATTCGGCAAATATCGTAGCAACATCAATAACTACCAGTTTCTTAGACTTGGCAATATGTTCAG
This sequence comes from Yueomyces sp. D-C8-1, assembly GCA_031771845.1. Taxonomy (NCBI): domain Eukaryota; kingdom Fungi; phylum Ascomycota; class Saccharomycetes; order Saccharomycetales; family Saccharomycetaceae; genus Yueomyces; species Yueomyces sp. D-C8-1. The sequence continues at coordinate 306,579 of JASCNY010000008.1, read as the reverse complement.
CAGAGATTGGATACGTGTTTGTAACGATAATTTTATGAATAGCATCAGATTTTTCCAATTCCTCTAAACAATCACCAGTGAATAGACCATGTGTTGCGACAATATACACTTTTTTAGCACCACAATTTCTAACTAAATGTTCAGAAGCAGATATGAAAGAGTTTGGTCTATCGATCATATCATCTAATATAATTGCAGAACAGTTACGGACATTACCGACCAAAGTGATCAATTTTTCCTTATGAATTTGTTCTTCTGCTTCATCATCAGAGTCTATATTTTCATAAGTTTCACCTAATGCACATGAATCGGTAAACTGTGTATCAAGATCCTTTTCAGATGCATCTTCTTCTTCTATAACTTCATCTTCATCTTCATCGATAACATGACCATTTCTAACTCTTGCAGTTTGGAAACCATTTGTCAAAATAATATTACGTTCACCAGAAGGACCATCCAACCCTAAATTTGGTTTACTGTTTCTTCTTACTGAAGATTGTCTTCTTGATTTTGAAGCTCTCGTCTTGCTAGTGGTATACATATCCTGAGTACGACGACGATCTGTATGAATCATGGCAAAATTGATCTTCAAAGCATCGGCCAAAGCTGTAACTCTCTTTGTACCACCAGCATTTTTAGAAACAACGACAGCATTTTGATAATCATCGACGTTCTCTCTGATCCATTTCCCCAAACTTGGAGCACCATACAAATTATCAACAGGTTTACTGAAAAACCCTTGCATTTGAGATGCATGTAGATCCATAGATATGACATGGTCAGCACCCGCCATGACCAACATATTAGCTAGCATCCTCGCCGTAATGGCACCTCTGTGTTTCTTCATCTTACACTGTTTCGAGTATGGGAACTGTGGTATAACCGCCGTAATCTTTCTGGCGGAACCACCTCTACATGCAGAGACCAAAATCAACAGCTCCATGATATGGTCATTAACACTCGTAGAACCAGATTGGATGATGTACACGTCTTCATCTCTCACGGATACACCAATTTGTACAGAAGTTTCACCATTGGAGAACTTTTTTAACGTACATGGAGCTGGTTCGATCCCCAATCGTTGACATATCAATTGGCCAAGCTCTGGGTGGGAATTACCTACAAAAACTTTGCACTTACGCATTCTGATATGCACCTAAATAATGGAATCTCGAGGAACAAAAGCTGCAATGACGACTTTGGGATGCTATAATGGTCGGTTTCGAACGCAACAAAAACGAAACCTGATCAAAATTTTGAGAGCTCAAAGATGATGGACGTCTTTAACGAAGATTAGGCAATCTTGGTGGCGATAAAACAGTCCATTTGGTCAGGTATCTGTTCGATCTGGTGGTATTTAAATGGCGATGAGCTCAATATTTTTTGCAAAAAAGTTGAATTTGAAAAAAAATTTGCAATTTGGGACGAACCACGGGATTCGGGACAAAATGGGACAAAGCCGCCGGAGAAGGACAAAGCCGCCGGATTTGTCCCGGAGATACATATCGCCGGCGGAGATATGTAAAAGTATAATAAGAGATTTTTAGATTTCCAATGAATTCATTCTTCAACGACCTAGAGACTGAGTTATCAATATGTTTTGAATATGGGCTTGAAGAGCAGCATTTGTAGTTTATTTGGTGCAAAAATGAGCAAATTTGGGTTTGTGGAAGATGCGATGAGCTGGGTTTGTTAGATCGAAAGATGAAAAAAATATTTTAATTCAGTCAAATACCAGTATAAGGTGAGTAAGCAAACTTCTGAGATATGTAACGTCTGATTGATGCTTTGTACCAAATTATTACTTCCTTGAAGCTTCAGAAGTGTGTTGCACAAGGTAAAATCAGCTCACTGAACCAGTTCATCATGAAGAGCAAAGTTAGAGACTTCCAGTCACGGATCAAAGAGCATCGAGACATCATCAGAACTTCAGAAATGTTCCTTCATTTGTGTGATAAATTGAGGCAAAATAATCCAGCAATTGACAAAATACGATGTCTGGCATTAGGCAGCTTCTCACAGGAATTTCAAGCTCGATATCAACTGGCGTTGCTACTAGAACTAGTAGATAAAGTTGCTGTTAATGAGGTCAATGGTTCAGATGCTATGGTGATATCTATCTACGATCCAGTTTTCAACGATGATGATATTGCATACATTGAAAGTTTAGGTACCAATTGGCACATTGAGGAGAAATCTGATTCAATGGATTCCTCTTCAAATACACTCTTCTTTCTTCCTCATGCACCATTAGACTTAACTCAGAACATCATTATAAATGAAAAACCACAAATATTTCTGGCAAATAATTTGGTTCAACATACTGATAGATACACTACAGCATTACTCCATGAGAAATACCCAATTTTGAGTAAATTAGTCTGGATGTTGAACTCAAAAGATTCGATACTATTACGTTGCTCAAATGAGCATGCTCCAAGAGCAACTGATAAATCTGATACAACGCCTGATAACGACGGATTCACAATGGTAAAATCACGAAAGAAACGATCTAGGAAAGGTGAAAAGAGTCTCAAATTCAAGCAACCGGATATCGATTACTCTTCAATTGAAACTTATTTTACGAATGTTGAATTTATAACTACTTTTGACAATGGAGCGATGCTAAAGAACCAACCTTGGATCAATTCATTCTCTGACCTTACTCTTCATAAAATCCACACATGAACCTGCATCAGAAATATGTTAACCTTCTTATGGATGCAAAAGTATTGTAAATTATGGAATCATACGCTATATAGTACAATATAATACACTTATAGATATGTGCACATCTAAACTGTACATCCCACTATTCCCTGACCCTTTTGGCTCCTAACGTGGAAGGGTAGTTGTATACAGGTACAACCATCCCAGCAGTATTATTATCATCTTCCACCACGTATGTATCGCCGTTCAGGTCATCAGCACTGCCGTCATTGGGATAATATGCATTATAATCCTTTATCGTCTCACCCAAGCCAGTATATATGCTCGAAGAGTGTTCCATTCTATTTGTCTCTTCTTCTTCATCTTCTGGATCGTATCTGGCGTTCATTTGAATCTCTAGACATGTTGCAATGCCTGTGTTGATATTTTCTATCAGCTCATCACCTCTATTAAGCCCAAAATTCACAAATGTGAACAGATCCTCGTCTCTGTCTGTGTAAACTCTATCATACATCGAATATTTGGGTCTAAACTTCATTTCTATGGTCTGTATATCTCTTGGGTCAGTAGCAAACATCAATGAATTTTGGAAAAATACTTCTGACAGCAATGGATCCATCTCCACGGTCACAATCAACTCCTGTCTGTGGCCATCTGGCATGTCATGTAGCCGTGTATTACCATGATATATGACGTTGTTGTATGGAATTTGAATGCCAGATTCACGAACAGGCATCCAAATCAGCAGGCAATTGTGCAACACAAACAATTCAACCTCTACACACTCAGGAAGACCCATGATAGAAAGGTATAAATCACGACCTCCTGCCAACAGAACAGGTGAAGTGGCCTGTGATAGATGATCATAGCCATATTGCCTTGGATGTGTAGCTTTGTAGACTTTGTACGGAATGGTACTTTCCTTAGTTGGCTGTTTGCTAGTTATTTGTGACGTTATTTGGCTCATTTTATGATGTGCTATGGTACATTGGCTTACGGTCAGTTCTGATATTTGCTCTTTATCAATATTCATTAAGTCTAGTTAACGTTAATTCAAGTTTTATTGAAATTTCACCTGACTTTAAGCATTTGATAAAGTCATCTAGTAGAATACTTTTACACCATCTCAAGAATATTATAGCGATAGCATCATCTCAAGAATAATATGATAACAGCAGGTAAAGAGCATAGAATTCTGTAAATGAGAACCAAAAAAAAAAAAGGAATGGATATTGTTTATAGATCGTAGTATGCGTATATAGTTGATTTATAAAAATATCAGCGACAGAAAATTTTAGAGATGAGTTAGGCTTGTCATATCTCTTTGATTTCCTTGGCATCCTTCTTTAATTCACTGTCAATCAAAATACATTCAGACAATTGGTCAAACCCGTTGAATGTAGTAGCTGCTGTTGAAGTGTATGCGCCCAATTCAGGGAAGTATAACCAGTCACCGACCTCTAGATCGTATTTCAAGAAATATTCACTTGAGATACAGTCCAAACCATCACAAGTAGGACCCCAAATAGAAGCTTTGTATTTTGTGTTTGGTTTCTCGGTGGGAGACGTTGTTTCAAAATCAGAGTAATGGAACTGAGAATTGTGATACAAGACTCTTGGAGTTGGTACCTGATGATCGAATAAGATACAGTTGAGGTTACCGTAAACACCATCGTTGGTGTAGATCATTGATTCTGTATCGGAAAGCTTCCGCTTGGCAATTACAGTTGTTGCTAGAGTGAAAGCTGTTGAGACAAAAAATCTACCTGGTTCAGCGATCAAATTCAAATTGATACCATCGAAAAACTCATGCAATGAGTATTTGAGAACGTTGGCAGCAGAGATGAGCGTATCGAATTGGAAACCACCACCGATGTCCATGTCGACCAAAGGTGGCAATCCATGAGCCAAAACTTTGTCATAGACGATTCTGGAGTCTCTAACAGCTTTGTAAATGGCAGAATGATCCGAAGAACCACTACCAACATGGAATGCTACACCTTTTAAATTCAAATTCAACCTTTTCACTTCAGAGATCAAAAAATCCAATTGATCGATATGACAACCATATTTGGTAGACAACCGACATTGAGCATTTTCATCATCAGTGGCAATACGCAGATACAACTCAGATCCAGGATGGAATTGAGCAATTTTGCGCAACTCAACAGCATTATCGAACGTAGATTTCAACACATTGACTTCTTTCGAGTAACGGATGAAACTGTTCACTTTGCATGGGTTTGCATAGATAATTTCATCTGGGTCAGCACCCAATCTCAACACAGTATCGATCTCCATCTTCGAAGCACAATCGAACCCACACCCCAAGGAATGCAACAGCTTCAACACATGCTCGTTGGGGTTGCATTTGACAGCATAATATGGACGAATATCAGGCAAATGCTGCTTCCAGACGGCGTAAAGACGTTTGATCTCACCCAAATCGCACACAAAGAAAGAATTCTCCTCCCCAGGCTGCAAATTATCCTGGTTAGCCACGATCCCAGCCAGATGAGCCTCCAAAGCAGCCTCTATCTGGGCATGGGCCTGCTCATGAGGACGGCTCACAGCAGCAGAAAACGACGATTCACTGGCCAATTGCGACACTTTGCCACCGGCAGAGCCGCCAGCCATCACTGGTACGTACGAAGCAGTCGTGGAAGCCATTTCTAACGGGTCCAAACCTAACAAAATCCTGTGTTTGAGGTGCCCTTCTGGCTTTGCTCGAGAAAGTGAAAAATTGTTTCTTTCCAAGGCTCATCGCCTTTATATATTCTTATATATAGGCAACAATGGCATTTCGGACTGCCAGATGACAGATAAAATGGCAGATGACAGTAAATAAGAATATGAATAATAACGATTAGATAAATAGAATTATGAATAATAACGATTAGATTTTAGATGGATTATAGCTAGTAATTAGTAGATCTGGATTTATATTCATGTTTGGATAGTTAAATGTTGTTTCTTGGTTGTGCGTGCAATTGTTGAATAAGAATAGTTGATATATGAGGTACATAAGTTAAATGAGTTCAAGTTCGAGTCAGTTTAGTATTAATATAGCCAGAGCAATGCAAGGTCCAGGTTCGTTTGATATTAGTTACAGAGGTTGAATTCGTTTTTAGATGTGACAAAAGAATAAATAATATTAGTATGCGTGCGTGCAAGAGCGATTATGATTTAGTTTCTGTAGCACTGTTGCAAAATAGACATGCTAGCCCTACACGAGGCCCATTTTCAGTATCTATTTCTACTTCACCGTTGGCTTTCATGATCAGTAGCTCACTCTTGGTTGGGATCTTTCGACAGTCGTCGTTGAGACATCTTGTCCTAGTCTTTTTGTATCTTAATCCGCATGAATTGCACAATTGTTCGACTTTCAATCCTGACCACGATGGTCTCCAGCAAGGTGAGTCCTGGCTATGGCAACTCATGCAGATTCTTCCGGATCTGTTGCTGTGTTTCTTTGTAGGAGTAGTGTGGCAACTGGATGTTGTATCTTCGTGGAAAATTGGTTGTTCTTTAGTGTGGTCAATACGTATCAATGAAGCACTACGACTTGAAGTTGGTGATGCATTTGGTGATGAATAATTCGATAGTTTCATGACAAATTGACGGTTAGGACTTGCGGATCTGCTACGTTTGGAGATTTTACCTATTGAACCGTTCGATTTGATGCTTGATCTTGGTGTGTTCATTGTAGAGACATTATTATTGCTGTTCATCTTTGAGCTTTTGTTCTCACGATATTGTAAAAGTGGCGTATTTGGTATTAGTATAGTCGTTGGAGTACAAATTTGTTCCCTGTTGTCTAATATTTTCTTCAATTGGATAGCTTTGTATGAATTTGTCTTTTTATGTTTAGAAGATGTGGTGGTCGTAGTGGTCATCTTCATATTAAAATTCTGGTTTGGGCTCTTAAAACAGCTCTCATTATTGATCGACCTACGTTTTTTAACCGTTTGGACTAATTTTTCACTTAAAAATGGTGTAAATTTATTATGATGATGGTCTAACATTGTATTTGTTGTAATTTCTGAATCGTTACTACAATTGTTTCTCATCAAATTATGATCACTCCTTGGAGAAACGGCAAAATCATTGTTATTTCTAGGTGAATGTCTAGTGGCAGAATGTGATGGTGACATTGGTGGTGTCATTGGTGCGTTTATTGATGGTGCCATTGGTTCGTTATAATTTTGGAAATCCAATTTGGTAGGCAATGGATCTCCCTTTCTGTTCAAAAGACCTTGAAACTGATCAGAATTGTGTAAAACGCTAGGAACACATATTTTCAACAAACTATTGGCGTCATTCGACCTGGTACTTGTGTATTTTTTGTTGAACACTGGCAAAAATGTACAACCTTTCACATTTTCTAAATTGTGTATCTTCAAATAATCCTGGTAACTCTCCTGTTTGCACCAATCCAAGATGTCTCTCTTTACTTTTGTTGTTACTTTGCAAGTGTCTGGATATAACTGAGAAAAATGTTCAAGATTGTAATGATTATGGGCATCATCTCCTACAGGCGACGAGCCTAGCAATTGCAGATGTCTTAACGAAGGAAGTTGTATCGGCTGTCTAGCTGTGGAATTCAACGATGGTAAGTGAGTGGACATGTATAATAATGAACGTAATGGGCCGTATTGGGCGGTAATCTGAATGAATGACAGTAATAAATTTTTTTTTTTTTATTCCAAAAGAAAAAAAAAAGAATCGACAGAAAGAAGGATCGAAATCAAATCAAAAGAACGTAGAGTGGTAATTTCCAATTTTTTTGCTCAACCCAACTACCAAGAGAACCTAGCTAACACAAACCCAAGGGAACACATCCTAATTTTACACGCAGAAACCTCAAATGCACACCACACACCCTTCTTATACCAGAAATACCCCAAAACTTGTTCCAAAAATGCTGGTCCTGGATCCGCCAACGGCACCAGCAATCAGATCATCTCTATCCAATAATAGAACTGGTAGTCATACCCACACTGAAAAAAAATTGTTATTCTGTTTGCTTTAATTAGCGTCGCCAGCTGCGTCGCTATACAAAACCAGCCTTTAATAAACGGTTAGCCAGCCTTTAATTAGCAGCCCAGCAGAGGAAACTTGGGAAAGCAAGGAAATAAGAGATCAGGCAGCTGCTGGCGGGACCCCAAAGCAGTTGGTTGTGATCAGGTAGGCTGAGACGGCTGTTTGTTGCACAGAAAGAAGCATCTGATGGGGACTTTTGGGCGTGGAGATAGCGATTTGGACGGCGATGGCGACGTTTCGAGCCATTGCAAGAGCCACAGGGACGGTGGACAGGAGGAAGTTAGTGGGTCTGGTAGCACTGGTCAAGGGCTACAAGACAAGATATTGGATCCACAGAGAGTACATGCTCCCAGCTGTGTATTGCAGTTCAAACTGACGGACGGCGCTACCATGACGCATGAGTTCTCTTCAGATACCAAACTGCATGCTGTGAGGGAATGGTTGGATAGCCACAGGACAGATATCGACGTGCCGTATAGGTTCTACAGGCCAGTCGAGAGGAGTGTGTTGCAGGAGTCAGACGAGTTGAAGACGCTCGATGAGCTGAGCCTGCCGCCTCGATCGAGGTTGATTTTGGAGCATATAGACGATCCAAAACGAAATAGTGTTCCAGCAAAGAAACGGGGATTTTTCTTTGGATTGTGGTGATCTTGTGCTGATTTTGCCTCTCTTTTTAATGTCTTTAATTTTCTTCATATTCTCAGTGTGAAATGGGTGCTTCATTTATAATGTCACATTCTTACGAAATTATGTATTATTTTTTTTATATTTGCTAGCAAAAACGGTATATTCACGATATTGTCTAGTATGATTAAGTATTTGGTATGGGTTCGTGTAATTGTGCTTTGGGGGATTTAGTAGATTTTACCATCTCTTGAGGTTCATCTTTATTTATGTGCAGATTTTCCAGATTTTCCAATACTTCTTTGTTAAGTTCGTCATTTGCTTCTTCATTTTGTTGTTTTTCTGTATTCTGTTCCTTCTGTACTTTCTTGTTTGCTTGCTCCTTTTCTACTTTCTTGTTTGCTTGCTCCTTCTCTATTTTCTTGTTTTCTTGCTCCTTCTCTTTCATCTGATGTTCTATTCTCTCCAATTCATCATCCAACTCCTCTTCCTCCTCTTGTGAACCCAGTAATTCACTAATCTCATCAGTTTTCATCTTTTGTTCCTTTATATCTTCCATGAGTTCTTCAATTTCCCCAACTTCCTTCATTTCTTTGTTCAATCTCTTCATAACTTCGTTAGAGTACTCCAAACTGTTTATATTCTTTTTATTATTTACTGCACTCAAAATTTCATTCTCAATATCTTCCAGATTTGACAAGTGAGCTAAAGATTTGCTCAAATTCTCTTCAAGCCTTTTTTTCCTCTTCAAATAAATCTTTCTTATATTTTTACTGATCTTTACATCTCTGATCTTTGACATGTATTGGTCGATTGAGAGTTCTTTGTCCTGTATGTCTCTTTCAATTTGCCATATACCATACCTTATTTCTGCAATACCTCTGTCTATTTGATCCAGTTCCTTCTCTTCACCCCCAAGGATAACTATGTTATCTCGAATAGAAATGCACTTGGCATATTTCCACAGATAAATCAATACACACTCTTCATCTTGCTGTAACCCCAATTTATCCTTACAAAATTGCTCCTTTCTCATGTACAAAAATTCTTCGTTGCTTTTCAATCTCTCTATAATGCTCTTCCATTCTTTGATATATCTCTGCTCCAAACCATTTATATTCACGTAGTCCACGTCTTTCAAATAGCTGTCCACAGACTCGTTCTCTCTGCTTCGATAATGGTACTCACCAATAGTCAGACGTCGGAACCAATTCACCAAACTGAACGTTTCGTTGCTCTCCTCACTCTTCTTCATATATTCCATCCAGGGAACCAACCTTTTCTCATGAACCATCCAGTCCAAAACAACGTCTAAACTTCTGGGCACACCATACTTCTCATCCAGCAGCTTATCATGCATGAACACATTATTAATACGCACTTGCAAGCATCCATCCAAACAGTTGTTCACCAGAAACTTCTCCCAACTGTTAATATTAGCCACATATCCATCAGAATTGAGCTCTTTCAGTGGTCGAAAATCCTTGTAAAGAGACTCGATCCTGCTCTTGGGGAACACATACTGCTTTCCCATCGTTGCCACCACTTGCAAACCGTCAAATTCTGTCCTTTGTGCTCGTTTTGAAGGTTTTTCGTTTAAAGCTCATCGCTTTAACAGAGGAACCTTTAAATGTTTAAATATACCAACTTTTAATCAAATAGTGGAAAATTGATGAAATTTGGTTTGACAACCAAACCAGCTCATAGTGGTATCGTTAGAAAGAGCAAACTGCAAGGATTATTTTGATATGTCTGTGGATATCCCATCATTGATAAGTGAGCTGAACGATGCTTTGGAAAATAGAATGGATGCTGAACAACTCAACAAGCTCGTTCAGAAATGCTCACTCAATCTGAGTATGGTTCCAAGGTCTTTAGACTCTTCTGATGGCATTGATACGTTATTGGAGGGTATCAAACGCCTTTTACTTGGTGATGATGGCTCAACTGGCGTCAATTTTGAATTAGTTTTAGAGTTGCTGAACAATTTGGTAGGACTGGTTCCATTCGAGTCTATCATCGATGTGTATAGCATCGAAGATTTGAAGGCTGCTCTGCAGTCCAGTATTGTCCCCTTGGTTCGAGCTAGCTGTATCATCATTGGTAATGCAAGCCTGCTAGATGTGCTGGTGAGTTCTGGACTATTAATTATGTTGCTGGAACTTCTGTTTGACACTGAAACCACAGTTGAGGTTGTCAATGAGATAGAAAAATGCTTTACAAAGTTGGTGGTTCATTCTCAAATCAGGCGTTATCTAAACTCGAAATCTGAGGCAAGCTTTGATGTCCTTTATTCTGCACGCCACTCTAATGATGCCATTATTGTGACTAGATTGCTATCTTTGATGCAGATACTTCTTCCAAATACAACTGAAGATGAAGTGGATACAAATCTAATTTTACTCTCCCCTGATGAGGTTCTAGCAAGTATTAATGATGATATTGTCTATTTCACAAATATCACTACATATTACACAGATATGGTGTCACTAATTTCCATTGCAGACTCCAAAGGTGAATTCCCACAATCGTGGCTTTTGCCAAAACTGTTACCAGTGTTGGAACTATACGCTAGTATATACCAGAATATTGATGACTACATCGAAGTGAAGCTTTTTGCCAAGAAACAATTATTTCGTCTATTTCAACAAATTTCATATCTGCCAGATTCTAAAGTGTTTCACCAGTTGGATCAAAAATATTTTCAATTGTCACTCATGTCTCCAGATATTTTAGATTTTTTTGCCTTTACGAAGCCTTCCTATCTATTACAATTTCACAAGGACTTATGCCTAGATCTCTCCATCGTGAAACCATCGCATATCCCCATACTGAGAAATTTGGTCTCTGACTACGAATGCTTTCAACTGATCAGTCGAAATCTCACCTCTGATACGATCCTAAAAATGCCATACCTGGAACAAATGGTGCTGCTGCAAAAAATGACTCAGTTTGAATATTGTGCGAAATATTTACTGCACAAGACACCTGCAGTTATATCAACTTTATTAAATAGTCAGTATGAAAACATTATTGAGACTGAAACTGTTGAGTTAAGAAAAGAAACACTTTTTAACCTTTTAAAGTATGATAAAGATGTTCTAGATGTTTGGTATGATCGTATAAGAGAGGAGTATAGTAATGCAACCAACGGGAGATCTTACAAACCAACTGCAAAACTATTTCAAGAATTTAGTCAATAAATAAATATTCGAATGTTTTATTGATATATAACCTACAATACTTTACAAATCTAAATACCTTTAATCAAGAATTACATAAACATTTATCTAACACATCTTGTGATGTTTTTCTATAAATACAATGATCCAGCAGAAACAATATCTCTATGGATCAATTCAACAATCTTCTCCATTTTTTCCTTTAAGGCATCGTTACCAATTGTTTTAGTAACATCGATCAATTCTTTCACGAGCTCTTCCAGTCTCTTGAACATTCTAATCAAAGAGCCTTCGTAGACGTCAGTCATTTTACAAATCTGAGTGAAAGTAGCTCCTTTACACCATTCGTACACGACTTCCATCAACTCATGTCTAAAGCTTTCGACATACTCTTTTTCTACAATCTCCATCTTGGAATCTTTCATAATTTTAGCTATATTCGATGCAAGTTCCTTCAAGTTCTTCAATGGTTCTGCTAGTTCTGGTTTTAATTGTGGAGTTTCTTTACAACGTTCCTGGAATGCAAAACAAGAAAGTAATGCTGCAGCCTGTTCTGGAGACAAATCTGTAAAATTACCATTGAATATCAACTCTGTTAACAACAATTCATCACCACTTGATATTTCACATGCGACACGACCTTTCAGCTCAATGATATCATTTGCAGTACAGAAACCTAAACGACGTAAAACTCTCTTACGACGTTTCAGATCATCCAGTTGAATTACTGATTGTGATTCATTTATCTTATTCTTTAAGGTTAGTATCTCTTTCTTTAATGCATGTTTTTTACTATATCTGTCGAAGATAGATTGTAATTTGATGGACTGTGATAAAGGATTCGATTTCAATTTATCTTCCAAAACATTGATCTTCTTGAGCAATTTCAAAAAGTCTTCATCTTCGATCTTCATACTCTTGACAGGATCAGTAAGTGGGATACCATCAGGGAATCTACGTTTCACCTCATTTAGAGATTTGGAGACAGTATCTGTTTTACCTGCGGCTCTAATATCCTTTGGCATGTATAATCTTAGACTTCCGACGTTAGAAATAGAGTCTAACGTTATAGGTATTATAGCAGATATTGACTTTTCGCCCTCTAATGCAGGTCTGATACCTTCTGGAAGACTTGGATTATGTGGCTTGATCAAATTGATAGGAGAATCGCTGTACATGGTGTTAACAACAACTTCAACGAGGTATGATTCATGGTCAGTATATGCTGCTGTAGGGTTACGTTTATTCATTCTTTTCTGGAAATCAACAACTACACCCCATCCATAGTTATACTTGTCACCTATTTTGACTTCAATCATCCTACCTGGTTGTAAAAATGATAGAATATTGGCTGGATGTGTGATAATATGACGCAAATCTTGGTTATATGTATCTAGTGTTTGTTTTATTTCATAATAATCCTTGATAACATCCTCCTCTTCGAACTGTATACTGTCTGCCTCTGACGATAGTTCGATCATTTTCTTTTCCATAACTGGGACTGAAATAACATTTTGGAACTGATAGAATGAATGTTCCAACATGAATTCAGGTGATATACCTTCCACACGCATCAAATTTAAGATCATATTATAGCCCAAATGGAATGCAGAATCTAATCTATCAGCTTGACCTTTGACCATACCTTTGGCAACCTGTGGTTCCATCTTCTCATCAATCATCATGATGACGATACCACGATCATCTAAACCACGACGACCGGCACGACCAGACATTTGAATATATTCACCACCAGAAACCCAACGGAACTGAGAACCATCCCATTTTCTAACGGACGTAAATACGACTGTCTTTGCAGGCATATTCAAACCAATTGAAAAAGTTTCTGTAGCAAACAGAACCTTTAAGAAACCTTCTTGGAAAAGAATTTCAATCACTTCCTTTAAGATAGGTAGTAAACCAGAATGATGGATACCGATACCTCTTCTAAGTAACGGTAAGATATGCTTGATTTGTGGAAGTTCTCTATCAGTTTCAGGAAGTAGAGCAATGGCATTATTAAAGATTTTAGTCAAAGTATCCTTTTCGTCGTCAGAATTGAAATCTAATTTGGACATTTTTAACGCCAACTCTTCACAGTCTCTTTTACTAAATGAAAAAACAATCACTGGGTTATATTTCTTCTTCCAAATCATTTTGACGATCTTGTAAATATCATTTCTAGCATCACCCTTGGATGCACCACCTTTGAAAGTTTGGCCCTTTTTCCCTCTAGCATTGCTTGAATTTGGATCATCACCTGTTTGATTACTTATTGAAGCCATTGCTTTTTGGAAATTCTCTTCTCTGAATGTACTTTTTTCATCAACAACCAGATAAATACCATCACCATGAGCAGGGAAAAGATAATGTTGTAATGGGGTTGGACGGAAATCTGTATAGACAATATGACATGGTTGAGAATGTATCTTACAAATCCATTCTGCAAATTCCATGGCATTAGGAATTGTAGCAGATAAGAAAACGTAACGTACCTTATCTGGTAATAAGATGATGGTTTCTTCCCAAACAACACCACGTTCCTTATCTCTCATATAATGAACTTCATCAAAGATAACCCATGCCACTTCTCTCATAACTTCACTACCTCGATACAGCATACTTCTTAAAATTTCGGTGGTCATCACTAAACAGCCAGCATCTGGGTTTATGGTAATATCACCAGTCATCAAACCCACATCACCAAATTCAGCCAAGAGTTCTCTGTATTTTTGATTGGATAAGGCTTTGATGGGAGACGTGTAAATGACTCTCTGCTTCTCACGTAAAGATTGGGCAATGGCATATTCTGCAACGACAGTTTTACCAGCAGAAGTATGTGCAGACACCAAGACTGATTCACCTCTATCAATACAAGAGACAGCCGTATCTTGGAAGGGATCCAGAGTAAACGGGTACGTACGAGCCTCATTCTGTCTCCTATGATCTGCAATTGGTGTGTAATCGTAATTTGGTGGTAAAGCAACTTGATGACGAACTTGATGTTTCAATTTGACTTTACCATCTTCTTCCACTTGGGTCGTAGCACCGTTCGTCAAACCAGAAGATGCAATCACTTCTCTGGACTGTTCCTGCTCAAACGAATCCGCCACGACGGGTATAACATCAGATTTTTTCTTCTGATCTAGCAATTTTTCACCATGTTTCAGTTTCTTTGGACCATTGGTAGTCTCATCGCTGCCTTTTAGACCTGATTCTTCATCTGAATCCGCTCTGTCACGTCTCTTCGTGTTTACTGCTTCCTGAGAACCGTTCAAGTCCACATTTTCACCTTTCAGCTGCTCTATATCCAGCGTTTCTGACGGTTCTTCGTTGAAGACATCGAAAAGATCACTCATTTTTCGAGATTATGTCCTATCTAAAAATCCCTGGGGAAACCAACGAAAATATTTTCAGCCACAGTGTTCTCTGCACTCGATAGACTACTTTTTTCACTGCTAATCGGCCCTCTGGACTGCTATAATCTCACTTCTTTAATAGTATGTTCACTATGTAATTTTTCACTTTTTGCAGCTCATCGCCATATTAAATTTTTCAGACATCCAAAAAGCTGGGTAACGCTAAAAAGGACTGCTATATAATCAAGATGTAACATTTAAGAGCGCCACAATATACAATATTCATAGTAAAAGTACTATTCAAATCAGTGAGAGTTGCCTTTTAGTCGAATTAGTGTTGTTTTGTAGGTATATATGGATAGTATCTATTAATGTGAATGTCTGTGTGAAAAATGGGTATTTCATTTGCGTAATCTCTTTTCTATTGGTGTAATTTTGTCTCAAAGGACGTTTTGCATGTTATAACTTAGAGTCCTGTGAGATCTTGATGTGTCTGGCATTGTGCTCATCGATCAGATCCAATGGAGGAGTATCTCTTGTATTTTTCTCTATCGTACTGGCTGAACACATAGTCTGGATAGTTTGTTTCAGACGCTGAAGGCGACAATATGCTTAAACTGGTGTTCGATTGTATACTCTGTCCATCATAGTAAGTATTCGTATCTGGTGTCACTCCCATACTTTTAGATCTTCTTCTGGATCCATTTGACTCCATGCTGGCAATTCTATTGCCAAAATGTTTCATAAGTTGGGTTTTTTTGCTGTGCTCTCTTTCAAATGCATTCAAGTCTGTCGTTGAGCTTGACAATATAGGAATGGGCAGAATATTCATATCTGTATTAGTACGGTTATGCGTAAGTATAGGGTCGTTAGCCTTGATAGAGGACGATATTGGTGGGCTTGAAAGCACATTCTGTGCTATTGGTGATATAGAATATCTTCTGTCACCAATCAGGCTATGTGAAGATCGTGTTGGCGAATGGCTGTGTTTTTGTAGCGAATGAACATAATTGAAACTTAGACTCTCTTTTCTTGGTGGAGGTTCAATGTTTTCATTCGTTATAGTGTATTGACTGTCATCCCTCAAACTGTTTGCGAAATTACTTCTGGAATTTGAATAGTTTGAATTATCTCTGGAATGACTATGTTGAGGTGATAAAATTGATGATATGAAACTATCGGAGAGGTTCGATAGTGACAACCTCTTACGTATCTTTTTCATCGTTTCTGATCTTTTAGGTGATGCAGATAATGTGGGTGAACTTGCATCTGAAATGTTCAACGGATGTGTTAAAACAGAATTGTTTGAAATTGACAGATTATTTGCATGCTGTCTTGTTGTGATTGGATTGTATGTAGAGTTTCCATTACTTGTTGCGGAAAACATAGATTTAGAAGGCGAATGTCTCGTTGTTGTCCTAGAAATAGACAATGAGATTTTGCTATTGATGTAAGATGACGATAGGTTTTGGTTCAGACCCTCCTCTAAAGAATATATCCCTGTTGAGCTTCTATCGTTGATATTACTGAAATCTCCTGAACTCATTTCTCTAGAATGTCTCTGATAGCTGCTTTTTTGTATCTGTTGGTTTAGATATTTGTTTAAACTGTTCATTGTATCTTGGATGTTATTAATCTGAGAACTGTTTTCAAATGCATCTGAATGATCATAATCATCCTGTTTGGGTGGTGTCATAGCACCGTTCAAAATATCAAAAGATGAGTCTATTATTCCCTTCGAAAATTCATTACTATCGAATTTGTTTCCATTAGATTCTAACCTATCTACTTTTTTGGGAAAACTGAAATTAACATTTTCATGAAGATATGATGAATCCAGTTTTTTAGCTATTGATGGTGTTTTCCTATTCAAGGACTCTGAATCACCGTTGTTTGAACTAGAAACTGATATTATAGGAGAATACTCATCTTCTTTATTGTATACATCAGAAGAATCATCATGCATTGGCGGTAACAATGCACTATTCGTCCTCTCGATGATTGACGCTTCATTTGAGTAATTAGTCGATATGTTTTCCATCGATGAATTATTGGTTGTTGAGAACTGAGGACTGTTTTGATAAGCAGTCAAATGATTATTGAATGTATGCAGATTTTTCGCTTTAGATGGAGAAATGTAATTTTTATTTGATGCTAAGAGCTCATTAGATAAACCAGAATTTGGTTTAGGATTGTTTAGAAGTGTTTGTGCAATTATTTTGGAATGTTCATGTCTTTGAATATTTGATACTTTTAGGTCCATATCTGGTGTCAAAGTTTGATCTGAATCCTTTTTAGGTATGTTGAAATATGAATTTGGTGGTTTGCTTAAATCTATAAAATGAGATGGATTTTTCAACTCATTATTTTCTTGCTCACCAATAGATGATGTACCTTGTGATGATGTAGGAGATATTGGATTCTTCTCGTCATATTCATCTGACAATCGCTCGGTTATAATATCAGGTAAATTCTTAGATGGGCTGTATAACTCATTTGAATCGGTTTGTAGCTGTTCCATCACCAGGTATGAATTGAAAGAGTGCAAAAGTAGTGGTAAAACAGCTGTAGCGATCATACCAACCCAAATTCTCTTGTACATGGAAACGAAATCAATGATTTCTGACGACTCAGTAAAGTTTGGAATTGAGGTATTCAAATGTCCAAAAAGTACAGTTGATAGAGATGCCACATGAACGATCAATGCAATGGCACAGAATAAAATGCATAGAATATGAACAATTAAAAGTAAAAATCTGAACGAGTATTTCTTATTTCGAAGCATATGATTTTTCCTTGATATATACAGCGCAATGGGATAGTAGATCAACGAATGGAACAATGAGACTGTCGCCAGTACAATCAAAGAGCCTTTGTATTGCTTCGAATCACTGTAGAATACATACCAAACCCCATAATTTGGCGTTCGATGCGTTAAAGGTAATGTGAGCAGAGATATGCATAATCCAGCATTGGCTAACCCTAACAGTATACTAAGGAAAACACATGCAGTGCGAATATGTTTGGTAATGGACATTAAAACAACGGATGCAGCAGCTCAAACGTGCGTATAGTATGATGAGTTGAGATCACTTTGCTATTTCGTCTAGTTGAGATCACTTTGTAATTTCGTCTAATGGAGATCGTATCTGCTGTAATGTAAACCTAAGGCTGCAAGTATGGATGAAATATTTTTTTTCAGCAAGATGGAATGTATAGGGTGTGCAAAGCAAAAGTTCGAAATTGTAAAGCAAGTTTGAAAGTGTAAAGCAAAAATCGAGATTGCAAAGCAAAAATCGAGATTGCAAAGAAAAATTCGAGAGTACAGTATCACTCTCTCAGCAGAAGGCTTCAGGGCGTAGATTGATCCAGCAAACTTAACCCAAACCAATGCTAAAACCGTCTGGAATGGTGCAAATTTAATGATTTTTTTTTCCTTGTTTTTCTCGTTATGTTCGACCAATGCCAGTAACAACAACCTTAAGATCAGGCCAAACCTAAACACGCCGCTATTGTTTTGATCCACTGGTAGTTGTGCTAATCGTTCTGGCAGCAGCAGAAAATGTGTTATTGATGATTTTTCAGTCAGTGTTGACGTTTCTGCCGCATCGGGCAAACCGTAAACAGCGCTGCCGCATCGGGCAACTCATATAGCTGATTTGCCCGATCTGGCAGTTCCTGCGGAACTGTCGCTCAACATGGCAATTATGAGCCGTTGCTGCCGTTTGCGGCGGTACACTTTCCTCATGCGGGACTGCTACTGGATCGGGTAGTATTGCACGTGATCCCGTAACCTTGAAGGTAGTTTTAGGGCATCGCGATTAATAATATTGTATAACGCCAAAGTTCACTATATAACAGTGACGGCAAGAGAAATGTGGAATAAGCCTTTGGGATGCCGGTAGAGGGATCTGGGTCTTTTCAGAGAGCGTCTGGTCGTGGAAGGGAGGAAGTCGCCGGTTTGCTGTATTTTTTCCAGTTCGAATCATCTTTTTAGCGTCATTTTTGGGCTAGAAAAGTGCATATTCAATTTTTCACTCGTGAAAAATCTGCAATTGTAGTGCTATCTGTGTTTTTGGCAGTCTATTGTTGATATCCCCGAAATATTCTCTGGATTTAAATATCTAATTGATCTGTTTTTTGTGATTATTTTTGGTCCAGGTCAATGGTGAATAATTTGAAAGGACAAGGTGTTGTGCATGGTCATATCCACAATTACGACAGTTTAACGTATATTCACGGCCATGTGCATCGAATAGCTCCTGATGGAGATAGCAATGGTGCTGGGCACGATTTGGTGAAGAAAAAAGTCGGGGAAACGCTTGAAGATGCTCTGAATTATATGGATTGTGAACATTTTGAATTCATCAATTTTAACGATGTTACAAAGAGAAACTCAGATGTACAGGGGCATATCGATAATAATAATCTGAACTCAGAATCGATTAAAAATTCTATTGTTGGTGGTGACGCCTATTTGGATGATCTGTTGGTAAAATTACCTCCTAAGAAAAAGGCTCGTAGTTCAAACGATACTGCTACCATGTCTGTACAGGCTCCACATAATCCAATCGTTGCTGCATCATGTGAAGTAGACGATTGTAATAAAAATCCTAGAATTTTGGAAGTTTGTTGTGAATTGGATCATGATCATAAAGGTTCCACTGGTTCAAACAATTGTAATCATGATCACATTACCGATAATGATCAGCATGGTGATGACACATTTGAGGACCTTAATATTTATGCACAATTACCTAGCTCATTCATGCCTTTTAAAGGTAGTTCAGAGACAAATGATACAAATTCTTCTATGTTCGCACAACCAAAGGATTTTTCTAACCTTTCAACACTGGTAAATACACCTCAACCAAATTTGAATAGTTTTTCATCATTCAATGATGCTTCAATACAAAATTTACTGTTGAACCAATTACCAATCATTGATTGTGATTTAACGTGTGAACAGGGTGCCTGTGAAGAAGAAAAAAACCAATATAACATATCAGATGATCTTTCATCGATTCCACAAACTAGTAACACCTCTCCCAATCGTGCAAAATCTTTAGATATTTCAACTACAAACAGTTTGGATTCGTCAGATTCGTCTACTTCGACCATATCAGATGCTTCTATCATACCGTCTACATTGCATACCGATGATGATTCAATAGAACCCATGAAACAACCTTATAGACATAACTCAAATTTTTTCATCTCACATAATCATGAACATACTGTTAACTCAAAAATGGACCTTCAAATCATGAATGAACTGTATAAAATGTCTTCTCTCTACGAATTGCCATTTACACAACATATAAACCATTTGAAAATGAAAGGTAAGCACCAAAACACTCATAATCATATAAATTCTCATTCTCACTCACATCAATATCTTGATGATAGTACTCCTACATATCAAGATAAGCAAAACAAGACTAATTCTTCCGGTATGATTAATTTGTTGCATAATTTTAACAGATCTCCTTCACCTAATGCTAAAAGTTCTAATAACATCAAGTTTAATATTCAAAACAATAAAAATAACCAAAATTGTAGTGATCACTTCTCTCACCATCATCATTTAATACATCTGCATGCTCATGAACAAAATACACACACCAAGGGACAAACCCAACTACCGTCTAAGTTAAACCTGAATCAAAACTTTAGTTTTGAACGATATACACTAAATAATCAGAGTCAAGAGAGACAAATCAGTAATGAATCCGTTTCTCTTTCTTCTTCTGAACCCATCAAGTTATACCATTCCGCAAATCCAAAGAGTAAAAGTCTATCCATATCTTCCAAATCTGATGGTATAGGAGCATCTATTGGAACTAATACCCATAATAATAGTTCAAGTGATAGAGGAAATTTAAATGATTTTGATCCAAA
The DNA here is from genome assembly GCA_031771845.1 of Yueomyces sp. D-C8-1. Classification (NCBI taxonomy): domain Eukaryota; kingdom Fungi; phylum Ascomycota; class Saccharomycetes; order Saccharomycetales; family Saccharomycetaceae; genus Yueomyces; species Yueomyces sp. D-C8-1. The sequence continues at coordinate 285,800 of JASCNY010000008.1, read as the reverse complement.
ATCAAAGTTTCAACAAATTCCAATACCCAAGAAGCAAAATGTTATTGGATTTAACTGGAATTTCCAAACAGAGGATAGTTTAGAGTCTAGTAAAATAGTCTGTAAATGGGATCATTGCTCTAAATGTTTTCAAAGTTTATTCGATTTACAATTCCATATCATTCATGATCATTTAGCATCTCAGAATACTGAACCACCTAATGTGAATTCCAATAATTTGCCTGATGATATAACAAATGATTATGAAGATACAAATATGCACTGTCAATGGCAAGATTGTAACACACAATCATCAGATCTTTGTTTTTTGATCAATCATATCAATAGTGAGCATGGTATCAATTTCGATATAAAATATAAAGATCCTAACAGTATGGAGAATGAAGTAGAGAGGGCTGAAAAGCTATTTCATCATTCCTTACATTGTAATGAGAAAGATGTACATAGGCAGGAATTACATGTTTTGAGTAATCATTCTAGTAATAAAATTGGTCTAACGAAAAAGGACCAAGATTTTGATAATGATGTATTAAGATCAGAAATACCGTCCCTCAAAATAGCCTGTGAATGGGATGGTTGTTCAGAGATATTTACATCTTGCAAAGATCTAAATAATCATTTAGAAAACTTTCATCTTCCAAAAGGACAAAAGGATTACAAATGTCTGTGGAAAGACTGTGGTAAAATCTTCAAGCAGAGACAGAAAATTATACGACATTTAAAGACTCATACTGGATACAAACCATTCAAATGTGAAGTTTGTGCCAAACAATTTACTAGCAAAGAAATATTGACTCAACATATGCGTACACATTCTGGTGAAAAACCATATACATGTGAAGTGTGTGGTAAAGGATTCTCTTTATCAAGTTCATTGAAGATTCATAAACGTATACATACTGGTGAGAAACCATTTGAATGCAAAATGTGTGGTAAAAGGTTTATTGAGTCATCAAATTATACTAAGCATGTCAAAAAAAAGCATGGTTCTTCTTCCTGAATTGATCTATAGGTCTACATTATTATATATTCATTGGCATAAGTAGATATGTAATAACAACAACTCCTCTTTTCTGTTTCAACAAAATTTGAGGTGAACCTTTAATTATCCATCAAAAGGCTTTCGAGTTAGTGAAGCAAAACGTCTTAAATTTTTAGCGCTGTTTCCAATGCAATGCTCATGTTTTGTATGTCCTTAGTACACTGAGATATGACATCAGCATCTGCTTGTAGCATACATTTGAGCTTCTCCCACTCAGCACTTTCATCCGCATCAAGGTTCGCATGATTGATACTAATCAATTCTTTTTGAATGAATTGTAGAGTTTGATGTTGTTCCTTCTGTTTTTGTACAATACTATTAAAAATGAATACTTGATTTCTGATTTCTTTGAAAAACTCTACCTCTTTTTTGCTAATGGCTGTTTTATTCAAAAAGTTCTTAATTTCCTTATTGAACAACTTTTTAGACATTTCCTTTATTCTTGGCATCAAAGTGTCATACCTTGACGCACATTTTTCAAGTCTTTGTTTTTGTTCTTTCAACGTTTCATTCAGTTCCATCTTTTTAGCAAACAGACGAGATACTTGTCTTAATTGTAGATGAAGATCATCTTGCTGTTGGGTAAGTTTGTTGTGTAAGGAAACGCCCAGAGATTGGCCCATGGCGATTTTTCCTGCCACTTCTGTAGTGATAGCATTTAGTGTCTTTAGTTGTTCTTCATTATTATCATTATTAAATGTTACTTGTCTTTGGTCTGTAGGTATAATTGTGGAGATCGGTTTCGAACACTCCATTTGGAACTTTTTGTTCAAAGTATTATACTCGTATGTGGAAATATGTGCAGAAATTCGTTGATTCAGTATTTCGTCATCTTCTTTAGATTTCTGTAATGAATGAGAAGAAGTTGTGTAGTTGGTATGAAATAATGGAGAGCCGGATGGATATAATGTGAAAAGATGGAACACATCATGCAAATTGATTGAACTGTTGGAGGCAAACAAAAGTTTCTTACGAAATTGAAAGATTGGAACAGCTAAAGATAATATTTTTTCCCCGTGTACATCATATCTTGTCACCAAACTACTAACTTGAAGAGATGAAAATGAACGTAAATCGGATGACTTTATTGACGATACTAATATCTCTGACCAAGGACGGGTATTGAATTCTATTGGACCATTATTTTCAATCATAAAGAAGGCACCGTTAAAAGACGGTTCCACAACTAAGCTACCTAGATCCTGTTCTTTAACTTTTAAGAATTCGAGAATTACGAGGGAGTTGTTGTATGAGTAAGTATCGAGGTCCCATGACATTGTCATTGTGAGATCTTGTAGCAGTATGGCAATATTACCGTTACTGAAAGAAATAGCCAATAAATCTTGTGAAGGACCAATAGGAAAGGAGATAATTTGCTTTGGAGTTAACGAGTATAATGAATCAGGAAATGGTGAAATAGTGAAGGGACCTTGTGCATTGGATATAGCAAACTCAGAAGGAATTTCACAATTCAAGATGGATAAGGTTGGATCCTGATTCTTAGCCTTTGTAAAAGATTTGTATAGAAAGTTAACAAACTGTAATTGTTTGACTATATTACTCTTAACATCGGAAGAATCATCTTCCTTTAGCTCTTCATATTGAACCAAGGACTTATTAACGAGTGAATCAATCTCTGCAAGAGTGAATGAAGCATGTGGTGGTAAACATGGATAAAATGCAAATACATCTGTAGCTTCAGCTGCAGATAATGCAAATAATATCAGTCCATCTGAACTGAAAGTTAAACTTTGAATATCAGTTACTCTGTCTGACAAACTGATAGATCTCGACTTTTGATTCAACAAGAATTTTGAACCCAAAGGATTGCGTGGTGTTGCGAAATCAACCAATTCAATGGTATCATCAGAGAGCAAAACCACAATGCATGATTCGAATGCAGCTTTGGGGTGAAACAAAACCTGTTTGATGTGGTATAGACCATATCCAAACGAATAACTATAGGTTTGAATACAGTGGGAACTAGAAGCCTTTTCAGAGGTTAGATTCCATGGAATTTCCATCACAATGACTTCAGTTTTCGAGTACAGAGCCACATAAGTACCAGACTCACTGATCAAAGCATGTTGCAAGTCAAACTCCCTCGACGTCAAGAAATACGAATGGTACTGTAATTCCTCACTCAAGCACCATCTTACGGCACAATCTTGTACCACCACAATTCGACGACCTTGATCCGCAGAGAACACAAATCTAGGAGCCAATTCACCAGGCGTCGCCGTCACAGCTGGAGGTACCGTACTGGTCTTGAAGATGGGATGATCCCAAGAGACTCCACCAGTTATCATCGTGAATATCGCAAATTTCACTTCACCAAACAGAAACTTTTTGTTTTAGTCCTTTACAAAACCAAAATTGATCGTACCAACGAGAAAAAACCCTCTTTAGAAACCTTGAAAGATGGAGATTCGTACCACAGTCCTTTTAAAGCCTAAAACAATGTTTCTTGGCGATTTTCCAGGCTCGAAAAGATTGTTTTGAATCAATTTTAAAAGTAGTGAAATTTCAATCTTTTTCTACTTCGGTAAGGTGAAATTTGAAGCTTTAAACAGTGTTGAAGACCATAATAGAGGTCAACCCATTGAGAAGAGGGCCAGTTTGCCTATATACGCGCTATAATCTGTTATTTACAGGGAAGTCCAGAGAGAAAAATCATGCCAATTATATGGTGCCAAAAGCAATAATCTCTACAGCTGTTTGAGGAAGTTATTCTGCTTGATACGTTCTCGATTCGTTTTCCGCAGCTTTTTCTTTCTATTATACAATTCAGCAGCTTTCAGATCGAATTTTGAAGCTGGCTTGTTGGATGTATTGCTGTTTGGTAGTTTCTTGTCCAGCACGGTCCACAGCCAAGCTGGATATTCACTGTCTTTTTTAGCAATTGGGTTCTTGCCGTTCTTGAAGACGTTCAGCTTCATTTCTGTGCCTACTACACACGATGAGACCACTTTACTGGCATCAGCCGGTGCTGCTGTCTTTGTGGATACCTTTGCGGCCGTCTTGGTAGCGGCCTGGTGCAACTGGGCACTATTGCTTATAAGTCGTCTCCAAATCATCGTCATTATGTCGTTCTGCCCTCTATCAAAAGCTGCTGATGCTGGGAAACCGATGCAATACAATAAACACCTTCTATCTGGCAATATGGACCACTCTTGGTGCTTAAAACAGGGCTTGGGGCTTCCTGTGGGGTAACAAATGTGGTTTGTATCTTGTTAATATGGTAAATTTCACTCGCTCGGTGCCTTAACTAAGCGTTAAAGGCTGTCTATAAGAAGAGAAGTGTATACAATTTTACATAGTCATTACAATAGAATGTACAGCCAGTGCTATACAGGTCAAGGAATGTATCCAGCAGCATGGGCATGATTAGCTTTTGTACGTTTCTTTATTTGTTTTGGTATGCAGTCTGTGATGTTGTAATTGTGCCGTTGGAAGCCAAGAATAATGAAAAAATATTTTTTATTTTTCATTTAGCGTCACTTGCATAATTCCACGAAATTTAGATAATCAAATGCTTCTAGGAATATTCTCACAGTGCGTTAGATGATGCAGGTGCAATTTTATTTGCTCGTGGCATGTGCACCCACCATTATACCTTCAAATATCCACTCCACAACAATATTCAAAACGTTCCATAGCACATAGTACCCCAGCTTGGGAGAAAATACGCTCCATATGAATAGATGGTACCGTAAGATGTAACACGATACTAATAAGAAACATCCAAATATGCAATTGTACAGTAGGATTGGTAGTTTACTCTTCACGAAATTTTCTGCTCTCTGTTTGGCATTGGTATTGCTATGATACAGTACCTGCCACTTAAAGATGCTCCAATATATCATAGGTGCAAAATTGGAGATAACCATTAGAATCCCTACGATGTATATGTTGTAATTGGAAGAGACACCGTTGTATGCATTGGCTAAATCTATGGTTGCAATAGAATTGGTACCACCAAATTGGAAGTATGCGAAATTCTGCATTGCAAGAGATACGATGGAAGTTAGATAAGCATTAGACTCGTATTGCTCTCTTAATAACTTAGTCAATGCATATTTCATCATTTCGAAAATGATGAAAATTGGTATATTACTCAATGAGGTCTGGAAAATTAATACTAATAACATCACTTTTGTAACTTCATCAAACATATTGTGTATGGTTTTATCAATTTTGAATGTCTGTATAATAACTTTGAATAGTAGGAATCCTAATACACAGTGGAAAAATAGCTGAGCTAATGGAGTTTGCGCTAATATGAAGAGTTGAGGTGGTGATTGTTCGGGCAATAGAAACTGAACTACTGTTCTAGTCATATCATGGGCTAAATATGGTACATTTAGATTATTCGCAATGGCTGAACATACTTTAAAGCAAAAAGTTATAGTGCCAAGAGTCAATGAAACACCAAATGCAGGGAAATTCTTCATTGACTCTCTGAAACTTACTAACCAAATGGTAAATAAAATTGCATACCATAATAGATCCACATGGGTTTCATCCTTGAGAAAAACACCAATTTTATCTGGAAAGATATTTTTTTGTCCGCTATTGTTCCAAGCTCTTATTATTCTTATGCAGATGAATATGATAAGATGTTCCAATTTAGCCTGTGGGTGAGTAACTAACGATAATGTTGTCAATGCAGTAATGATCCACCACCAGATTTGATGTTCTTCCTCTACAAAACTACTACTGAACGTGGATATACCCAAGGACAACGCTACAAAGAGCGTAACAAATTGAGGTAGTCTGTCTTGATTCTTCATCTTCGATGTGCTTAACATTACGCATGCGATTGTTACTGAAAGGAGAGAAAGCATGCCTATGAACAAGCATATATATGAATAATCGGTAGATGTTCTTAGTAAGTCTTGTTGGATGTTATGCATAATCTCTAAAACTTCAGAGTTATCTTCGTATGCAATTGGCATATCAAGCTTGGCTAATCTTGTCAGTGTCAATAAATTTTCCTTTAGTTTGATTTTTGACAATATCATGTCATCTAGCATCTTCAAAAATGGCTCAATAATGATACCAACACTATTTATTGGGATAGGTATGTTTAATAGCATGGACAAAGTTGGGACAATATCAACTTGTTGAACTTTGGTCAAATATTCATAATTTTTCTCAACTGATTCATCGATAGTTTTGATAGGAAACTCGACGCCCTTTTGTGCATCTGGTGGTCCAAATTGTGAAAGTTTAGGCGATGCAAATACTAAGGCAGCAGATGTTTCACCTGAGGAAGAGCCACCATGGTTCCCCATATCATTCATACCATGGTCACCAAGAAGGACCAGAATAGTCTCATCGTCAATGGCAGAATAAAGCGTTTTGATAACATTATCCATCTCTTCATGTTTACTTGGCATAAAAGTTGAATTAGCACCATATTTATGACCAATATGGTCTAAACCTAAATAATGCAAGATCAAAACATCCCATTCGTCAATTTCATCCAATTGTTTGGGAATATGTCTAGTGACATTCAGATCAACTTGTGTGAAATCACTAACAAAAAAAGAATTAGTGCCCTCATACTCTTCAAAATACTCCAATGGGAATAATTTCAACCATGTATCATCACCAAAAAACCGCATCTTCTTGCCTTCCATATGCAATTGGCTCAAAATTGAGTCCTGGCTTTTCAAATTAGAAGACGTATCATCCTCTGCAACATTCAATATCGCATCAAGGAAGTTAGGTGTCGAACCAGTCGTGATGCCCTTCAAACGTGGCAAAGTAACCGTTGGTGGATTTGAATATCCAGTAAAACCCCAAGCTGAACCATTGTTCAGCAACTCATGCACAAACCCAAAGTGAGACACATCTGCATCAAATACAAAATCAGCCCTCAATGCATCCACTACAACAACCACTAATTTGCTGAACAACGGCTGTTCAGATCTCTGGGTCTCAGCATCGATCTGGAACTCTGCCACGCCCTGCAAAACGTTCTTCTGCGGGAAGAACCCAATGCAAAATATACCAATTGCAACTAGTTGCAATACAAGAAGCACAGCTTGATGTTTCAGCATTTCCACTGTCTTTCTGATGGTTCTTTTGGACTGTTTTACAAGCATTCTTCAGTAGTGAAAATTTACGCGATCAGTCGTTATATATGTATAATAATATTTATGGTACTTTGATTCGTGATCATGACCTTGCAACACCTCGAGCATTTTGAAGCAGTTTTGTTCAGATATCTAAGTATTTAGTGTACAAATTATTTTAATGTAGTTGGGCTTTAGTATTACACAGTGCAGTGATCTGTATAGAGATGCGTAATATTTTGAATATTAATAGCAGACAAAAGAAGAATCTATACCTTCCAGAACTAATATACAATTATTTGTGAGTATGTTTGTGAGCGGTGAGTATGCTTATTGCAGCAATTGGTCTCTGTAGTAAGGTTGGTTGTTGACGAATTTTGCTGCTCTCTTGTCATCTCTTCTCTTGTCATGCACTTCGTGTTTCCATGCTCTCTGTTGGACTTGGATCGATTGTCTATCGATTGGAGTCAAGAATGATCTTGATTCAGCTGCGATCAATGTACCTTGTCCTTCGGTCAAGATACGTTCAGGTCTCAAATTTTGTCTGTAGTAACGTTGCAATGAACGATGACCAATTTTCATACCATTTGGTAGATGCAGTTCAGAACCATCGTTGTATAGATATTCCACAGGTGCTTCTTCTTCTGCGAATTCTTCATCAGAGCCCATATCTTCCCATTCTTCGTCTTCTTCTTCTTCACCTTCGACATCATCAGCAGAGATGATGACAGGTTGAGCATATGTAGAAGAGAAATCGTAAAATTCAGATATCTCTAATTTTTCATCGTTAGATTCGTATGGGATACGACAATGTCTCTTGGTGAGCATATGTGCACGAACTGCTTCAAGAGAACGACCTTGGAACGAGCATACGAGACATACGTTACCTAAACCGATTTTTTCAGAGAGGTAATGAACTAAACCTTCTTTGTCCACAAGATACTTCTGTTCAGGGATATAGAACCCATGGGATTTGAACATATGATCCAGATTTTCTTCAAAAGTGGAGAAAGATTTGGATGGATGGCAGAATAGACAAGTTTCCTTGGGAATATCGACTTTATTGGCAAGTTTTTGCTTCATCAGACGTTCAGCTAGTTCTTCAGGAGTTAGCTCATCTTCATCATTCTTCGATTCTGCCTCTTGTGAAACCTCTGGTTCCTGGGCACTTTTCTCAACAGCTCCATCAGAAGAAACAGCCACTTCAGATATATCACTAGAGATGGCAGCTTTGGCCAAAGCATTACGTTTCTGCTGCAGTTCCAACAATTGTCTCTTCTTCTCCAATAACGCCTCCCTCTGCTTCCTCTTGGACTCCTTCTTGTGCGAGTTGCTCTTCACCTCATCTGCACCAGAACTCTGGGCCGTTTGCACCTTCGAAAGGAACACATCTTCGTCAATTGGCGGTAAATGGGCCACTCTTCTCTTCAGATTGTATCTGTGCCAGTCTGACTTCATGTGCGACCGTTGGTCCTGGCCGGTATGAAACTGCAAAGCACACGAGTTACAGGTATAAGTAGACATCTCGCTTGATTGTTCAATGGTTCTACAGAGCTGTATACAGATTGTCCAGTCAGCCTCAAATTACTGTATTTTTGATAACTTTCTATATAATGAAAAATTTTGTGCTCATCGCTTTTCCAATGGGCATCGCGCTACGTTTTAAAGTGTTAAACTAAAGAGATGAGCAAGAATAAAAGGTGAAAAAGGAGCATGGAGGAGGGATGAAGAGTGTCCATGGATAGTGTAGATCGACTTTTCATGTGCGGTTTCATATAATTGGTTTGAGATGGGGAAAATTGATGGTTGGCTAGGTATCATGATTTGGTTGGTCACAATCTGGTCAGAACAGCTCGATCTGATACCATATGTGCAAGTGTATGTGTTTACGAGGTGTTAGAAGTATTTTAAAATAGTTGAGTTGCAAAAAAGAATGGTTCCTAGCGGGATCGAACCGCTGATCCCCGCGTTATTAGCACGGTGCCTTAACCAACTGGGCCAAGGAACCAGTTATTTTACAGTTTTTTATAGTCTTCAATCTTTGACGTTGACAACGTCCATGATTTAAATATACACTATAAGAAACATTTGTTAGTGTCCTGCTTATTAATTTCACTCTATTTATCATATTATAGTGCGCATCAATATCTAATGCTGATTTTAAGACGTGAATGTTTACATTCCCAAAAATTTCACACTCATGGACACCTTTTAGAGCCATAAGTTGCAAATAAAATGGTATCTTCACGTTTCATGACGCCCTTTACACAAGTTTATATCACACTCATTATTCCCAGACCCCAGTCATACCAAGCACATCAGCATTAAAGTATTGAATATATATAGTTATAGATATCGACGAAGCAGAAAAGTATTTACAGTATAAATAAGCCCTGGAGCAGGATCTCCTCGTTTATAGATCGTAATTGCAGGCTCTATTTGTCGTGAGTTGAGTAGTATTCTTTTCTCAAAGTTTCCAACTCCTGTGGATCGATAGGTGGGATAGGAACATCTGCAAAATCGTTGTCCTTGTGCAGAAACCTATAGGTGTAGAGGTAGATCCCACCAGTGACACCGAACAGCAGGGCTATGCCCATCATGTTCCTCCTGAAATATGGCTGTCTGGCACGTATCATGGCTGGTGTCATTCTCCATGTTCTCTTGTCCTGGTATGGCGATGGTTTGAACATTTTTTCCACTATCAATCAGCAATACAGTCTCGATCTCACAATCAATCAACACTCGATTTGTCGTCTCTGTGATGAATCTTGAAATTGAGCTTGTTGAAGCATTCTTCTTGTTAATTCTAAACTCAAAATTCCTTTATATACCGAATATCAAATATCAAATTTCAGTGAAAAATTCAGTGCCCTAACAAAGGAAACATTTTAAAGCCCACTGATCATACCAAATCACAGCTTTTGGAGGCTTTGAGAGAAACCAATTGAGCTGCTAAGGTTGGTTGCAATGAAGAAATCACATTATGTTTCACGTATGCGTAATTTGACGTCTCAATTGCTCAGATATGGACATATAGTAACGACCAAGACTCGAGCAGTTGTGGCACAACGTGCAGCAGAGAAGGTATTGCGGTATATCAGACGTTCCCAGGACATGAGTAGCTCAGCAGAGGCACGAGAGAAGAACAGACGGTTGGTGCAGAGTGCCTTGACGAAGGATGTACGCTGGCAGGACACTATAATGGTAAGCAAAATAGGTTCTTCCAACACAAGAGTGATGAAATTGGAGAACCGTCAGGGCGACAGGGCTCCACATGCTGTGGTGGAGCTGCTACAAGCGCATAAATTCGTCGATAAACATGGTTCGTTGGTGTTGTGGGAGCTGGCACAGATCAGTTTGGGTGACTGTGCAAAGACTGACAAATCTCTGGAGAGACTACAAAAGGAGATCAAACGTTGTGATAAAGATCGTGTTGTGGAACTTCTGCTGAATGCAAGAAGAGAAATACGTAAAATTCGTGGATTAGACAGCATTCCTGAGGATGTTGACCGTTTGGATGTTGAAGCTTTGGTTGAGGCTGCAGCAACATGGGCTCCTGCTCCTGTTATACCTACTAAATATGTGCTAGTTCCAAGACCAAAGAAAGAGTGATGCCGTGTATATAATAATAATCTTACGTTTCGAATCCATGATCCATGAGTGTCCAATTTAAACTGTATAAAAATGTATATATTTCATTTACCTGAATCGGCACTTACATGTAAAAGACATCATAATGCCAACTGCAATACGATGATTCTATTTCAATTCTAATTCTTACAAATGGAGCTCTTCGTACAGATGAATTGTCCATCTTCAATACTCTTTTAGTCGTGATATACATCTTTACTACTGTTATAGCAATTATAGGCATCACCGAGTTTTTTCACTATGTAAAAATCATGAGCACAATGAAATTGGTTATAGTAGAATTGTGTCTCTGGTTGAAACCTATAAGACCAATTTGAAGTGGCATATTAAGAGTACTGACTCTCAGCAATTGTAAGAGGTATATTAGGCTTCATTTTTTCTACAAAGTGTTTGGGTGATCGTAATTTGATCGTCAACACGTAAAGATGGATAATCAAGAATTGACAGAAGAACAGATCAATGAACTGGTTAAATCAAAGGCATCTCATCTGCCATTGTCCAAAGTCAAGAGAATTGCACGTACAGATCCTGAATTCATGATGACATCAAATAGTGCATTTTTAGCTGTTTCGTTTGCTACAGAATTATTTATACAATCATTTACTGAGAAAACACTTTCATTGCAACAGTTGCATTCCAATAAAAATAAGAATAAGAGATTGTTATATGAGGACATGGCTGATTGTGTCTCTAAATTTGAAGAGTTTCAATTTTTAGGTGATGTTGTTCCAAAGACTAAAAATCTGAAGCAATTGGTGAAAGAGAATAAAGTAAGATATACTACTAGCACCGTGGAGGAATCAGCTGAATAAATAAACTAAAAGACATATATGGGCCCGGATATGGTAACTTTCCTAGAGTCTGATAGGATAGGTCAGGTTCAGAGATGCGTCATAGATTTTAACGTAGCCAGTTTCTTTTGGGCGAAATTATATAGAGGTTTTGGATTTCAGATATAAGAATAAATAAGATTTGATGACTATATATATATATATAATTTTTTACTACAATGAACGTACATATTCAGCTCTTCGTGGATTAGGTATTTGTTATTGAAGTCTGTCAACTCATAAAAATTGCGGCATACAATGATATACACATAACTATTGCGCCCCAAGCACACAGAAACCTGCCCAAATTAACCCATAATTTCTTATTATCGCCAAATTCGTCATCTCTATTGATCAGCACAGCGCCAAATAGGCCAGGTAAAATGAATGATATTGCTGTGGAACCAGTGGCACCAACAATAGCTAAAACTTGTGCTAATGAATGAACACTGATGGCTATCAACCATGATCCAAAAAGTAGAGTAGTTGTGATTAAGATGTGTTGTAATGGTGTGTAATCTCTAATATCAGTTTGTGAAGAATTAGTTTGTAACGATTCTTCATCGTTACGATCAAGCACGTATAGTGACTGTTCGTCTGGCAAAGGTGTGAACTCATTGGTAATGGGTATCGTATCATCATGAGTCATGGTCTGAATAAAATGATAGATGTTTATTATTGAAGCACGAGCAGGATGGCATTGTAATGGATATGCTAATGAAACAACAACACACATTGCTAATTGAGCTACCCAAGTGGCAGCATTGCCACTAGGATATTGTGCAATGATATTACCGTTAGTATTACTACCAAAAGTTGCGTAACCAGCTAAACCAACGAGAATATAGAGGATACAAGCGAGAATTACAGCAATGGATGCGAGTATTGTCAAAGATTTGATACTTTTGTTAGATTGTTCAGATATTACAGCAAACATGTTGTGATGGCACGTATAGGCAAAGATAAAAATTGGTAATGTATGTAAAGCAGATGGAAGATGTGGATCTCTCGGTAGGAAAGTAGAGACAGTACCTTTCAGGTCAATAATGGATGGAGATGGGAACCAGAAATGGAATTGAACGATTATAGTGAGATATAGCACGGAAAGCAAAGCTAAAGAAGACGTGTAACGCAATGCACTCAGATTGTGGAGATATGAAACTGGAGCCACGATAAATAAAGTGACACACGTAATTGTCTGCCAACGATAATCTGGTATGTTTAGGAGATTGGGCAGTAGATCACCGACAGCAATCAGATAAGATGTGGCTACACCAAAACATTTTATTGCAATGGCAAGATCGAATATAACAGCTAATTTTGGGTGTACTTTTGTCGCCAAGATGAAAAATGAAGGTTTGGAATTGGCAGGAACGTACTTGGACACCTTAGATTGCAGTAACAACCCAGATAAAGAGCATGTTGCGCCAAATAAGAGTATGAGAAGACCTGGGAATAAACCGAATGGGACGAAAGCGTACGGAATGGCCAGTATACCTGCGCCGCACGCCGTATGAAGCAGTGTTATTACACCTGAATGAACGCTCATCAGTGCAAAATTCCACACTCGATACACGCTCTACCTTGGATGAACTTCTTTTGTATTTATTTTTATAGTGTTGTTTCTTTTATAGTGATGAATCGGAAAAGGCGAGAAGAGACTTAAAGGCTGTAATATAACGAAATTTGTAGTATAATTTTTATTATTAGTATTATTATAATGGTATATTATTATTAACAGGATGGAGTGGATGGATGCGGAGGCAGTACTGTTATCAGTAGCCTCTTCTTCTTGCGTCGTTGACAAGACCCATCATATCGACGAAAGCCTTCTTGAAACGTTTTCTGTGTAGTCTCATTCTGTTCTGTTCTTTCCTCTTTGAAGGTTTCAGATAGACCTGTTGGTCCCTGTAAGTTTGGTGTATATTTGATGCTTTCAAGATTCTGTTCAGATGGAAGAACGCAGAGGACAATTGCACGCTTGGATTGTATATATCGACAGTTCTGCCAGCAGTTACACCGGTAAGACGAGACAACAGAGCGTCAGAACGAGCAGATTTTACATCTGGTGGGGTTGCGGTAGGATCTACGTTGTTCTGCTGTGCGGTGAGTCTAGACATGTTGAGACTTGTGGGAGTAGAGGAGTTGGTAGATTTTGATATATTGAGCGAAGCTAATGCTTGCTGGATAGAGGTTGGTTGCTGTGCCTTTGGTGGGAAAGACAGGGGTTTGGAGATGTTGAGCAGAGGTTTTGTGCGTAGCATTGCGGATGGTAGATCTGCTGTGCTCAGTACTTTGATGTGTTAAGTACGTTAGTGTGTTACGTTTAATATGTGTTATGTACGTAATTGGGTGTTAAAACGGAAAGCTGTAAAGTGAAAAATTCTTTATAAAAGAGAAGATCAGATCAGAGCCAAGTAGAGAAGAGCAATCAGAGCAGAGCAGAGAAGAGCAATCAGACAAAGTAAAAAATATTGCTGAGATCAGAGCAAAGTAGAAGAATGAAGGTTACAGTTGAATTTTTAGGTGGACTTGCCGCAAGTTTCAACGGTGAACGTACTATCAAGATGGAGTTGCCAGAGGAGTGCAAGACAGCTGGAGATCTAGTTACTTACATTACAGAGAAATACATACCTGTAGAGGAGCGTCGTGGGGAATTTGTGGAGAACGGCACCGTGAGGCCAGGTATATTGACGTTGATCAACGATTCTGATTGGGAATTGGAGGGTGCTGAGGAGTACGTATTGGAGAACAACGATGTCATCAGCTTCACATCTACGCTGCATGGAGGTTAATGGTTACTTATGTCAACTTATGCACTCGTAGTATACTATATTGTACCATACTCTAATATAATATATACTATATTCGTACCAAATCATAATACGGAATGTACTGTACTATACTATAATATACTATAATATACAATGCAATATAATATAATATAATATAATACAATATAATACAATATAATATAATATAATATAATATAATATAATATAATATAATATAATATACATTTAGTAATCCAGGTCACGATACCCGCTGAACAATACACGGTACTATATTATAGTACATTCAAGAGTAATATAGTATAGTATACTCAAATGTAATACATAATAGTGTGCATACCATACTACAGCATATGTAGCACGTTATAGTACAATGGTAAATTTACGCTAATCATATCGCCTCTGCATACTAACAACACTCTCACTGCACTGTACTATACTACAAAATACTATACAATAATATAGTGCATTCCAGTACATATTACTCAAGTGTCGGGTAATTTGGCAGCTAACAGTATTGTACTATTCAAATCGTGTTGTAGTATAATATATTGTACTATAATATATTGTACTATCACATACTGTACTACTATATATTGTTTCCTACGAAACAGGAAAGTAACGTCACATGCACGATTTAAAGATCTGGTCACATGTACAGCTCAGAAATTGTGTCACGTGCAAACGCAGGAAACGCATCACGTGCAAATTTCAAAAAAATGGGTCACGTGCATCCGCCAAACTTCGCATCACGTGCCTATGATTTGGTTTGTGTCACGTGCCTGAGCCCCATTTCTCTCCGGGTAACGACCGCCGTCCGCGCCGCCACACGCCACGCGTCGCTTTGCACAGCAAAGAAAACAGAAAATCCGTCTGTTCAGCCAAAACAAACCTGCCGGCAAGCAGAGCGAGAACTGCCAGAATTGCTACTTTGTCAGCTTGTAAACTGGCTTGCTTGCACGACCCTAATCCTGGCCGCATTTGTGATCAATTCATTTCTTCTACACGTTCACGTTCACGTTGCTTTGTAGTCAATTGCTCGAGGCTCGTTCGTGTTACGTCTGGTATAATTGTGTATATTAATTAGGTTCCCACACCATTCTCACACACACAACACATTCACTCATTCCCCCAGCAAACCCACTCACACTCGTCATTCACTCGTCATTCACTCGTTATGTCTTCGTCTTCCATCGATATCTCTCCCAACGTTCTCCAGTTCAAATCTCCATTGACCGTTCAATCCACCGAACTGGTCCACATCACGAATAACTCTTCAGAGACCATAGCTTTCAAAGTCAAGACAACAGCTCCAAAATTCTACTGCGTCAGACCAAATGCCGCTTTAGTGAAACCAGGCGAGAAAATTGAAGTCGAAATTATCCTATTGGGTCTAGCTGAAGAGCCAACGGACCCTGCTTTCAAATGCAAAGATAAATTCCTCGTCATAGCATTACCTGCTCCATACGAACTTCCTGCTGGCAAAACAGTCACTGAAATCTGGCCGGACTTGGAATCTGAATTCTCCGCCCAAGCAATCTCTAAAAAGATTAAAGTGAAATTCTTGATAAATACCGACTCTTCTTCTCCTTCTTCAGGTGAATCCATCGGTGCAAACATCGAAAATGGTGCTGTTGCATCCGGTGTATCCACTTTCGCCGCTACCGCTTCTTCTCCATTGAGAAACACCGCTGCTGCTGCTGCCGCCGCTTCCAATGAACCTGTTCCATCTTCCCACGATGAAACTGCAAAGGAATCATTATCAGAAAAGGCCCAAGACAATGAAAATGACAATTCTCCAATGAACTTTCAATTAATTGCTATCATCGCATTTTTGATTATCTTTTTAGGTTGGTATCTGTTATAAATAAAAAAGTTTCCCTTTTTTATTTTTCTCATTTTAATCCTAGTACTGTGGTAGTACGTTGTACCCTTTCTTATAAATGATTAGACTCGGAAATTTTTTGAATCTACAATTACACTACTTCTATATACATGTATATCCTGTCGATTAGTTTAATTGTTTATTCTTCTATATTTGTTCATTCCATTTAAATTATGTTTGTTCTTATGCGTTTGTACTCTTGATAGTCGTACATTATACAATTACATGGACATGGTAGCGCCCTCAAGGAAATGCTACGAGTAAAAAAGAATGATTTCGCCCAGGATCGAACTGGGGACGTTCTGCGTGTTAAGCAGATGCCATAACCAACTAGACCACGAAACCACGGAAATTGTTGAAATTTTTTTGTTTGCAAAACACCAGACCATGGCGGGTACATGCTTATTTTCCTCTCTTACAGTGTCAAAAGTGGTCTCATCGATACCATTTCGACAGCATGTACCGAGGCCATACAAACCGAATAGAATTATGAAATTAGATACGTATGATGACTTAATAAAATTAATGCAATTATGAATATAAATAGATAAACATTTTTGCTATGCTACGTACACTTTGTTCTACATACTACATCCTTCCAATGTATCCTGGTATACCTTGGTAACCTCGTAATGATAACCGTGAATATTCTGACTCTCTAAAAAAGATGGTAATTTAACTCTTGTCCTCTCCGCAATACCATATAATCTAACTTTATCCGTACCATTCATTTTTTCATTTCCTGGAATACGACCTAATATTAATCTTGTGAAAATTTGATCTAATATGAATAGTAATTTGAAAAGTTTCGATAATGTCGTATTTTGATCTTCTGGTGACAATGATTTGATATCAAACTTATCTATATAATCCAATAAATCATCTGCTATCCTCAAAAGGTATGAAGTTTGACCAAAATACGTTGAATAATTATTTTTTGTAGAGGTATCATGTAATTCCTTCTCAAAATCCCAATTTTTTTCTTCTTTCAACAATTGATCTGTACTCGTCGAGCTGTCTATGGAATACCAGATAAAATCGACCAGAGACTTGAGATCCTCAATCAGAGGTATCAGCCCCGTATATCCAAGTGCTGTGTTTAAACCACGAGATTGTACATATTTACGTTGTATGGCTAACAGTTTTTCATCTGCATAAACGATAAATTTTGATTGTTGCGATGTCGACAACCTCTTCTTCCTCGATTGCGCCTTTATAGGCAATTCTTTCAAATTAGCACTTGAACTGAATGGAGAATCGACATTGATCTTGGGTTTGAAGTCGTCAACATCGTCGAATAACTCTTCGTTATCGAAATGCATCTTCCTCTTCGATTCGTTCCCCGGTTCGTGCTCGTCATTGGTATACAATTCTGGGTTCAAATCCAAATCCATAATATCATCATCCTTCAAATCTTTCAGATGCACTCTATCGAGAAGCTCATTGGCTTCTGGGTGTCTAGGCGTGAGTGGTTCAGACAGCATTTTTCATATAATCTCAAATCCACTTTCCTTTGTGTAGTCTCTAAAATCACTTCAAACAGAGGCAAATTCCTACAAACAAAATATCCTCTAATAAAGCTGTATCCTGCTACTTAGGTGATTCAGCTCTTTCCAGCCTAAAACACGCTCAAAATCTGTCAAATTTGTTTCTTATAACTGTTTATTAGGGGACTTTGCCCGTTCCCACTATGTGATGGATGGCACGATAATTTTAGTATGCGAATCATGTGACCGGGAAACCGTATTTATGTTTGGTTCGATCAGCATGGTTTTCCTCTATTTCAACTGTTGTCAGTTCAATTAGAACGTGGTTCCACACCAAACAACAAAACCATCACTAGTCAAACTTGCAGTAGTCTTGCTTCGAGGAGTCCTGCCAAATTCTTGATCTGGCAAAGAGTGCACCTCCGAGATACCAAGAAGACGGGACTCAAATGGGAGACTGCCACGCCGTTCGTAGATCTCGATCTCTTCTTCTCGCTCTTAATAACTTCTTTTCCCGCTTTTCTTCTCTCTTTTTATACTTCTCAGGCGCTCGGCGGCTAAAGGATTTGCCCCCCTGGAAAGTATAAAAGGATCGCGGTATAAAAGGAAAAGCGGTCTTCGTCTCTTAATACTTGCCACTCAAGAATAGCCGCCGACTGTTCTTGTAGTGTGTACAGGCAGGGCTGAGAATTGTGTATAAAAGGTTGAGATTCTGGACAAAGGTCTGATTGAGATTCTGACAAAAGTCTAATTGAGAGTCCGCTAAAGAATCCAAACAGTTCAAGATCACAGTACAACACGTAAAATGAGAAGCATATTAGGCTATTTGAGCTCTACTTCTCTGCCTAAACCGTTCGAGATATGCCGCCATCGAATGATCAAGGTCGGTAGGGATAAGCAATGCGATCTGGTGGTTCAAGAGCCAGCTATTTCTGCTTGCCATTGCAAGATTTGGGGAATTATGTTTGATGAGTCTAGTCTTCCACTGTGCTATATCATGGACCTATCTCTGAATGGAACGTACGTCAATGGATTGAAACTACGAAAGGGGAAAGTTTATCTCTTGCAGAATGATGATACAATCAATTTGATGTTCCCATCCCAAGATAATTTAGATAAGGAATACTCTGAAAATCATCAATTAACTACATTTTATTTTAAATGTGACTATCCAACTGCAACCACTGAATCATTAGGTTTCCAAAAAAATGTAAATCAATGGCAAATTACACCTCATATTATTGGTTGTGGTACTTTTGGTAATGTGGTAGTGGCTTCAAGAAACTCTTTCTTTTTGCAAGATAATAAAGAATACGCTAAATCTAATTATGCTGTGAAAATAATCAAATTAAAACCTAATAAATTGGAAAAAGAATCAAAAATTCTCTTAAATCTGAAACATCCAAATATAATTAAAATTCATGAAACTTTTATTGATACTCAAAATAACCAACTATACATTTTTCAAGATTTAGTACCTGGTGGTGATTTGTTCTCTTATTTAGCAAAGGGAAACTCTCTAGTATCTCTACCAGAGACAGAATCCTTATTCATTATTTTCCAAATTTTATTAGCATTGAACTATTTGCATGATCAAAATATTGTTCATAGAGATTTGAAATTGGATAATATACTACTATCAACACCAGAACCATACACTAAAGTTTTGTTAGCAGATTTTGGTATTGCAAGGCCTTTTAAGGACAATATGAGAATAAATAGAATGACAACAGTGGTTGGAACACCTGAATATTGTGCACCTGAAGTTGGATTTAAATCAAATCATGATAGATATTCAAGAACTGCAACATTAGTCCAAGCAACTCATGGATATAATCAAAAATGTGATTTATGGTCCTTAGGAGTTATTGCACATATAATTTTAACTGGTATATCTCCATTTTATGGTAATGGAACAGATGCAAGTATCATAGAATCTGCAAAAATAGGTAAATTGAACTTCACTGTAAAACAATGGACTTTATGTTCTGAAAATTCAAGAAATTTTGTCAGATCATTATTAGAAATCGATACTAAGAAAAGATTCGATGCTAAACAAGCATTAAATCATATTTGGATATCCAAATATGATTCAATTTTGCAAAACTTATATGAAAAGAAAACTGCAACTAGCTTCCCCAAATGTTAGTAAAATCCATTTTACTTTCAGATATACCAATTGCTGTCACCCCCAATGGCTTTACTTTCCAGGTTCTACCATCTTTACAGTCCTCATAAAACAACTGATATGAAACTCACTTGAAAAGTATACGTACACTTATCAAAACATGATATCATCTCAATCAATATATTCCATACACAGAGTCCGGAAAACTTCTTCTTCACAAGGTATCAAGTTTGTGGTGAACCAAAATAATACATTGTATGTATATCCAACAAGAAATATTCTATGAAATAATAACCATTTACCCCTGTTTTACGTAACCAAGAAATTACCCATCCAAAGTAAGATAAAGAAAAATTATACGAGAGGCAAGGTACTGCAAAACTGAATAAGAGGCACAGGAATTCAACATTTTAGTCCATGCGCTATAAGATCTCAAACTTTCACCGAAAGCCAAGCCTACTTGTTATCATTTCCAAAAACATATATCAAGAATACTCGATCTGGGCGGGTTAGTCCGGTGCCAAATCTTGATAATTTTTTTTGCCAGACATGGGCTTGATATTATCCACAAGCGGTTAGAGCTGCAGCGAAATACGAAAGAAAAGTACCACTAAACTTAAGGAACAAAAGAAAGAAGCCTACTCCTTATGCTCGAAGTTATCATTTGGCTAAAACTCACAAGCCCCCCCCCCCACCATCTTCCCAATGTCTTTACGTGGAACAGGAACAAATAACTAAATTCATCAAATAGTTCTAATACGTAAGCTGGGTCTAAAATTAGCGCTTACATAGAAGCAGGCATGCCAAACACCCAAAACGCCTAGATTTTACTGAAACAGATCGTCAATCAAGGTCCGAAACGTTACAGAATAGCAAAACGACTGTAAATATTAATGTGAAATTTAATAGAGTGTTGTGCCTTGAGTCATGTCCAAAACCGATTTTATCCAGCCCAGTTGCTGCAAACCGGCTCAGACAGGTAAAAACGGTTGCAAGAAAGACTCCTTCATGGAGACATCTAATACCATTTTCCCGTTTGCACACCCTAAAGTACAACACGAACGCTAAAACTACAAAAGACAAAAGACAAAACACAGCGTCAATAACACACCAACAATTAATTCACAAGCCGAGGTGTAACTAAAGCCAATGTGAACGTGTCAGGGGGGAATCTTATAATGTTTTGAAGTGAATAGAGACACCCAAACGGTTTGTTTTAAACGAAGAACCGCGCCATTTCTATATTGAGAGAATGCTTGTTCCATGTCTTAGTGTTGTTCCGTTCTGGTCGGGAAGATTTATGCGCAAAATCTGCAATTCCGACAGAATTTTACCAACGTTTCCGAGTTGGTTCAGATTCTTCATCGAACTTTCCAGATGAAGATAGGAGGAGATTGCTCTTCCGTGGCGTTGAGATTCTGAAATTTTTTTTTCTCTCAGGATAGAGAATTGATTTGGGTTCCATCACATACTGTCCTGCGGAGCAAAAATTTATATATACAGAGGCGGTTATTCGAGAAAAAATTTCACTTGGGAAGCCAATCCCCAACAACTACTTTCTGCTAAGAAAAATTTTTCTTTGTTTTTGCATTTTTTTTTTGGTTTGGCACATATATTTTTTGGTTGCTTTTCTTCTCAATTCACCTCTCTTCAACATTGTTGGTGTCATTAGCACTGTAACAATTGAAGTTTCACTTTATTTGTTTTCTTTGAATTGTATTTCATCAAATACAACAATTTCATTTAATCGATCTCGATCTGCTAGAAAATCAATTCTTGTAGAATAAACCAGCAAGGACTATGAATCCAATTGTCATTCCAAATAACAACAACGTATTGAATACGGTCCCAATAAATCAACCTCAAAATACTGGAAATGATAACGCTACTCTAGATCAATGGATGCAACAGAGTCTGCTGGCTGCAAAGGATGCTGCAGTACGCGGTATGCAAAATCTCGATCAAGTATCATTTGGCTCAGAAAATCAGCAAAACGAAGCAATGCGCCAAAGAAATAACGTCCCTGAATGGTTAGGTTCATATGACGATCCAGCTAACAATTTGTCGTCAACTTCCAGCTCTTCTATGGCCTCACCTTTGAGTGATCAGCTCTATTTAGGCAACAACAATAACCTTTTGAACAAGTCGACACAATTGTTCTTGGCCTCTAGCATGACCAATTATCAAAAAGCTAATAATAGCAATGGTCAGAACGGTAGTTGCAATAACAACAATTATAATATAAGTCCAGTCAGCAACGGTAACATTAGCAGTAATAACATTTCGATGGAAAGCGATGACAATCAAGTATTTAGCGCACCATCAATTTTCAGCAATTCACCTGAAAATTTTTCAGTTTTGAAGCAAGAAGATTCGTCTGTAATTAAAACGGAATTCGAAGATCTATTCCCCAATCTAGATGCTCTATCAGAAGATGCTTTTTCCAATGATGCTTCTTCAACTGCCAATACTTTGATCAATTCCGTTACAGAATCAGATAAAACTTCTCAACCAAAAAAGAAGAGAGCTACCAGAAAAAGGTTAACTCCTCATCAAAAGGAAGCTCATAATAAAATTGAAAAACGTTATAGAATTAATATCAATACAAAAATCGCAAAACTACAACAAATTATTCCATGGGTAGCTAGCGAACAAACTGCATTTGAAGTCAGCTCTAACCAAAAAAATTCAAACGACATGTTGTCAAACCCAAATAATGCTACTAAATTGAATAAAAGTATGATCCTTGAAAAAGCTGTTGACTATATTCTATATTTGCAAAATAACGAAAGACTATATGAAATGGAGGTTACAAGACTTAAAAAAGAGTTAGAAAGTCTGAAACAATCAAAAAATGCATGCTCTCCTTGAGTAAACCCTTCTATTAACTCAACATATTTTGTTTATTACAAAAAAGTTTTTCTTAAAGTCTTTTGAATGCATGGTCTTCCAAACAAAAAAAAACTTTTGATTGTATTTGTCACTACAAACCCCATTTTTTTTTTTCACTAGCTCCCCTCCACATTTTGTTATTATTCTTCACCTCTATTTTCTATTCCACATCTTTGTACTAAAAAGTTGCACAGATTCACATTTAATGACAACGACAATAAACAACAATACTCTTTAATGATAAACCTTACGAAAAATTTTAGACCACATTCCAAAAAAAAAAATTAAAAAATTACGAAATTCAATAAAAAAGAAATGACATTGTTACTCCAGTATTTTTTTATTACTATTATTATTATTCATCATTAGTTGGTAGGCAAAAACTATGTCCCATATTTTTGGAAATACATTTACTGGATTCACAATGTTCATTTGCTTTTCAACTTTTATGTTTCATGACACAAAGCAAATAATAACTGTTTTATTTGCTTCCAATCTAGTTTAATGATAACTCATTTTCCATACTACAATAGCATAAAAGATAGCCGCTTAGTCGCATAAGAAATTACCATCCATTCATTTCTGTTACAATGAATAAGCATATACTTTATATTTTTTTATTCCTACCATAATCTTTCCATGTCATAGCAGTAAATTTTAGAAAAAAATAATTTATATTCATAATCTGTTATTTAATGAAAATATATACATATATGCTCATAATAATACTTTGCATACGAATTTGATATAATATCAACAATAATTATTAGGTTCAAGTATTCTCAAATACTCGAGCAATAATCATTCTGCACAAAATTCAACTACTTGTAATGAGCTTTTTATCTGTCCTAATATTACAATTCGTTATTCTTATGAAAATACACAATATAGTCAGATTTGGTTATACATATTTTCTAATTCTCTTCGTTAATGATAGTCAGTTTTCAAACACACAACGTTCCTAAAGTTCTGTCAGCTTCCCATATTACATCACAACTGGAAAATACAAGACCGACTGAATACCAGAAGAAGGTTTAGTGAATGGTATGATGTGCCGACCAAATGTTTTCGAGTATAAGAGTGTTTCACACACATATAGGCTCCATATTTTATGCCATTAGGATTTCCTATACCTGCTCAACAAATGGCCCAGGTACCTCATCTCTTTCGAACCAAGTTCTTCTACATCACTTATATCTTCACTTTCCATTATAACTTTACCTTTCCACTTTCTTTCTTTTATATCCTTTAGATTGCTCTCGTCAATCTCGTAGTCCAAAAATAATTGTTTCCGCATATCTACACCTTCAATAGAGTTAACTAACTTTTCAAAAAGCAGTTTGGCAGATTCTACATGGTTAGAAATTGCTCTTGATATATCATTGTTAGACAGTTCTTTGAAGAATGTGTCGACAAGTGAACGTAAAGCTCCGACTGATTCAAATTTGTCATTTTGCATAGCATGAATCATATCTACCAACTTACCACCCTGTGCATTCGCTATAATTTTTTTCATACTGATTGACTTCAGAAATTTATCAAGAATCAAGCTTCGTATGGCCCATTGAGTTGGATTGTGAACGATATTTTCGATGATATTTTCATTGTCATGTATACAATTTTCTAACACTGTTCTACTATGAACCAGATTTACTAAACCACTGAGCCTTTTCAAATCGTCCAACAAAGTTTCTGAGAAGGCAATTCTATTATCCAATTGCTCAAGGTCCAGAGAGTTGTAAGAAGAGAAGTCAAATTTACGTACCAGTGGGGCACCCCGTCGTAACTCTCTTTTCATCGACCAGTATTTGCAGAATTCATATGACAAGGAGTTTACATTTGGTAGTCGAAATGAATTCAATATATTTTGTAGAATATTGGCAAAATATTGTGGCGCAATTGGTGTTCCTCTAGTAGTTTTCCAATTATTTTCCTTATTTTTCTTTGTATTACCAATGATAAGAGAGGATGGAACTGGATCAACAATTTGATTGCTTTTATTAGTTTCCTCTACATCAGAGGATCTTCCTTCATCCTTTTTCAAGTTCTGGAAATATCGATGAGCTTTGAGTATACCGATAGTAAGTTCAGAACTTTTAACATTTGGCGTGTGTTTATCACAGTATGTTTTTGGTACACGTCCTGGTGGATACTGATTAATGGCTAGATCAGGAATAGAAATGCCATTGAAATTTGTGTAAAGACCAGCTCTCTTAGCACAGGTAACATGGTATGATCTGAAACAATTTTTGTTTGAACACTGTATGCAAGCACCAACTTTTTGTTCACATATGTAACATATAAGTTTCCATCTAGATTTACTGACATGCTGCAAACCTTCAATGGGTTCCATATAATTAATATTAGCGAAATACAATTCAGGTATCCAAAGTGAACATAATACATGTGCCCAACTTCCAACATCTGTTTGTTTGAATGCACCTGTATAACTTGGACAAAATATACAGTTAACCCTTCTATTCTTGTATGTCAAACACCGTCGACATAACCATTGGCCTTCTGGAATGAATACGATACCATAACATTCTTGATGTACAGCAATATCACACCCATCACAAAATACAATAGCATTTGTTGAGTTACTATTGACACCATCACATATGGCACAGGCCTGTTCAGCATTGGGATAAATACCATCATCAGTGCTATATAGATCATAATGAATCTGGTATGCCTGTGACATATGACTTTGCATCTCATCGGAAGTCGAATAAATGCTTCTCTGTGGAATTTGTTTTTCCAAGTGGAACCATTCCAATTCTAAAACTGTGATGAGTATCTCAAACTGTTCTTCTGTCAATTTCCCACTTGTATATTTTTCATTCAAATATTGCAAGTATATGTAATCCTGCTCATCCAAATCGTACAAATTCTCGAAATTATGCAAAACTGGTGAAACACTAGCTAGAAACTTCCTGGTACTTTCATCAGGTGAAATTACATCAATTGGATGAAACTTGTTGAAATACGGGCTACGTTTTTCATCAAATTGAAGATTCAATACACTTTTCCTAGTTTTTTTCACATCTCTACTCAAACGTTTATGTATTCGAGACGTTTCTGACAGCTCTCCAATGGGTATACGGTTCTTCTTGAACTTGGATCTGTTAGGATTAACTTTGATCTCTTCCAACGTCGTTTTGCCCTTATAAATGATCTGTTTGAGCCTAGAACTCGGTACAAATTGGTCCCCAGCATTATCGACCAGCCCAGATCCATCTACAATCACAGGAAGACACGTTGATGGCTCCAAATCATGGTATAGATCCTTCAATTGTTTTTCTTCACGTAGTTTGGGTACATCATCTCCATTCATACCGTCAAATTAGCAAATTGCCAAAAAATACTTCTTCAAAGCACTTTACAAAGAGTCCAACTTTACTTAGGGTACCAAAAAAGTGCTTTAGAGCTCAGAAGTACACAATCTGCTTTGTTTATTATGGTGCCCTACAAATTTCACTGAGATCACATTTTTAGCTGAAATTGAATCTTAGCGATTTTGATGAAATTGAAGGTGTCACATATTTGGAAAATGTAAAAAGGACAGATTTCGAAGGTCAAAGAGTGGACTGGAGATCAATTGGAGGGCATATTCGTGTTTAGCAGGAAAATTTGGTCCAGATCCTTTGTTTAGGCAAATTTTTGGAAAGAAAGGGAAGGATGGGGGAAATGTAATAGCAGAATATAACGTTGTTAGAAAAAATACATTTGAATAATGAATATAGATTTGTGAAAGAATATATAGGTATAAATATGTTTTGGAATATCGATTGAAAAAGGATAAATAAATATATTTGAAATGGGGAAAGAATAAATAAGCAGCGGGAAGTGAGTAATTTCTCATGGAATTATAAATACAGAACTGGATGAGAGTTTGGAGAGCAAACAACATTGCATTCATAGGAAAAGAGAGGTTGTAAGGCAAAAATGTAGAGAAGAGAATATTGTAAAGAAAATGTGTAGGAGACGGTAAAATGTGAAACAAAATAATAGAGAACGATGGTGATTTTGTAGGACAAAAAATAGAGATAGACAACAAAATTAGAAAGCAAAAATGGAATATGCATAAAAGGCAATAGAAAGTCAGTAGAGAGAGCTTGAGAACGAAAGAGGGATAACAAAACACATTTGCAGGTCCAAGTTATTTGAACTGGTTCAGAAAAGAATAATCAGGATGAGTACCAGTTTCATTGAAATTTTTATCTTGATGTACACTTCTATTCCAAGTACTTCCGTAGTCACCAAGTAAAAAATCTGAATCAACATCTTCATCAGGCCCTGACGAAATATCTCTAATCATATCTTGTAGTAGATTATCAAAACAGGAATTATCTGGTACGAACCGATTATTTCCTGGAAAGGTATTATGACTGTCGTTCATTAAAAGTAAGTTGACATTAGATATAGTACCTTTACCATTACTCAATAGGTTGCCGAATTTATTATTATGAGTTGAATTATTCCCACTTTTTTCGAGACTTTCTTTTAATTCATTGAATCCATCCAAATTCTTTAGCTGCATTGTACTATCTTCTGGGTAGAAGAATATATTTTTATCAATTTTGTCTTTACTCTGACTAGAGCTGGGTTTATTTGGATCCACTGATTCCAGAAAACTATCAAAATTATTGGGTAAACTTTGAGGTATTAATCTCGTATCGATAATCATACCTTGTTCAACATCTTCCATAGCCGATCTAGTTGGTTCTAGTTTGATGGTTTCCTCTGACATATTTCTACTTAATTTATGTCGTTGAATATCGATCTTATCAACATAATTCATAAATTTATCAATGGTATCATCTCTTTTCATTAAATTTGAATCTTGAAGGACTTGGTTAGGGCTATAGGAATCTTCATTATCGATAGAGTTGGAAGAGCTTGGATTTTTCCTTATTTTAACCAGTTCATGTAATTTACTATATAGAATTGCTTTCTTACTCTCCTGTTTAGAAATGATTTCTTTCAGATACATAATGTACTCCACTGTATTTGTCAGAATAGTATTCTTATTTGGTTTAATTGCTCTACCATTTGCATCATAATTCAACAGAGAGGGCGGTACCAAAAGTGTCAATTCTTCTATTTTACCCTTGATCAATTCTCTTCTACGTCTTTCAACAGCTTTATGAAAATCTCTTTTACGTCTCAATTTCTCTTCTTTGGATAATTCTGTAATTGGTTTTGTCATCAATTCTGTCGTAGGTTCATGGCTAACAGAATTATGTGGTGTATAAAATGGTACTGTACTGTTTGTATTGATAGTACTGATTGAACCATCTCTTGAAGTTGGTGTATTGATATAATTTGGTCTATTGGATAATACTACAGAGGAGACACTTTCTCTATTGGAAGAAGCTGAATAGCTATTGGATCTGTTCCAAATGGAAGAGAATGACATATGATTCTCTAATCCAGAAAGAAGGTTGTTGTTGGACGCTATAGGTGCAGAAGTACCTTCAAAAAGATGTGGATTATGCTGATGAGGATATTCATATGAAGACGTATCAGTTGGTGAAAGACCATTAGAATATATATTTGATGGATGTGTATCGTTCAAGCTTGTTGTAAAATGTCCAGAAATAGGAATCGGATGTCGAGGACTGGATTCCATGTTGCTGTCAGCATAGGGATCTGGTTTGACTTGCGTATGTGGAAATTCCTGTGAATTTGAATTATCACTGTTATAGATAGTATTTTCAGACCCAGTCAGACGTGCATCTAGGGACGAACATTGTCTGGCATCCAGCTTTAAATGGACTGGGAACTGGTCATCAGAAGCATAAAACTTGTGGACTCTGGGGGATCTGTGTGACGAGGAATCGCCTATAGATTGGGCTCTGTTTCGAGAAAGACTGTCTTGCGGCGACTGTATAGATTGTTGCTGTCTCATGTACTGATATTTCCCTTCAACGTTCATTTTGAGAACGCTCAAAGATCTGTACAGGAAGCAATCGATATGTTACAAACCAGTCTAAATATAACACACTGTAAAGTACTCTAATATGAGCTTAACGTGAAGCAATGTAGAGAAAGGCAGAAGTTAGCCTTGCACAATATATATTTGCACTGACCAGACAAACTGTCAGATTTCAAATATTAATTATGTAGTTTGCTGAACTGGATCTGAACGAGTACAGTAACCGTTCCAGCAACTGTTTCAGAACTCAGAACTCAGAACTCAGAATTAGAGTTCGAATTTGCTGTCGAGTTGGAGTTAAAGTTGAAGCTCAACCATTCAACGTTGGTCTCGAGGAAAAGAAAGTATATAGAAAACGATCTCTGTTCCAGCTTTGAGCTGGACAGCAACCACAAGTAACAACAAAGCTCAACAAAGTGAAACAAGAACGACCACATCTGCAATCAGAACCGGTGGTTCCTGGCAATAAACCGGAACCCAAATGGCTTCAACGATGGCTTCAACGATGGTTTCAAGATGGAAGTTACTGGATGATTCGCAGACACGGGGTAGAACTAGAACTCACCATGACAACAATCTCTTTTGATGGTTGTGGGAGCCATCGGTTGTGTCAATGACTTCTAGTGACGAGCTACGTGGTCAGTCGGCAAGAACCAGAGCATTTGCCTGTTGTCGTGGATTGGAATTTTATTTACATATGCAATTATGTAGAAAATAGCGATACGTGCATTGTCAGTATTCCTGGATGGTAGTTCTGTGAAGTCTGCGGAGTCAGCTTGCTAAATAGTCTGTCTGCGTGTAAAATGTTTGGTTGTAGAAACTTTAATTGACGCTCGTAGCAATATGCCAAAAATTGAGTAATGCAAGATTCTTGAAGAAAGGCGGACTGATCTGTGGGTATTAAAATTAGAAAATTGTCTTGCATTATCTTGTTAAAGCGAACTTGTCATTAATGAAATGCACACGATTTGTCAGTCTGTATGTTCGAATTCTCCTATGATTATTTTCTTGTAGTGACCTGCAATACTGCTTCATTGTAGTGAGGTGGATTAGTTCCTGCCTTGGGGATATAATTCCCATCTCGTATATTTGTAGCAGACACACCATCCAGTGGCTGCTGTAAAGTGTAGTTCTTCTTGAAGATTTCGGTGTGATTGACAAATGGATTACTTGGATGCAAGTGGTGTGTAGGTGAGTTCGTAGATTGCGAAGATGGAAAACTCGTATTCACTGCTAATGAACTGGCTTTCGATTTAGCATGCGTTGATTCAAATCCAGTCATTTCAGAACTGGATTCACTTAGTATCTTAATGTGTGTATCTTGATTATTTGAAGATGATGTTGTGTACTTCTGTTGGAGAAAGAGATCCGTTGGTAGGGTTCCTTTATGCTGTTGAAATGTACCTGCAGTTGTATCTGAAGTCAATGACCGATTAGAAGGCGTTTGTGATGAAATACTCATTCTATTACCGTTAGAATCTGCCGTTGAGTGTGTAGATGATGATCTTGAATATGATCTTGCGGTTGTTGGCGTTTGCGCAGATGTTAGGGTCTCACTTGATGGCACCACAGTAGAGGATTCAGGCAAGTCAACAGGGGTCCTATATGAAGCTGCTTTTCTATTACTGCCCAATCTTCTCCAATTAGAACTCTCTGTATGCGGAGAGAGTATCCCATCTAAACTATTACTGTCTGATGCAGAATATGATGTCCTCATAATGTTTGCACTGATTGAAAATGATCTCTCCTGTTTAGTATGATGTTTCTTTGATTGCTGCACGTTTGCATTCTGATCACGGCTGAAATCTAAGAGAGATAAATCTCTAGATAAGTTTAACTGTTGACCATCAATATCAGTTGGGCTAGATACGATTGATTGAACAGTTGGTGAACCAATTGGTGTCATGTCAGGACTTGCTGGAACGGACATTACTTCCTCAAATGTTGGCGGTTGGACAATGGATGCTCTTGGACTTGAAAAACCAGATTTAGTAACGTTTTCATATGATGGTAATTCCATATTACTAGTTCCACAAAATTCTGAGACTAAAATAATAGGTATATCAATCAAAACTTCGTAATTACGAAGTTTTTCTTCATTACCTATTTTTTCAATTTTGGAAACCCTAAACATAACTTCAAGTTTATGTTTGATATAAATGTTATTGAAACTCATACTATCCAAGTACAATCCACGTTTTGGTCGACTTACACGACATGAACTACGAATAGGAACATTTGATTCTGATTTCATTTTACTTTTCCCAGCTTTTATTTCCCTGTTGAATATTGCAACGTCAGTATTTTCTACTGGTTTCCCAAAAGTTAATTCTATACTTTTGCCTGATGATGCGGAACTTCGTCTACTTCCTCCAAGGAACCCTTTCATGCTAGATTTATTTGAATAAATATCACTATTTGAATTCATTTCAGAAATGGGTAATTGTTGATAAATATCAATACCATATGGGGGTAGATAACGTGTATTCCTTTTGTCAATTTCATTATGTTTGGGAAATAGTAAAACTGTTTGTAGTTCCCATGGTTGAACGACACAAATCACATCATTTTGTTTATCTTTCTTATTTTTTTTATGTTGCTGTGAATTTGGATTGGGTATACTTATATAAGATAATAGATTATCATTGATAGCGTTCTCAACTATTTCTTCTCTTATGGCTCTTGCACCTTTGATCTTTGTTCTAACTTCCAATAAAGATATATTTCTTTCCTTTCTTTTCCTTTGGTTGAAATCTATGTAGTATGGATTGTATGGATCTTTTGCAATGACATCAATCTGATCATATTCATATTCTAGGTTTTTACTGACAAAAGTAATTTTTTCAACAACACCAACTCTAAGTCTCTTTACAGAGATTGATTTATTCAAAGGAGTGAACTTTATTTTTATTGGAATTTCAGAATTCAGTGGTATAAACTTTTTATCGAATGAAATTTCATAGGCAAGTGAATTTGCCCAAGTTCTGTTGATATAAACTGGTTTATTTGCAGTAGAAATAGAGATTGGAGGTGGTGCTCTAATCAAATGTACAGGATATTCAGCATAAAAATTTGAAGAATCATCAAAAAAACTAGTATCGGTAGAGATATTATTATTATTACCCATTGTATTTTTAACTTTATGTAATAAATGTTTACCCATAGCAGCAGAATTATGACCTCTAATTTTTTCATCACTTTCAGTAGTTAAAGCAGATATTGAATTTTTCCTTGTTGAAACAGGTGACATTTGTAAAAGAGATTTATCACCTTTCAATTTAGGTTCCAATGATTTTGTCATTATACTAATCAGATAATCAATTCTACCGGATGGAACAGATAAAGTTTGTGGAATATGATTTGAGAAGATGAGAGGACAGATATAAACATAAGTACCTGGTTGTAAAGTCTGTTTATTTGTAACATTCAAAGAGTTGAACATCTCTTGAACAATTTTGGCTTTGTCTGTGTACACTCTATCCTTTGGTTTGATATTTTTGAAAACTTTGGTATTTCTTATATTTGTATTATTTTCAACAATTTTATCCTTTGTTGAAATGTTTGGCGGTACGTAAAGATTGAAATTATCTGAATTTAATGTCCAGTCCATTGATCCGACTTTATACACTTCATCTTTGACAGCTCTATAAGGCGGTACACCTTGATGCCAAAATATTTTATTAAGAGAATACAATTCCACATACATATCGGAGATATTAATTGGTTTTTGAACGTTTAATATAATTGCAAAAGTGTACGGTACCATTGAATCATCATATTTGAAATTTAAGTTTCGTGAATTAGATGAAGTTGTTCTGGACAATCGATCAATATGAGTTTCATTCCTACCCTGAGAAAGATTTTCATTTCTATCCTGAGAAATTGCAAAATGTCCACCAATTGTCTCCGAAGTATGATTTGATGTGACATCTTCAGTATTCAGAACAGTTTCATTATCTAAATCTGACTCAGCATCTTGAGATGCAAATCCTACTTCTGATTCCTCTTGTGCATCCATAGAGGGCAAATATTCATCCACTGCAGTAGATATAGTAGGTAGATATATATGATTTGTATTTGCAGCTATGCTGATATTCAAACTCTCACCGGATGATACCATTTCAGGCATCAAAAAACCTCGATCGATGAGGTATTCCTTCAAATACCGTTTACCAAAACTAAGATTCGACGTATCATGCGGATCTAACGACAGCAACGAACTCTTGTGCAATTGGTGCTGTGGGAAAAACCCTTCATTCTCATTCTGTACAGAATTGACAACTCCGCTATTACCACCCTCATCACCTTCCAGTAAAAAGTTTGAGGCGCCCTGGACAGGGCTATGTGCACCACCGCCAGAACAACTACGTACCGTACTTGATGTCCGACGTATACTAGCCTCTGTAGCACTGTTTCTCCGTCTGCTCGTGGGCCCATTGGAAGACGCAGACACCACAGATCTGGTCGGCGACTGCCGCTGCGACGAATAATTCCGATTGCTGCCCTCTCGCGACGGCGTCGAGCCTCCACCACCACCCAGTATCATCCCCAGCGTGTTCATGATCACACTGGACCGTCTTCTGGTCCCTCTGGAATGTCTCTCTGCCATCTTTGTCCCCACGCTCTTCTTGCTCTAAAACCGTTGTTTCTGACCAAACCAAACGCGCTGATTCCAATGCAACAAACCGCTGCTTCTTCACACGCTTCCTTCACACTCAAACCAGCGACTTCCAGCGGTGTCCAGCGCTTCCAGGAGGCCTCTAAAGTGGTCTTTAAAGCAGGATCCCTGATAAGAGTCCGCTCTTCCTCTATCTGCCTATTTATATATAAACGACAGGTCTCGGACATTGCGGCGCTAGCATGCCCGGCGGAGTTTTCCAAAGGGTTCGTTGCCTGAGTATAAAAGGGAAACAGGCAACTGACGCTTTCCAGAATTATTAACTGACACTTTGATGCATTCAGCGGTGGCATCAGACCACACCAGCAGCAGAGCTGGTGGTGGATGCGATTGGGACGAATTTTAGCTGTTCAATGCAGTTTGAACGGCAAAATTTGGACCAGATTTGGTCCAAATTGTGGTGAAGAAAGAAAAGAGAAAAAAAATGTTATACGTTATTATATAGATATACGATAGTTAGATAGAGATGGGGAGCGCTAGTGGTGGTGAGAAGAGATGCCAGACGTTGTGGCGTCTGAACGTCCCTGAGCGTTTGGAAGCTGTGTGCGTGGGAAGTCTGGTGCCGTGTGGGTTGGAACAGGCTGTTGTTGGTCGGTCTTCTTCTTCTGGGTGTTGGAATCAGCACGCTGGTTGAGCTTCGAGGAGAACATGTTGCGTGTGGCAGGGTCTATCACCTTTCTGTAGATTGCATGGGCTCCGCCAGTCTCTGGAATGGCGATGTACCCCAGGAACACGGTTCTGAAGACCCAGTAGAATGGGATGATGCCGGTCAAGACGCTCGACCAGAACTCGAACAGGTTGAAGAGGGAGAACACGATCCAGTAGATCAACAGACGGGAGTCATCTTCACCGCCAGGAGTCTTCAAAGCGTACAACGAATTGTAGGTGGGAACGATCACGGTGGTGAAGTTGGATAGAATCTGTGCAAACCCGCCTGGATTGAGCACTAGCAGCAGGAAGTATAGGCCTCCAACACCACCCAATATATAGTTCTTGGGCACTCTGGTGCGGTCTTCTAGCTTCTGCAAGAACGGATGGTTCCCGTAGTGGGTGTTGAACTTTTCGTAGTGTGAATCTAGTGACTGTTTGATATTGGCCATTGTTTTATTGTGTTGTACGAATTCTGTGTGTGTTTGACCTGTAGTATGCCAAAAAAATGTTCGAGCCTTTACCGTGTGCTACGAGTCGAAGCACTCAGAAGTGAGCACACTTATGATGCAATTTATATAGTTGATGGTACAACCATTTAGGGGTCTGAACAAAGGTTGTGAAGAAGAAGTTGACTTCGGGTAAGGCAAACTTGAATGAGTGGCTCTTAAATGTTCATGATCAGCACAGAACAAATTTGGGTCCAATGGGCATGATTAGATGTCTGGGTGGTTTCCCGATTGCCTTTTTATATGAAATATCCTTACCTTGTTATTTGTAAGAACAGCAGTTGAAAGTGAAGTTGCGATCGAGTCTGAAATGGTACCTTTCCCCTATGTTTATGCTGCAGAGTCTCATGGTGATATCTCAATGATCCGTTTCTTGAGAAGTCAAGGATTCATGGTATGACTTTTTAAGTATGCATGGTACCTTGCCAATTTTCTGTGTAGACATCTTCAACGAGAACTATGCACTTTGTATTGTATATCACAACGACTATATAATAATTATGTGCTATGTATGTTAGCCCCATTGTTGTAGTTGAGAGCTCATACTGAACATACAATCTTGTAGAGAGTACGGCTGATTGCTAACATAATTGGAAACGAACATGATATGAAGCATACAAAGTGTCCACTAAGTGTTCTACAGTAATATCTCAGTCTTTTTATAGTATCTTCGAAGTTCTTGACACTAAGGGTTCACATGGTACGGCTGACAGTGCAAATGTTTCTGCACGACGCTACAACTCTCACAGAGACCTGAAACCTAGTACATTTGCTAAAATACCACCCAATTAGATCTCTAACATGTATATTACATCAAAAATATAACATTTAAAAATTGGTTTCCCTCTGACACGCTTCATCACAAGATCCAACTTTTTATAAATTAGTATGCGGATTTAGCTCAGTTGGGAGAGCGCCAGACTGAAGAAATACTTCGGTCATTGGAAATCTGGAGGTCCTGTGTTCGATCCACAGAATTCGCATTTTTGTCATTCATCTGCTTGATCACGTGAATTTTCATTCTACACTATATTATAATAATAGTATAAAGAGTAGAGCCCATCATCACAGTGTATATGGTATTAAGAGCAGAAGTATCAGGTTGTAAAACTTTTTTTTGGACGAGTGATTGTAAAACTGCTGACAACTGCGATTATTCTCCAGTTTTCCACAAAAAAATTCGACTAAAATTGATCGAGATGGCATCAAAGTTAGATAAATCTAGCAAACCGCCTGAATCTGACAAACCATCCAATTATAAAGTTGTTTCCGATGATGATCTATACAGGAACTCGACCCAATATAGACTGTGGTCTTTTACTCCAGAGTCTCTGGAGGCGAAACGTGGTGAAACCAACGAGAGAGCTAAATTAAAGGTTACAGATAAACTTCTCGATTTCATCAAATTGCACCAGAATGAGTTCACACCAGAAGAGATTTCGCTGATACGGTCCAAAGCGATTCCTGTCTCTGTAGAAGAGGAGGTACAGTTGGTTAATTTTTATACGAAGAAGCTTTTGATGATTGCGCAACATTTAAATCTGCCAACTGAAGTCGTAGCTACATCCATTAGTTTTTTCAGAAGGTTCTTTCTTGAGAATTCTGTGATGGATGTTGACCCCAAGACGATAGTGCACACGACAATTTTTTTGGCTTGCAAATCAGAAAATTATTTTATTGGAGTTGATTCTTTTGCACAAAAGGCAAAATCTTCAAGAGATGCAATACTGAAGAATGAATTCAAGCTTCTAGAAAGTTTAAAATTTTCATTGTACAACCATCATCCGTATAAGGCACTCCATGGGTTTTTCTTAGATATCCAATCTGTACTGAGTGGGAAAGTTGATATCAAATATATGGGTCAAATATATGATAGGTGTAAAAAAAGAATCACAGATGCATTGCTTACAGATGCAGTTTATTTTTATACACCTCCACAGATTACATTGGCAGTATTGTTGCTCGAAGATGAAACTTTGATAAATAAATACCTAGAGACTAAATTTCCACCATCGATACCTGAGGAGGAAGAGGTTAAAGCAAGTGAAGATGAAAAGATTGGGGATAGCACTGAGAAGAAACAATCTGAAACACCTAGTAATGATGAATTGCAAAATACAGTTAAACCAAATAGCATAAATCACGATGAATTGATGAAAATTATCACAAATTGCGCCACATTGATAGACAAACCAAATAATGTACCCGTTCAAGAAGCTAAAAATATTGCAGCAAAAGTATTTTATTGTCAAAATCCCAAGAATGTTATTCAAAGGCTAAAGAGGCAAAACGACAGCAGTCAGAATGAAGCAGCATCGCCAAACAAGAAAACTAAGACAGAATAACGATAAGAAATCAACAACAGCAAGTTGATTCCAGACATACTATAAGAGCAAAGCATATGCTTTTATTGGTATCAACAAAAATTCATTATATTAGAATACACAATTTGTACTAATATGTCTTTATGTAACACATGTACAGTATAAACTCTATTTGAGACATTAGATTTAAATATAATTGTGGTAAATGCAGGATGGGATAGCCATAAGGCAAAAGAAAGATAAGTAACAAAAAGGGAAAATTAGGTATGAAGAATTATACAGGAACTTTAGATTTACCACCTAATTCTTTTCTCTTATCACTTTCTGGTGCTTCAACGACGAGATTCGATACTGTCCTTAGTTTATTTATCTCTTCACCATTACAAATTTTGGATATTTCATTAGCATCAAGAGTTTCATATTCGATCAGACCTTTTGCTAATCTATGTAATTCAGTCATTCTATTCGTTAAAAGCGTTTTAGCTCGTTCTTCTGAGCTTTTCAAAAGTTCGACCACATCATTATCTGCGATATCTCTTATTTTACCTGACCAAGATTCCCAATTATCTGCGAGATTAACGGGTCCAACGACATCACTCATACCATACTGTTGTACCATTGCTCTGGCAGTCTGAGTAGCATTCTGTAAATCGGAGCCACAACCACTGGTCGTATTATTTTTGCCGTAGATCAACTCTTCAGCAACTTTACCACCCATACAAACATCCAATCTTGCCAAACATTCTTGCTTGGTGATATCGATCTTGTCCATCTCCGGTAATTGGAAAGTGATACCCAGGGCACGACCTCTTGGTAAGATGGTAGCTTTATAGAGCGGTGTAGCGGATTGCGTATACAAAGCCATAATTGCATGGCCTGCTTCGTGGTATGCAGTTGCCTTTCTGACAGCATCTGTCAGAACCATTGTTTTCTTTTCAGCTCCCATTAATATCTTATCCTTTGCCCATTCCAAATGAGACATATTAACAGCGACTGCATTCTGTTGACAGGCGTACACAGCTGCTTGGTTAACTAGATTAGCCAATTCTGCACCTGATAAACCTGGGGTACCTCTTGCGATGATGGTTGGATCAACATTTTTATCTAAAGTGATTTTTTTCATGTGCAATTTCAAAATATCTGAACGTCCTCTCACGTCAGGTAAGTCGACGTTAACAATTTTATCAAATCTGCCTGGTCTGGTCAGTGCCTTGTCGAGGGCATCTGGGAAATTTGTAGCACCAATGATGATAATACCTGATGTTTGAGAGAATCCATCCAATTCGACTAAAAGTTGGTTCAACGTCTGTTTGGCGTACGCTTGGTCCTTTGGGTTCCTTTTACCACCAATGGCATCCAATTCATCGATGAAGATGATGGCTGGGGCTTTAGATCTTGCTTGGGCGAACAGATCACGAATTCTCTTGGCACCGACACCAACGTATACTTCGTCGAATTCAGAACCTGACATAAAGAGAAAATCGACACCGGCTTCACCTGCTGTAGCACGGGCCAGCAAAGTCTTACCAGTACCTGGAGGGCCCGTGAGCAGGACACCCTTGGGCAGTTTGCCTCCGAGGGATTCGTACTTGGCAGGGTCCTTGAGGAAGTCTACGATTTCTTCGAGTTCAGCTCGTGCTTCATCGCATCCTTTGACGTCGTCGAATTTGACGTCTGTCTTGGCGACGTCTACTGATTTATCAGATACTTCTGAAGGTTTGAGAAGCGAAGTGTTCTCTGTGAGGTATTTGATCGATTCTGAGGCACCGTAGGTCAATAGACCGATGACTAGGATCCATTTGACCCAACGTGAAACGATGGTGAGCGTAGATTCTGTGACAACTACGTGTATTGGATCCTTTCTAGATCCGTAGAACATGGATGGAGAAGCAGAAGGAGATGCAGAGGCAGATGCAGACGCAAGCGTCTCAGAAGGAGCAGCAATTTGCATCTGGTTTCTCACTTTCTCAGCTTCCTCATGACGACCCAGTCTATCCAATGCATCTGTATAGTACTTGACACATGCATTAGAAGAAGCGATCCCAGGCGTCTCGTACCTCGAGACGACGTATTCTGGATAATTTGACGCTAGAAGCAATTGGTAGAAAGATGCTTGTATATCTGGGTTCGATATGTTTTTGTTTGCTTCTTGCTCCATTTGAGCCAGTATGGTATTGGACGAAGATGTGTGGGACTCTTTGGACGTGTGGGTTCCCTTGACCGATGCATCTTTGAATATATTAGTTAGTTTGGTGAAGAAATCTTTACCGATGGACGGTGGTGTAGTGAAGGTGGTATTTGGTTTGTGAATTGTTGGATCTTTTACAGAGGATTCAGTCGATTTTTCGACTGAATCCACATCTTTAGATGGATCTTTAGATCCATTTAAAGATGAATTGTCGTTCGCAATCTTATCATCGCTCACAACCTTCTTATCACTCACAATCTTCTTATCACTCACAATCTTATCATCACTATTCTCTTTTTTGGCCACACTGGAGTAATACCTGTAGTACCTTACAGACACAGGTATACTCACACGAGCCGTGCAGACGATACTTTTAACCGCAGAACCGGCAACCAGAGAGTTCATACTCGACAATTGCTTTATCCTGGTGCTACAAATCAAATCTGCAATACTACCAGCTCTTAAAACCGCCAGCTCTTACTAATGAAACTGCAACTGACAAACCTTTAAATTCGTGTTTGCACTGCTGCCAAACCGATAATTTCAGTGCAAACTGGCTCGACAGGCATGTGATGTGGCCTCACGTGAAGCCCTCTCGACGTCTTGTTGCTGTTGGTGTCTTCGACGGTTGGAGCAACGTTGGTATTGGTGTTGGCAGGCCAGTAGGCCAGCAGTGTTGCATCAAGTAGACAGCCAGGTAGGTAATTGGTTCTACGATTTGGTATTTCAAGTTCCATGCGGTCTTGCAAAATAAGCTGGGTGGAGCAACCTCAAGACAATATTGGTACCACGGTACCAGAACATAGCTACGAAGCACTTGACTGAGAGGTCTGGACCATTAACAGTGCTCTATGGTGGTGTTGTATTGGATGTTTCAACACACTGTGACGCATGTCACGTGATCTGGCGCGGCCATTATAAAGTAAATACCAATTACACCATGAATTTTCAATTTCTGTTATGATTTATGCATTCCAATGTGCATTGTTGCCACCACATAAACTTGTCGATATTTTTCGTTGGCTCTTTCCCTTGTTCTTCCCTCTTTCCAGCTATTGATACACTCCTTTATAATTTGGCAGCCGATGAGATCAACGCGAACAAACAAAAGTGATCCAAAAAATACCACTTCTTGGAAAGAATAAGAGGTATCCTGTCCCAGATCTGCCGGATCTCAGTGTGCGATTGCGAGCGTTAGATAGCACGCAAGATTCTGTTCAAAACGGTACCACTCTTGTCACATTTGGACCAGTACCCGTCATAATGGCAACCGCAACACCAAGATCAAAAGTGCTCGCCAATTTCGAAGAATGGATCAAATTGGCCACAGACAACAAGATCAACTCGCACAACAGTTGGAACTTCGAGCTGATCGATTACTTCCACGACTTGAACGTGCTTCGAGACAGCGAAAATAACATCAATTTCCAAAAGGCAAGCGCAACGCTCGACGGTTGTGTCAAGATATACAGTTCAAGAGTAGACTCTGTCAGTGATGAAACCGGTAAACTGCTCTCTGGTCTGTCCAAGTCCAAAAAGATTGCGTCCAAGACCAATGGGTCTTCGCAAGACGAAGAACAAGACGACGAAGATGAAAGTGAAGAAGAACAGGATGGCGTCACTATCGATCCTGTCACCGGTTTACCAGTATCAAATGATCCCAACATGATAAGTACCAAAAGAAGATCGTATAACAGAATGTTAGAGACAACGTTGGTCGAGTTCAAAAATATTGAATTGAAAGAATTAGATAAAGAATGGAATATTGACCCATTGTTCAAAAAAGCATTGGTCGAATTTGACGAAGGTGGATCAAAATCATTATTATTAAATACTCTGCATATCGATCCAGATGCAAGAGTAGTATTTGGTGCATCGATGGATGACGAAAAGGCTGATTATAACGATTTATCTCCCTCTGTGAAACATGAAATTGACGAACCAAGTGTAAACGAATCCGCATTATCCATGGCTTCCCATGATCAATCGCTGATCTCCCATGACAGATCCCGTCTCTCTCAAAGCTTTCTCACAAATGATACACAGCTTTCAAATGATATATTTGATCTCGGTATCAAGTATATGAACTTCGATACCATCAATACGTCACACATCTCTTCATCTTTGACACAATTACGTGACTCCATAAAGGATTTATCAAAGGCTCAGGATCTCATCGAT
This sequence comes from Yueomyces sp. D-C8-1, assembly GCA_031771845.1. Classification (NCBI taxonomy): domain Eukaryota; kingdom Fungi; phylum Ascomycota; class Saccharomycetes; order Saccharomycetales; family Saccharomycetaceae; genus Yueomyces; species Yueomyces sp. D-C8-1. The sequence goes on along the minus strand of JASCNY010000008.1, from coordinate 244,541 downwards.
AACGTCAATACCCAATTCGACAATTTCCTTACTGAAAATGAACTCGAAAATGCTATACCTGTGAACAATTCAAACGAAAACTTTAATGATCTTGACATGGGTATGGACTTGGAAATGAACGATGAAGATGCAGATTTCCAAAATAATAACCCACTCATAGACGAAGATCAAGACAATATGCTCGAACCACCTCCTCTTGATGCAGATATTTCAATGTCAATGGATGAAAATAACAATTTTTCAATCGATAAAAGTGCAAATATTAGCACCAGAAGTATCTTAGAACAAGATTTAATGGCATACTTTGATGAATCTTTGAAAAAGACTTGGAGAGGTCGTGAACATTGGAAAGTTTTGCAAATTAAAAAAAAATTAAACGTTCATAAAGATGTCGAGATTGATTCAAATGATCAGCAACAGAATAACGAAGAAAAGACTAAAAATTCAACAAAAAAACGTAAAGATGTCAATTTTATCAATTTTCATGATATTGATGATGAATTGGATGAAAGAATTTTTGCTTCAAAAGAATGGAGACACATTGAAATTCCTAAGAAAGATCGTATACATGATCATCGTTTCTTATTACCTAATGATTACCATTTTTCAAGTGAAAAAATTACTAGCCTTTTCATCAAACCAAACCAAAAGATAAAACTTTTGGCAAGAAAGAGATCTAAACAATTGCAAAACAACAACATAGACAAGTTAAATGAATCTTTAATCAATACTACCGCAAATATCAATACAAACACGAGCATTGATGTACCTGATACAAATATAGCTATCGAATTGTCAAATGCAGATTTGAACAAACATAATGACGAACTGGATACAGATCTTCCCGTCATTGCGAATGAAGAATACTGGGCAGAAAACTACGAAAAGAGACAAAAAGCTGAAAATGATGATGATATGGTCGCTCATATGCCTGTACATAACCCATTTGAAGACAATAATGAGAACGATAACGATATCGATTTTAACCAAGCATTTGATGGCCCAGATATTATAGATCAAGATATACCAAATTTAGAGCATATCGAACCTACCGAATCTGCAAAGATCCCATTAACCATAGAAAACAACAAAGTGAACTATTCAAAAACATCCAAGAAAGTTGACGTTCGTAAATTGAAGGATAACATATGGGAAGCTATCCATAGAGTGGTAAAGACAAACACAACTGCAAAGGAAAATGACGAACTGATAAACATTCAGTTTTCACAAATCACAAAACTGATTACCAGCATGTATCCAGCCGTACAGGCCAAGGATCTGAGCACAAGTTTTTGCTTTATCTGTCTTTTACATCTCGCCAACGAACATGGACTTCAGATCTCAAATACAGAAAACTTCAAAGACTTGGAAATTTACGTCAATAGATCTTGTTTGAAGATCTGATCACTAGGTGTACATAACAGACAAGATTATGATGATGAATACAATAGTACAAAGATATTGTTGCTTATGCAAAATCGTTCCCACGCAGACCGTTTGGCAACCATTTTAGACGCCCATAACATCAAAATGTTCAGAAAATTCACACCAATCTTTCGACTGTCGTTTCAATTCCCAAACACACTTCCCAGCAACAATACAGATTGTTTTCTTTGATTCCCACATATTTTCATGACATCTCACTTGTCAGTTATTATGGCCGATTTCGGCTCACTTTAATATCTGCCATATAAAAGTGACAGTAACAATAACAAGAAGTGATGACATTGAAAAATTATCTTTTATGAAGCAAAAAGTGTCTTTGCGAGACACCAAAATACCATCAAAATGTCATTCATGCAGATTTTAAACCGTTCTATCGTTCTCCCAGCAGCTGGTTTTACTATAGGCATGGCCAGCTTCATACGTCCATGGCCAGAACATAATATGTTGTTACCACCACATGAGACGTCTCACAAGCTGGTGGCACATCCTGAACTCCATGCATTGGCTAACCACCCTGACTTCAAGACGTTCCGTTATGTCTCGTACCTGCCACCTGCACTGAAGGCGAAACATTTGGGTTACAACATTCTGGGTCTTGATCCCATCATTTTCAGTACTCGTAACGAAGATGCACCTAAGCAAGAGTTGGTTGCTGTGTGTCCAGTGAAGGGGTCACTGACCAGAGAGATGGAGACAGTTCTTTTGGATGAGTTGCTTTGCGTTTGTGGGTTCCCAACTCTTCCACACAAGAAAGGTGTCACAGCAAGTTTACGAATTAATTGGGACGAGCAATCGCCTCAAGAAATGGACCATCTGGTACTACGAGCACAAGTTGTGGAGTCTAAAGGGCGGAAATGTGTCGTCGAGGGCACTTTGGCATCGTTGCAGGACCCTGCAAAAGTTTACGCACAAGCTCATCTCGTTATGGTGGAACCCAAGTGGTTCGCATGGGCCACTAAACTGGGTCTTTTGCCACGAAGTTAATTCTACCATATTGCTCGAAAGTTCTTCATCTTTGCTGACATAATCGATATCATTAAGCTTTTTGACAACCGTTATATCTCATTGAAATTATCAGACCTGATGAAACAGATAATTGCCTTATTTGGTTGTGACAGCTGGCAGATGTGGAAATTTAATCTAAAGACCATCTATTACTTATAACTGGTGTAGTCATCTGTCATAAGTATCAAAGTCCAAATATGATGCTATAAAAATGTGGATAAGAATGTTTCTAACATATCTTGGAATTCTCTTCAACAAAAGAGATCTCACCATAGAGTTATGACTGAAACCACATTTGCTATTGACGAGCATACATAACAGGTGTTTAAATATCTCTGGAAGGTACAGGATAACAGGGTTTGCTTTGATTGTGGTGCTAAAAACCCTACATGGACTGCCGTACCCTTTGAGGGTGTTTATATGCATTCAATGTTCCGGTGTACATCGAAACCTGGGTGTGCATGTATCTTTTGTGCAATCATGTAAATTAGACAGATGATCTGTGGAGAATCTCTGGAGATTTAGACTTGGCGGTAATGATGAGGCTCGTAAGTTTTTTATGAAGAATAAGGGTTCTAAATTCTTATCTTCTGATATAGCAGAAAAATATACTTCCAAAGTTGCTAAGAAACGGCAAGAATATATCAATAAATCAATCGAGATGCACTTTAAGAGGTTTCCTGAATGTATTAAGATAAATTTGGAGGAAGAACCTCTATCATCTGATGATAATACTGACTCACCAGTAACGTCTGTATTTTCACCAACTTCTTCCTCGTTAAAATCTCCTCTGATACAAGATGATATTTTTGCTAATTGGGAGAAAGAGTCGAACAAGGACAAAACATCCAACTCTTCAGCAATTTTGAGCAATCCTAAAAAAACTTTAACTGAACAAATTTCTTTGCCATCCCTTAGGAACTCCACAAAAAGTTTGAATATTAACAAGAGAAAGCACTCTATTCTGACATCCAAAAGGAAGCATGGTGGTTGGGTAGTATCACAAAAGATAGATCATGATTATGCAGAAGATGTTTTCGAGAACTTTGCTCAAGAAGCAGGAGCAGAAGAAGAATTTCTCAAGACAATACCACATATAACCATACAATCAGAAAATACAATTGTTAGTTCAACCGATGCTGTAGAAAATGATAATGAAGAAAAGGATGAACTAATAACTGGATACCAAAGTCATCTCTCAGGTTCACTCGCCCCAACAGGCACATTAGGTGAAGCAACTCAAAGGTTTACTAAACTGTCCTTTGAAATGACCGAACAACCACAGACTACTGCCGAGAAGATAGAAAACTGTTCTGTTTCCTCAAAGTCAATCGTTGGTAAACTTGTGAATGAAACATCAAAATCATCCGATCAATTCTTTAAGGGAAAGCCTGGTGATGATAATGAAGTTTCACCAAAAGTTATATTCAAGGATCTTACCAATGCGACTTCAATATCGTCTCACACACTTTTTGATGGATCTATGATGAACGGAGACGAAAGTAATGAAGGTGATGGAAGATTTGGCAGTAAATTTGCTTATTTAGGTGTTAGCTTAAATAACTTAAAACCAACTTTAGAGAATACCGGATACTTGGATCTTAACCAGTATGTAAATGAAGAAGCTCTCAAGCAAACATATGAACTGAACAAGTCAAAGTTAAGTGGTTATTCAAGCCAATTTATGCGTTGCTGACACGGTCGTTATAAATTATATATAATATGTGAATATTCTTTTTTGAAATTGTCGAAATGTTCATAGAGAATCTTGTTTAAATATCCTTTCTATCAAGACACAACAAGCTATATGCGTATTGCTTTCTACACCCTTGATTTTCAACTACAAGCTTGATTGTTAGCTTTGAAACTCTACAGTGTGTCCATGAGAACCTGCAAATTCATAAACTAAGCCTACTTAAATATATTACTATAAATACGTTTGGTAGAAAGTTTAGTAAAAGATACGCCGAAGAATATTATTGGATATATAATATTATTTATGTAGAAAGAAGGTATAAAGTTCCGTTTTTGCGATTGCAAGTTTCAACTTCGTACATGCAATATTATCCTACTAGTTATATCATTTCAGGATATTGAGATTGTCATCATGTATGTCTAACATCAATACATTTTTGTAATCTACCAGTGTTGAAATGAAAGTCGTACTTGTGCCATAACCATCTCTGAGTAATTGACTTACCTTTTTTCACACAATCAAAGATTTATTTGAAACGTCCAATGTTAAAATGAAGAAAATTCAGATCTAAGATATTCAGCCGAGCTCTGCCTACCATATCATCTTTTGAGCCAAACAGAGAACTCCTAGGACTAATTCGGTACGTGATTGAAACTAAATGCTCTTCTCGCTTTCGCAGAAATGATCATTGTAATTGTCAGAGAAAGTATTTTAATTTAGTGTCATCTTAAGAAAGTGAAACAGCTTTGTATGAGCTCAGATCAAGTATAACGGTCACATCCTTTGTTATTTTTGCTAGAGAGGAGAGGTTCGGTCTTATATCATTCAAGCCTGCTAAGTCAGTCATTAAGCTTTTAGAATTTGCAAGCATTGATATAATAGATTTTAAAAATGCATTGATAATTTCCCAGGTCTTCAGTTTTTCTGAAGTTGTTAATAATGCTTCATTACTTTCATTCTTGGAGGTCAAGATTTGTAACCTCGCATCTAAAGATTTCGCCAGTTCCAAAACTTGACGACAAGTTTCAGTGAGGTCTTTTATTTTCATTATGACTTCCTTTGTAACCTGTTGACCCAGAGAAGATGCAGCTGCACTTTTTGAAACAGCTGTAGTTAATTGGTTATAAACTACGGTGACCATTTTGATCACACTGCTCAAAGCTTCATACAGTTGAGGGTCAACAGAATTTTCAATTGAAGACGTAGGATTAGTTCCATCTGGATCTGCCGGATTATGACGTGAAGATGTGATACCCTTTGTAGGTAATATACCATGAGGTGATAATTGTTTAGCGATAGATTCAGGTATGGAATTTTCACTGACATTAGTATGAGAGCCACTTGTTAGAAATGATGGGTTGTTGGAAGGCGGTGCCGGTGGTACTTGTCTATTATTCGATGTTTGAGCGGCAGTATAAGATTTAGCGCTAGCACCATTACTTGGTGAAAGATATCCAGTAGAACTGTTAAAGGATTTAGCTGATTGTGGTATGGATATATTTGATGGTTTGACAATTTTTTTGGAAATTGGTAATGATGCACTCGATGACGTTTCCACAACGGATATAGGCGTAGGTATTTTCACACTTGAAGTAGATGAAGGTAAACTAGTTTGAGAAGGACGTTTTTGAAAAGAATTACTCCTTGTTCTAGATACATGCCTTAGTTCAGATATACCTGAACTTGAATGTGTTATGCTTGGATTTTTGGGTAATATTGATTTTTTGAAATTTTTCGATTCTGGTGGACGTATGAAACACCAAGCATTGTACATTTCGTTGTAAGAACATAATAAAGTCATATAAAACATTCTGATAAAGGATAATTCATTACTTTCAAAGAATGCATCAAAATTTTTCAATAACAATGCCATAATTTGTTTGAATATATTAATGATGGTTATGCAAAGTTTGATAAATGCTTGATCATGATTCATACCTTCATTTTCAGTTTGTTGCAAAACTTCAACTAAATTATCAATATGCGATCTTACCGAATAAAGTAAGGAGACCACATTAACAGCAACAGATTTGTCTTGACAAAATGAAGCAATCTTTCTGACATTTTGTTGACATTCTGTAAAGCAAAACAAAAGTTTTCTGCAAGCAAGTACTAATTCTTCATGAGATACTTTACGTTCAGTTTTTTCTTCATTACTCATTAACGACTCTTCTGGTAAAACAGATAATCTTTTAAAATAATCGTTATATTTTGTATGATTGTACAGATCTGATGCTGCGGGTGTTTCGATTTCAGGTATATTTTCGCTATTTGAAGATTTGTTCTTTTGATGTAAAGGTAAATTTTGCGATCTTGGATCAAGTGGAGTAGTTCGAGCCTCGAGTGGACGAGAATCAAGTGGAGTAGATCTGGGATCAAGTGAAGTAGATCGTATATCCGGGGCAGTACTACGTGGATCGAGTGGTGTATTATTTCGTAAATCGAGTGGCGTACTATTTCGTGGATCGAGTGAGGTAGTAGTACGAAGGTCTAGAGGAGTTGCAGCACGAGGATCTAAAGGAGTTGTGGTACGATGGTCAAGATGAGTAGTAGTACGCAAATCTAGAGGCGTATTACTGCGCAAGTCTAGCGGTACTGTAGTTCTTGGATCCGCTTGAACATGAGATGTGGGTTCAATCTGTGAGTTCACCTTCTGTTCCACTTGGAAAGGAATAGAAGTTGTATTTAATGAACCATGTATATTACTTTTTTTCGTTGGTTTGATTATATTAGCTGATAGATGTGGATTATTTTCAAGGTACACTTTTATTGCGATAGCCCAATATTCTTCATCCGGTAGATTCGCATCCTGTGGATAATATTTTCTAACTTCCTCAAATTCATCCTTCGGTATAAGATTACCTTCAATTTCCAATACCACTAATTTCTTTAATTTCGTTATTGATGCAAGGTCCCTTATTGAGACTATATTATTATTTTTCAGGGACAAAACTCTGATATTCTTGATCCAAGACAAGGACACCTCGCTGGGGAAACTTTCGATCTTGTTCGAAGAAACATCTAGAATCTCGAGACTAGGACATTGTAGCAGTACAGGCGGTATTCGCTGAAGATTATTCGCATGCAAATCTAAATATCGCAGCCTACGTAGCTCTTTAAAGCTTGCAGGCAACGAGGTCAGCCTGTTCTTCCGCAGGGACAGCTTCTCTACGTTCTGAAACAACAACACATCCTGCTCGGTAAGCGTATCTAATTTCGAATCTACCAATTTCACGCTCTGATCGTTCTGATGAGCAGCAATTTCGCGAGCCACGGCGCTATGTGCATCATTAGGCACATCACTATGCACATCGCTATGCACATCCTCGGCAGCACCACTAGCAGCACCACTTATGTGCACTTCTGCGGGAACCATAACCTGGGCATCACCGTTCATAACCATCTTCCACGTTCACAAAACAAAGCTCTCTAGGCAAACCAGACCCGCCAAACGCACTGAGACTACTTCCAAAGACTGTAAACGACTCCTGTAGCGTCCATTCAGCAGTCTTCGCCAGCTCAAGCACCTCCTTTGGACTGTTGGATCTCGGTTGTTGCTCTTCCAGTTTCACTCTCTCTGATATTTATACATATATATATTTATATAACTGGAAATCGGAAATCACATTTTCGGGCGCGGCCGGGTAACCGCAAAAGTGTTGATAATAGTGACAAATTTAAAGTTAGTGGTTTCGAGGACCCTTTTGAAGAGGGTTTGGAGGTTTAAAAGGCGTTAATTGGACCAGGAAGCGAGCATGAGAGCGTGCTAGCGGTGCGATAGGCTTGTAGAGCGTCGTCAGTTTGGTCTGTGCAGATTTGGAAGCGATCGAAACGGACCAAATTTTAGTGTAAGAAATGAGCCAGCCGTCTCGAGATCCGTCTGCTACTGGGACATATCTGGGGCTCATTGTGTAAAGTACGTTTATATAGTCTTGTAGAGGGCCCATTGTTTGTGCATTGGGCATTCGATGTCTCCGGGAACCGAATTTGCTCTCGTCAATACACTACAATGACAGGTTTATTGTCAAAATTACATACAAAGTCCAGGATTTTTATTAGTGATAAATTGTAAATTGAAGTTCAAGTGTTGAAAAGTTAAGTTGATTAGGTTGTAAAGTGAAGTGTGCGTAGTGTACAGTGAAGAGTATCGATTTGTCAAGTATGGGAATATTTTGGGCATCGTCAAATGCCAAACAATCGTCAATTCAACAGGCGTCTGCTGGTCAGTCGAGTGCTGTTCAGGAAGAGAAGAGTTTCTGTCCATACATGGTGTCCAAGGACACTCCCAAGGACGAAGTAGACCCTTTCAGCCAGTTTCTGCGAAGTGGACCTCGTCCAACTGATACAAGTACAAGTGCAAGTACTAGTATTAGTACTAGTACTAGTAATATTAATCCATTGAACCTTTTGCCCAATGATCTGAATCACGAGAAACAGCCTGGCCAATTGCTGAATTTATCCAAAGAACGTACCATATCTACTATTCCCAAGGGTTCAGGAGGACTCTGGGAGTATCCATCCCCACAGCAGATGTACAATGCCATGGTGAGAAAGGGCAAGATTGATCCAAATACTGGTGAAGAAATTCCAGAAGATGCAGTGGAATCGATGGTTGATGTGCATAATTTACTTAATGAAGGATGTTGGCAAGAAATCTTGAAATGGGAAAGACCTTACACTGAAATGAATCACTATGAACCATTGTTACAGAAATTTATTGGTAAACCACATGAATATAGTCCGAAAGCTTTGATGTACTATTATCTAGGCAAAGTATTCCCATCAAAGTTTTCTGGCGAATTGCCATTCGATAGACATGATTGGTTCGTTCTTAGAAGGATGGATAATCCAGAGAATCCAGATGCTCCTTCCCAGAAATTAGTAAGATACGTCGTTGACTTTTACGGTGGACCTGATGATGAAGATGGTATGCCTACCATGAGTATTGATGCAAGGCCTGCACTTGACTCAATGGAAAATGTCAAGAGTAGAATTTTAAATTATATGGAAAGCTTCAGATCCAGATGAGTTATTCTGCTTTTATGTTAAATTAATATTCTAATGTATTGTGCTGCTAACCCAAACCCAGTAATACTCTCCATTACATTGTTATCTTCTGTAAATATCTATATCTTTAGCTACAAAGATTATATAAATAACTTATTGTTTAATGATATTTAGTTGCAATGGCATCTAGCTGAGATCATAAAACTCGCATACTTATACGATTCAGCACAGACCTACTATATATATACTTATATAGGAGGTCAACCCTTGTGTAATGAATTAATATATACTAAACTTGACGTCTGTCAGGTTATCTATGTGTGTTTATAAAGTTACAATAGAGCTGCTGTTGTGATTGGATCTAACTGATCGTTAAATCGACATTCATTGAATAAAACCGTATCATAACATGCAACGTCATATCTTTACACAGTATATTTACAAGTTAGTGCACTTAATTTATATCTTTGTGAAAGGTACTAATCAATTAGTGACATTTTGCTGTCAATAAAATCTTGAACTACCTTTAAATGATTTCCAGATGGTGTAAAATTTTTCTTCTTTAATTCAAGCATAAAATTCAATAAGAATTGAATATCGATCGATGAATTTGGTTTTGATTTAATGTCATAAGCCAAAGTTCCCAATATTCTATTCAAAGTTGCACGATTTAAAGTTAATTGAGGTACCTCAAGAGACCATTCAAAAAATGTCATCAAATTTGAGAAAAATAATTGATAGAATGCATCAAATTTACGCTTATGAGACAGCATTTTGAGATATACCACAGTATCAATTATTAATCTATCATATAATATGACCGTACTAGGGCTTATTGGTATATGTTCAGAAGGAGGTGTAGAGGAAGAAGTTTCAGAAAACTCATTCTCAGATGTGATATTTTGACTATTTTTATAAGCAACAACTTTCGATTCAATAAACGATCCTAAACTGGATATATATCCTCTCCATCCAAATAATTCGATTAAATTGATACGTAACATACCCATTTGGAATGGTGATAGCGATGATACATCAGGTTCAAAATTTGGCACGTTCTTCATACCGTAATAGAAATCTATCGCATCCCTCTGATGAGATTCAGGTGCATTATTTGATTTCAAAAACTCTGAAAAGGAAACGTATCGTTCATAATTTGGAGGAGTTGTGCGTAGTAAGAAAATCAATATGAAATTTGTCAATTGATCATTGCCAATAATATTTTTATCGACTTTAGTTTGAATGAATTTATCAAGTTTTCCTGACATAACTATTTTGTTTTTTATTTTGAAACAGGCCGAATCATAATAAAGTTTTAATTCAGCTCTATATTTTTCAGATTCGATGTTTTCCAAATTTACTTCCTTAGTTTCAATCAACGATTTTATTTCTTCATAACATTTTGATTGGAAAAATGCTTGAAATAATGGGAGATAATGTTGTGGATGCTTATTTTTGATCAAATCGTTCCAAACAGCTAAAATTTGTAGAGATTTGGTTCTTCTTTCCATACGTTTTAACATTGAAACGGCGGTTAAAAGCATTAAGTTAGAATCCATATCGGTGAGAATCACTTTTTCTTTAGAATTTACGTTTTTTGGAGCAGAAGTAGTTTTGGCATCTGATTGGGCTGAAATCTCATTTTTAATCTCAGTTTGAGTCTCAGCTGGTATATCAGTTTGAACCTCGATTTGGGGAGCAACATTTCCAGAAGTCTCATTACGCTTTGTCAAAACTGATTTTATTTCATTATATGCTATAATACTTTGGTCTGCTGAGTACCAATACAAAAAATTTTGCATAAATTTTTTTAAGAGTTCCACATCCATATATTTACCTCCTGATGTCAAACGATTACCTTTTTGATAATATTTAAAGTGTTGTGTTACGTTACTCAGTGATGGTTGTTCAAAGACTTGTTTTGAGTATAATTCTTTGAATTCACGTGCCTCGAGGGCATATAATCTTAAAAGACTATCTTCAACGTCTTTACCAGTGTCACCTAATTTACGACTGATTCTGAATATGTATTCCCAATCGAACAGTTCCTCTTTTTCCAAGGTCAAATACTGTCTCAAAAATGAAAGATCGAGTGGAGCTGTATTTTTTGTTGTATTGATAGTATCAGTAGGCGTGGAAGATGATGATACATCTGTAGTTGCGGAAGACTCAGCAGGATTCATTTGCAATAAATATGCAACTAGAATGTAAGGACGCGCCATACGTTTATTTCTAGGATCATTACCCATCGGACTCTCCAAAAATCTGATATATAACGCCAGAGCATCTTTATACAGTTTCTGATGGAGGAAATACTGCCAAACGATAACGAAATGATCAAAAGATGCGATCTTACGTTGGAGCAATACGTCTAAGATCACATATGGAGAGGTTGTCGTTTCTTTACAACGATTCAATAAAGCCTTAATGGTGACTTGGAAGATAGGATCTGGCCTCAAATAACGTGCATTTGCGTCTGTTATTTCGTTGGCAAGTATACTTATGGCATCGTGTGGACAAGCCTTACGAATTTGGTTGCTCAAATTACCGACAAGCACATTCGCAGCCCGGCTATGTAAATTAGGCTTTCTGAATGGTGTGGCGGATTGATCGTGCGGTTGTGCAGAATTGGCGGAACCATGGTCATCGACAGGTACACCAGGAACTTTGTCGAAATCCTCATATACGATATCAGGCTGTACCGAACCCTCGCCAGCAGGATTACCGTTCAAAGCTCCGGAATGCATGGAATTTCCGTTCAAACTTCCAGAATGCTTGGGATCACTGCCGTTTGCATCTGCAACACCAGAATGCGCCGTTCTAACAATGGCAGACCGAGTCACTAGCGATGGACGCCAGAAGACGACATGAGATGGTCTGATCATCATGTCTGGTGAATGTCACTGGCTGTGTAGAATAAGTCCCGAAGACAGGATTTCAAGATTAGGGTCTTTTCACTAGGGTCTTTATTTGTGGGTTTATTACTGTTATGTATGTATAATTGGTGAACTTAGAGATCTCCTTACCAAGTTTGGTAACCCGGCAGCTGCACGTGAGCACGCAAGCACGAATCACGTGAAACGGACACATCACATGAGTGGGTGTCCGGGTGTCAGGAAACCCAGACACCGTCATACTTCAACCCAGACACCCTGCGCCCAGACACCATTTATCAACCCGGACACACAAACACCCAAACACCAGCGGGTACATCACCCGGCCACTGCAAAGACCCAGACACCACGAATAAAACACCCAGACACCGCCCACCCAGACACTGCTTACCTGTTGCGGTAAGAAGTGACAAATTAAGAAATTGTCGGTTTCCGTCGCTTTAATCTGTTTCCATCAAAACTCGCCGGGCAGCGTTAACAGAGGAAAAGCTAAATCTGCCAGACTAGACGGGCAATAAGAGAGGATGCAACAAGAGAGGAAGAGACTAAAATGCATTGGTCTCGCCAATAATTGAGTAAAATGTGGGATTTAAAATTTGTAAATTTTAAATGTGGCAACACAGTCTTTACCTGGGTGTGTGCCCGTTAACTCCCCACGCCACATAATGGCGTCTGGTGTGTTTCATAGTGTTTAGTTCTTGATGGGTATTATAGCACACCCTAGACGAGTCACTCGAACGAGTATTACTTCGAATTGCGCTGTACGTCGCAGTTTCAGAATTCCCGCTGGGTGCGGGATGGTATGCTTGAAATAATACTCTAATACTCTATTTTACTGTATTCTGCGGTGCGTTGTGATCTGGCAATTTGACAATTCACATTTTGCAATTCAAATTTTGGTATTCACATTTTGGCAATCCACAATTCTAAGAGCTAGATTTTGACAACCCATATCTTGACAAATGCCTCTGTTCGATTATCATAACACATAATTGCCTTCTATCAGGTGTGGTCGAGCACATTATGACCTGTCACTTTTTGTGTGTGTGTGTACAACTTAACATAATGCATATAATAATCTCCGACTTTGTTGAGTTTTTTTTTTTACTCTCTTTTGCTTGTTGTATTTACATTTATTTTTTTTGCGTTTACTGATCTTGAAACTGTATTGTTCCCCCTTTACTGTATTCTACAAACTAGTTCATACCCGGGATTGGTTGTCTTTTATCTTTTCTGTATGTTGTATTTATCTGCATTGTCCCAATACGCGCATTATACTCAGTTTTGATCAGTCAACATATCTTACTCCACTTTATTCAATCTAATCCTCTGATTCAAATTTTTGAATTAAGCTTTGACTTATTCTTCTTTGAACTGATCTTTGACTTATTCTTCTTTGAATTAATCAGCTCTGATTTTTTTCGTGTTTTATTATCACAAATTAGCATAATTTATCATTGCCCAAATAATTTATTATCACTATCGTTTTATGTCCGCTGTATTTGTTTCCCCATCTGTACATATTCAACTGTTGTAATTGGTACTTTTATCTGTCACTTCCCTGGCTCGCTCGTATTTCTGTCTTTTATTTCTTTTTTCCTCTGAGTATTAATACAGATACATATATCTCATACAGCATTGCATTTTTCATACATCTCTACCATAACATTTACATCCTTTACCTTACATTCGTCGCATATCTTCCATAGCATTCAACACATATCTTCCATAACATATTTCATCTTTAAGCGCCGAGCTTCAGTAGTAGCGCACAACCTCATATTCATGCATTTATAACATTTCACCGTATTCATCTAAACATGTCATTCCCATCAAATTTGGAAATTTATTCTTCTCAAATGCTAACAAATGACATAACAAGACAAGCAAATTGTACATTCTATCCCATTGCAACCATGACAAATACTAGTTCCGTTGCAATTCGATCTCTAATTCTAGATTTCATATTCTCATGCCATACACGTCTCTCACTATCGCCGCCAACTTTATTTCAAACCTTTTTAATAATTGATAAATTTAATAGCAAATTTATCTTACATCCGTCTCATATACAACTACTATCGTTAACCGCGCTTTGGGTGTCTTCAAAATTTCATGAACCGAAAAGACAAATAGTCACTATACGTATATTGAAAACGCTATGCGCAAACCATTATACCTCGGAACAGTTTATTCAAATGGAATTGACTCTTTTAAAGGCTTTCAATTGGTCAATTTTTAAAGCTCCGACTCATGATACTTTTATTAATCTTCTACTACTTCCATCAATCTTATCCTCTTCTTCTTCGTCTTCGATTACGAAAATTCAATCTCTTATACAACAGCCAGACCCCCATCATCTGATATCGTTAGGCTCTTTAATGTTATGTGAGCTATCATTCTTCGTTAAACCACTCAATCAAAATCTCAAACCGAGTGATATAGCTTTGGCCTCGATACTTTTGATGATTGCATCATTATCCAGCACATCAATTGATCAATTGACGGATGATCCAAAATTGCATTATGCCATTAAGAATCTAATTTCTGCTATAAATGATGTGCATTCATATCCAAACACTTTTAGATTAAAATATTCTCTTTCCCATTCTTACTCTACCTTCACTTCCACCTCACCTAACCTATCACCAATTTTGAAAATCATGAAGTCACTTAAAGACTATAATGGCCACACAAAGACTAACAAATATTCTCCAGTCTCAAATAATGCATTATCCATTATACCAAAAACACCTTCAATGTCTAAGCCTAACACTTTCCCCATAACTCCAGTAACGCCAATTCTGTCACCGTCTTCTATGCCATTTCCTTGCATCAAATCACAGTCTACCATGCCAACTGACTCACAGAAACCCTGCTCTTCGACACTGTATTCATTTCAGAAAATTGTTTTACCAATCTCTACCAACACCCATCAAATCTTATCTGATATGATCGCAACGCTGCTAACAGACGAACCAAATGACTTTAATTACACTTACAAGCCCCCATTCAAATTGAAAAGAACCATGGATTCAGACTCATTGTTTGTTAAAAACCTACCACTAGAAACTAGAGAAATCACTTCGCCAAAGGGGTACAGATCTAAGAAAAGTTTTAGATCTTGACCGTCCTGTATACGTCTCTCATTCAATCATACTTTCTATTCCAACTAACATTTCATATGTAATTCTGTAATGACTATTCACAATGACTTTAATATAACTCAACGTCACAATGATGTTAATCGAATAATCTTCAAATTATTCATCGATATTTCCTCATGTAGTACCAATTACCGTCCCGCCTGCATTGGGAAAGGGGTCGCTGATTGCTGCCATTTCGGGTATCAATTAATTAAATTAACTGATCTTCCTCTTCGGGAAGGCTTTACGTCACGCGCACTGATATAAGTCAAATACATGAAGATTAAATAACCACGAACTACACGAAATAATATCTGTCATTGATTTTCAAGTGCCCCTTTCTTAGTCTCTTGTAAGGCAGAGCTCAGAGAGAAGACCTCTATATAGATCACTGGTTTGCTCTGCTCGTTATTGTGCAGTTTTTCCCAGTCGAAAAGGACAAAAATTGGCCAAGCTACGCCAAGTCTCCCCTGACTCATGTGGAAGAGAACATTTACCAAAGGCCTAAGGCTGAGACCGTTATTCATAGCAACTAGATCACTGCAAATTCCTAGTATCCATCCTACTGTTGTTCGAAAGTTTCATTGCGCTGGCGGACAGTTGCAGTCGAGTGAAATTTCAGTTGAAAAGTTGCCCTTGGCGGATCAGGAAAGACTGAAGGAAGAAAGAGCCGTGGAGAATGTTGATGTATGCATCGTAGGAGGAGGACCTTCTG
This sequence comes from Yueomyces sp. D-C8-1, assembly GCA_031771845.1. Classification (NCBI taxonomy): domain Eukaryota; kingdom Fungi; phylum Ascomycota; class Saccharomycetes; order Saccharomycetales; family Saccharomycetaceae; genus Yueomyces; species Yueomyces sp. D-C8-1. Next base: position 228,632 of record JASCNY010000008.1, on the reverse strand, counting down.
GTCTTGCCACTGCTATTAGATTGAAACAATTGGATACCACTGGGAAACTGCGTGTTATTGTGCTGGAAAAGGCCTCCAAAATTGGTGGTCATACTGTTTCAGGTGCACTTTTAGAACCAGGCGTCTGGCACGAACTTTTCCCCAATGATACCTTTATCGATGATGATGGTAACATATTACCTTTGCCAAAAGAGTTGGTCACACGGATTGAAAAAGAAGAGTTCCAATACTTATTCAAAAACTATAAGTTTCCTATGCCCAAACCCTCCCAATTGGTAAATGAAAAGAAAAATTTCATTGCATCTTTGAGTGAAGTGACATCATATCTAGGTGAGAAAGCTGAAGAGATTGGTGTCGAAGTGTATCCTTCAGTTGCAGTTTCTGATCTCATCTATGATAAAGATAATGCCTCGATAATAGGTGTGGCAACAAGAGATCAAGGTATAAAAAAATCTGGTGAACTCAAACCATCATTTGAAAGAGGTTTAGAATTTCATGCTAGATTGACCGTTCTAGCGGAGGGCTGTCATGGGTCATTGACCAAAGAAGCAATCAAGAAGTTCAATTTGAGGAAAGGCAGAATGAACCAAACATATGGTTTGGGTATTAAGGAAATTTGGGAAGTTAATCCAAACAAATTTAAACCTGGTTTTGTCACCCATACAATGGGGTTTCCGTTGAACAATGAAACATATGGTGGTGGGTTTCAGTATCATTTACGTGATAATTTGGTTACTGTCGGTCTTGTCATAGGTTTAGACTATAAAAACCCTTATATTAACCCTTATCAAGAGTTTCAGAAAATGAAACTTCATCCGTACTATAAAAATGTCTTGGAAGGTGGTAAATGTATTGAGTATGGTGCAAGAGCATTGGTTGAAGGTGGTCTTCAAGCTATTCCTAAACTGAACTTTCCTGGTGGCGTTTTGGTTGGCGATTCTGCTGGTTTCATGAATGTACCAAAGATCAAAGGTACTCATACAGCTGTGAAATCTGGTATTTTAGCAGCAGATAATATCTTTGAAGCTTTGAAAGATTTTCCAGAGCTTAAAGAAGATGAAGAGTACGTATCATTAGTGGAAACCCCAATAAACTTGGAGAGCTATGAATCTAACTTCAAAAATAGCTCAATTTATAGAGAGTTATATGAAGTACGAAACATACGTCCTTCTTTCAACTCACCTTTAGGCGGTTTAGTAGGTATGATGTGGTCAGGATTAGATTCATTGATTTTGAAAGGTCGTATTCCCTGGACTTTTCCATTGCATGAATCCGATGCATCAGTCACTAAGGAGGCTTCTAAATATAAAGAGATTGATTACCCAAAGCCAGATGGTAAGATTACATTTGACCTAATGACATCTGTTTCCAGATCTGGTACGTACCACGATCATGATGAAAGAAGTCATTTGAGAATTCCAAATCAAGATTTGTCAAAATTTGGGAAAAAATCCTATCCTAAATATAAAGGTATCGAAGCTAAATTTTGTCCAGCTGGAGTGTATGAATTTGTGGAAGATGAAAAGAGTCCTGGAGACTATAAACTTGTCATCAATTCTCAAAATTGTGTCCATTGTAAAACTTGTGATATCAAATCACCAACTCAAGATATCAATTGGACGGTTCCAGAAGGTGGTGACGGACCCAAGTATACACGTACCTAATTCCTCTTCCTTTTATTGTAATTTAGTAGGCTTCAATTTGAAGGACCTTGAGATTTAGTATCTGTGATATATTCGTTATGTTGTATATGTAATACTTTTTATTTCTTTTCAACTTTTTCATCATGAATTTATAATGACCTTTATTGACATTTATTTATTCTATTAACTGTCAAAAGATTACATAATACAGGTATGGAAAACGATTAAATTATGATAAATCATTGTGATTTTTTACCCCAAATGGAACGTTGAGCGTTGTAAAATATCTTATCCATGACTGTACCAACAGCCAATATACCACCAATAGTCGTAATAGCATTCAAGAGGAACATGGACCAAGTTTGAGCATGCGCTTCGATATCAATAATTTTTAATGGATCCATTTGGAAGTAAATGAATAGACCTGGAATGCCAGATCTTCCATGAATTGTGGTTGGATGATCAGAATCTCTACCACCTTGTAATGGTCTTGAGTGGAAAGTAACGGAATATTGAGCAGTTTCTTCTGGGTTACCATTTAAAGGTTCTAAACGAGTTGATACAATCTTGGCGTAATATGCAAATTGCATAAAATGAGTATCTCTATCTTCAGGAATTACTACGCGACCATCCAATGGTTGGCTACGGACACCTTTATTATTGCTTTGTATTGTTTTGGGCATCAATAATTCAGATCCAGTTTTGCCAAAACTTAAATGATGGATCTTATGATTGAAATTTAAAAATGGATGTTTGTCGTAGAGAGAAGTGTCATGGAAATGACCTCTTGTAGTTTCAAAAGCTGCACCTGGAGCAAAATGTATATTACCTTGTATTCTATTCAATAGTGCACTACCAACTACTCTACAACCCTCATTTAAATGAGTATTAATTCTTTCTACATAACCTTCTCTTTCACACTGTTCCATATCTTTACCATCGAAAAATGCCCAACCTGCATTCAAATAGGCTTTCCTCACGTCAGAACAGGTCTGGCAACACACTTTATCATCTGCGTACGAAATATCGTCGTTCATAGATTGGTCTAAAGCACCATAACATGGACCACAATACTTCGATTTATCCATATCTAAAGATGAAGCAGATTCAGACATACCTAAATCCATTGCAGACCCCACATCCAATTCTTTACCATTTTTATCGAGTCTAATCTTCAAGAACCCAGCTTCCAACACATCCAGATGTGTCTCACCAGAATCATCAACGATGTCTAAACCCAGCAGATCACACGATAATGATGGGAATGTAATGTCTAGATTCAATTCTAACTTGAGATGCCTGTCTCTATCGACCACGATCTGTGGTTTATCTACGACACGGTAGAAATTCAGCCATTCCTTCTGCAGCATATAAAGCGTTGTCAGGATACAACACAATGTAATTATACCACCACTGCTTGTACGAATACGTACTTCTTCGTCAGTTTTATTGAAAGCATCAAAAGAATTCAATTTTGGACGCATTTTGACAATGTCTAGAAATCTATTCAGAGAGCTTTAATGGCACACGAATTAGACCTCTACTTGGCTAATGAATTGCTTCAATTCGACTACTTCATAGTGATGTAGTTGTTATTGCATATATAGAGAATTTTACTAGTAACATTAAAGGTCTTCGGCATAGTAAAGAATATACATATAACAGCCAGATATACATTAAATTATAAAAGAGAAATGATTAAAGTACAAATCTGAGAGGGCAAAGCATTGGAAATGAATAAGATTGAAAGAGAAGGTCTTGGAGAATTTTGTGCAAAAAGTTTGATCAAAATTGGGTGAATTCTGATTGATTAGGTACATAATTTTGATTGAATTACGTACATGAAAGTGAGTCTATATAAATGTATAAGTTTGTATAATGTATCGATGGGAGAAGGATCAGTCTGTCTTCACTTTCTCACCTTTAAATGTCTTCCATGCTACAGTGAGCATCGAAGAGAACCAGAAGGCATTAAGACCGTCCAATATCAGGTTACCACCAATAATAATATATGTGTCCAAAGGTTTGAATCCAGGATGGTCTCTCACTTGGTAGAAATCCCAACACAACGCACCGATCTGGTACCAACCCCAAGCTATACGTCCTAGGAAGAAAGTTATCAGAAACATGATACCGTTGGCTAGTCTGAAATATTTCAACACGACATTGGTATCTTCAGGCATGAATTTGTTCAAAAACCAACGAATGTTCAAATTTGGGTTGGACAATTCGAATATCAGGAAAACAGGTGCATAGTACTGTAAATATGGTTTCAATCCAATTACATACACGATAGTAGAGATTATACCATGCAATACGAATGCAAACCCAGAGTACCAGAATGAAATATAAGCATCCCAGATGAAGTAACCCAGTGCGTACACACACACGATCTGAGTGTCCCTTCTGCCTGGAATAATACGGGACTCAGCATCTGGATACAAATGAGCACCAGAAACCTGTGGATCGATCAGAAATCCAATGGAAAGGTACAGAACAATGACGGCTTGCAAGAAAGAAACCGTATGGACACCACACTGAGCAGCTAGATTCGATTTTCCTCGACCCATTGGCCTCCCAAACCAACTGATAACCGGCGGGAACACAACATGCTGGCTCAGCAGGAACACAGCATGGTAGAACAGAGAGATGTAAACGATGGAATGCACATTTTGCAAAATGTCCTGTGACTCGACAATACCGTAATCAGCCAGTGGTTGCACCAAAAATTTTCTAATAATCGACACTTCAGGAAGCTCAACGAGCTTGTCAACTAGCCATCCCAGCATTTCCACAATTAATTTGTGTCGTTTGGCTTGTTCTTTTGGCTGTGCCTGTCAAATATTGAATTTTTCACTTTTTGACGGTGCCTTTTATAGTGAAAAACGAGATCTCGATGGGAAAATGTGCCTGTTCAGGCAGCGTTTCCTGGAAGATGTCACAAATTATTTCAAGAGAAGTTTCAAATTATTGCTGGTCTGGAAGTGGTTTGGGCCATCGTACTGTTCGGTTTTAGGTTTTGAGAGTGCTTTGACAGTTGTGGGATTGAACGGTTTTTTTGGTTTGGTATGAAACAGCAACGATGGTTGGAAGCGGTTTCATTATGTGAAATTAGTTTTGATTATTGGTATACACGCTTGAATTTTTATTTCCTGGGATTCATTGAATTAGACCTTGTTGTAGGAGCTGACTTATCTAAACATGCATATGTTGGTGTATTGTCATAACATTATAAGAAGACACATTTGTGTGTCCCAAAATCTAGTATTGATCTGACTATCGATCCTGGCTGCATAAAATAGCACAATTTGCATGTATAAAAGGAACGTTAAAATATATAAAATACATCAAATATATAAACTCACAAATTTAAGAACATATATCATGAATGCATATATGAAAATACATGTTTACACAATTAATTGGTACGTTTCTCCTTATTGGCATCAGCGGCATCCAATTCAGCCAATATCTGAGCACCTCTGCACAATTGAATGACATTAGCTGCAATTTTAAAGATGAAAAATGGCGTGGAGACGATAAACAGATACTTACCTACTGTATAATGCATAGTATTTGGCCATGTTAGCAGGTACAAACTGGAGTACCAAGTTTCATGGAAGAAACAAACCCAGAACAAAACATTTCTGTTAGTATAGTATAGGTGTAATAACCAATTGCTTTCATTAACGTTTTTATGGCTTGATTCACCTGAACTCAATGCAGCATACATATGCATATAATGGGAACTGATATCCAAAGCTAGTAAAACTTGCAGTGGTACCATTAAAGATGGCCAAACGTACGCAATGTAACAGATCAAACCTGCAGTAGTCGATCTGTCACTTACCATATCCAATACAGCACCAAATCTCGAAGATTGGTTGTATTTACGTGCCATTTTACCATCGATCGCATCCAAAAGACATGAAGTAGTATACAAAGAGCCTGTAATGAAGGGCAAACGAGACATGGTAAAAAATGACAATATAGCTGATACAACACGAATATAACCAATCTTGTTTGGGATGTAAAAGAACACATCTCTCGATGTAATCTTTTTAGAAGCAACGTTTGACATGATTGTGTGGTGATATACTATCAACTGTTTGCTCTGAACAACGTACTATCAACTTTTGCTCCTGACAATTGACAATCAATTTGTTAAGTAGAGGACTTGAAGAATACCAAACTCTTCAAAAGTAACAAAAGTTGAAACTTTTTAAAGAAATGTTGACACTTCCTTCTCTACATGAACATATATTCCGGAAAACAACGGCAAAAAGATCTCAATAAAACCGTCACAAGACCCTGTCGTGAGATATTGGTTATAACGAAGACACCGTACGCCTCTAGCAGCTCTGGTCCCAGCCTACATACACTATATGTCCAAGAAATAACAGAAATAAAATTTTACACAGAGCACAAACCGTCTGCAAATAGTCGAATCCACACATGAGTGGACTCGTTAGAACGCCCATTGTCGCAAGAACAGCCCAAAATGCTTTCTGGGGCTATATTTGCTCCCAACTTCGACGTCCATGCTGTTTTTTATCTGTCTTTATAAGTTTCTCGACGATGAAATTTCTTAACAAAAATGATATTTCGCATATTGAAATTTCACACTAATAAAGCTCATCGCCAAAAAGTGAAAAATTTAATATTTCACTATGGCAAGAAAGAGAATTGGAAAAAGCTGTGCCCAGCAACGCTTTGGACTACACAATTGCACTTGTTAATCAGTAACTTGAAGTGAATGTCGTTTAGCGCTGAAATCTCCACGTTGAAGCACGTCGATGGTTCTGCACTTGTAAGTGCGTCGTCGACTAAAATTCTCACTGGTGTCACTGGACCCATCGAGGCCAAGAGTCGTCAGGAACTGCCCACAAGCCAGGCTTTGGAGGTGACGGTTCTACCAGCAAAGGGTGTGTCTTCTACTCGTGAGAAGTTGATGCAAGATAAACTACGGTCAGTTTTTGGAGCAGTTATTACAACATTTGTATACCCACGAACACTGTGCCAGATCACTTGCCAAGTGCTTCAAGCTGGTGAAGATGAGAATTTGTGGATACAGCGAGAGCTGAATTATGCTATTCTAAGTACGTATCTGGCGCTTGTGGATGCTGGTATACCTGTGCGTTGCTCGATTGGATCTGTAGTTATTGCAATTGCTCAGAATGGTGAATTGATTATAGATGCAGCTGATGAACAGTTGAATTCTGCTAAAAGTGTTCATCTGTTGGTTTTGAAATTACGAGAAAGCGGTGAAAGCGTAAACAGCATTTTACTGCTAGATAGTGTAGGAGACTTTACGCAGGACGAGCTCTTCAAAGTACTGGAGGTTGGTGAGATGGAATGTGAGAAAGTTGGTCATACAATGCGTAAAACTATCGAATCTCATATCAAATCTGCACTTATTGAATGATCAGTCACAGGTTTTAATCCATATACGTAACGTACATTTGTGTAATATGTCAGAAAGTTATAGCATTTTAGAAACAGAAAATTCAAAGTGTACATCGTAATATTAATAACATTCAATTTAATACAAATCTATATATATATATGTATGTATGTTTGCCTAACTATTGTATAGTCTATAATTGCAAGTTCTTCAAGTTGGCAATGGTAGTTTCCAAACCGGCAATTTCAGCAATGGTGTTTTCTAATTTCACTTTGTTAGCCTCTTGAGCTTCAGCATTAGCCTTCTTAGTGTAATCCTTACTGCTCATTGTCTTATCCATACCTTGTTTAGCTTTCATAGCTTTTTCAAGCTTCTTCTCAACTTTACTGATTTCAGCATCAATATCAACATGACCCTTAACCAATAAATGGACATTAACTTCTGGAGTGACCGCCTTCAATACACAACCAGAAGGTACTTCAGATGATTTTGAAACAACTGTAACTTCTTCAATTGCCTTAATCATAGAAACAATAGATTCCTTTTGACAGTCGGCAGTCTTGAATAGTTCTGCAGATGTAGCTTCAACAAGCACCTTACCGTTTTTCAAGATTGAGTATTCGGCTAATAGAGATCTAGCTTCTTTGGTGATATTTAGAACCAATTCATAATCATTTTCAGCCTTTTCGTTATCATAATCCTTTCTATAGACTGGATAGGAGGCTTTCACGATAGAAACTGCAGTTTCGGTTGAACGTTTTGGAAGACGTTGCCACATTTCTTCAGAAATAAATGGCATGAATGGATGTATCAATTTCAATGCATTGTCCAACAATATGTATAGGGTATCCTTGGCAGATTTCTTTTGAGCTTCAGTACCTTCTTGAATCAATTGTTTAGAGTTTTCAATGTAAACATCACAAACCAAATACCAGAATTCGTAGATTGCAGAAGTTGAATTCAAGAAATCACGTTTGTCCAATGCTTCATTGACAATCTTGGCTGTATCTGTCAATTTCTTCAAAATCCATTGTTCGACCAAAGATTCATTACCAGATAACTTCTCTTCAGCTGGTGGAACGTAATCATCACCCAGTCTCAATAAGGCAAACTTGGTAGCTTGGTAAATCTTGTTACAGAACTTTCTGTAACCTTCAACACGCAAAATATCCAAGTTGATATCACGGCCACCAGTTGTGTAAGCACATAAAGCAAATCTCATAGCGTCAGTACCACATTGAGGAATACCATTTGGATAAGATTCCTTTTGGCCAAGCTTAGCTTTTTCAACTTCTCTTGGATCCAAGTTACCTTGTAATAATTTGGCATGTAAGTCATCAAGTTTGATACCTCTGATGACATCTAATGGATCGATGACATTACCTAACGACTTAGACATCTTACGACCTTGAGCATCTCTGACCAAAGAATGGCAGAAGACCTCCTTGAAAGGAACTTTACCGGTTAATTTCAAACCCATCATGATCATTCTTGCAACCCAGAAGAAAAGAATATCCCAACCGGTTTCTAGCATAGAGAATGGATAGAAATTTTCCATATCTTTAGTAGCCTGTGGCCAGCCTAATGTGGAGAATGGCCATAGACCAGAGGAGAACCAAGTGTCCAAAACATCTTCATCTCTTTCCAAAGTAAACTTAGTATTTGGGAATTTGGCTTCAGCTTTAGTTTGAGCTTCTTCTATAGTTTTACCGGCAACCCAGTAAGTACCATCATTTCTGTCATTTTCTTGACCTTCAATGTGGACAAAGTAGACAGGGCAACGATGACCCCACCATAGTTGTCTGGAAATACACCAATCCTGTATGTTTTCTAACCAGTGGAAGTATTCAGCTTCAGATGATTTTGGAGTGATAGTAACTTCACCATCTCTGACAGCCTTCAAAGCAACATCAGCCATATCCTTTTGAGCAACCCACCATTGTGGTTTCAACAATGGTTCAATGATATCACCAGATCTAGAACAGGTTGGGATAGTCATTTCGTTGTCTTCTTGACCAATGTACAATCCTAATTTTTTCATCTCTTCGATAACCTTCTTTCTAGCATCAAATCTCTTCATACCTTCCCATTCTGGACCACAGTTTTCGTTCAATAGACCATCATCGGTTAATATGTTGATATACTCCAAGTTATGACGTTTACCAGTGTTGTAATCGTTAGTGTCATGAGCTGGTGTAATCTTGACAGCACCGGTACCGAATTCCATGTCAACAGCTTCCTTGTCACAGATAATTGGGATCTTTCTAGGCAAAAATGGATGTTGAACAAATTTACCATGCAAATGTTTATAACGTTCATCATCTGGGTGGATAGCAATAGCAGTATCACCGAAAAGAGTTTCAGGTCTGGTAGTAGCAATGACCAATTTCTCGTCAGAGTCCACAACTGGGTAGGCAAAGGAAGTCAAAACACCAAATTCAACTTTGTCATCATAATTTGGAACGCTCAACAAAGTTCTACCTTTGACATCCTTATTTTCAACTTCCAAATTGGAAATGGCAGTGTTTAATTTAACAGACCAGTTAACAAGTCTTGATGCACGGTAAATGGTACCATCATCATGCATTCTAACAAAAGCTTCTTCAACAGCTTTTGTTAATTCAGGAGATAAAGTAAAAGCTTCACGGGTCCAATCATACGAGGCACCTAATTTTTGAATTTGACCTTTAATTCTATTGTGATATTCTTCTTTCCATTCCCAAACTTTGCCTACGAAGGCTTCCCTACCATAATCATGTCTGGTTTTCTTCTCCTTAGCCCAAATTTGCTTTTCGACCACAGATTGAGTGGCAATACCAGCATGATCAAAGCCAGGTAACCATAGAACGGTTTTACCCTTCATTCTATTGTATCTAACCAAGGAATCTTGAATAGCAATAGTCAAAGCATGTCCGATATGCAATGCACCGGTAACATTTGGTGGTGGAGCTGGGATACAGAAGATACCTTCTGGTTTAATCTCACCATCTGGACCAAATTCAGGTTCAAAAAATCCAGACTTGATCCACCAATCGTACCACGAACTTTCTACGTTTGCTGGGTTATAAGCTTTCAAAGATGGATCTTCCAGAGAAAGCAACACCTTCTTTTCACCAGGAACAGTAGTATCAACGAATTCTGGAACTGGTTCAGCTTCTTTCTTAACAGCTTTCTTCTTCTTCTTTTCGCTGTTAGTGTTTTGAGCGGCAGCAGCTTGCTTTTTAGCCTGTTTGGCAGCAAATTTCAACAATTTTTCTGCCTTCTTCTTTTCCTTTTCAATTTCCTTTGGTGTCTTGGCAGTACCATCCTCTTTCAAAGGGTTGATGATGATCTCACCAGTGGTTGGATCCACCGGTGGTAAATTAGCTAAATCACTCATGAGTCTATTACCAACGATCGGTTTTCACTGATTTTTTTTTGTGAATTAAGCCACTCTAACCAAAAGAAACCGTCTTAAGCCATTTAACAGTATCAAAATGTTCAAATCCTAACCGTTAACCTACAATTGGAGCACTGACAAATTGTTGATACTTGCAATTTCTCGAGATTCGATGAGCCAAATTTGCTCTTCGCGAAAATTTTCTGTCGCGTCACAAATTAAAAGTGACAGATAATGGAAAAATACAGTTTGCAGTCAATAAAAATCACGACAATGTGCACTTGATGCCATTTGGATTGACCTAAAGCAGTTCTATGTGTCTTTAACGATTATTTGGTTGTTGTAATGTCGAAATCTGTGTAGGAACGTTGGAATTGGAGCACTTCGTTGTCTTCTTGCTGACGGGTTTGCTGACAAACAGGTGAATTCCATTGAATACGACGAGGCAGTTTCAGCATGAAAGCAGCGACTCTTCTGCCGAATTGAAGGTCGATTCTGGCATTGGGATCGAATGTTGCTAGATGGATAGTTGGTGGAGAGGAGCTTGTTTCGTAAACGGTAAATTGTATGTAATTTTGGACAGGATCTGATGTAAGTGATATGTATTCTGGATCATTTGGTGATGTGAAGGTCTGAAATTGAAGGTTTGTGTTGTTAGAATAGCGTTCGTTGTTCATGTAGAGTTGTCTGTCAAGTGCAGAGGCAAACTTCATGATATGATAGTTTGGTATAGGGAAGACCTGTTTATGATAGTGAACAGATTTGATGGATTGGATTTCAAAAACTATTGTAGACATGCCAAATTTTTTGTAATTCATATCGACGATGCTCTTTTCGAATTGTGATATTTCATTGATGATGCTTAGTTCTGAATCCTCATCTTTCTTTGTATCAGTGTCCAGTGGAAGCCTAGCCTTGGCTCTATGTTCAATGGGGACAATTAGACAATGACCAGAAAAATTCATTTCAGAGGTCGGTTGTGTTAAGGGTCCTTTGGCGATAGTTAAGTATGATTTGCTGCCAATAGCTATAATCATATGGTCTTGTATATCTGGATTTGTAAAACAAAAATGGCAATTTGTCGGTAAAACCTTTTGCAGTTTTCTTGGTTGTTCTTGTGTAGTGTCATTAGTGGTAGAATCAAATTTGTTTTTTCTTTTCAAAGTCTCTCTAGTTTCAATGTATGGATTTGGTTGTATGTTATCTGGTACTTGGGAATCCATACCATCAAGATTTAATTCGAAAGCATAGGCCCATTTAGATCCGGAATCTAGTGCTGCGATATTGAAAAACCTCGTTACACGAACGGAGTCTTCCCACACAAACGGTTTCGTCTCGAAGTAACTATTCTCCTCTTGGAAACTGAAATGGTACAATGGCTTTAGCATTGAATTCAGTTCATCCACGACTTTATTACCGCCAAGGACTCCATTCTCACTAGCCAATGCTTTGCTCCATTCTCTAGTAACAAGCAATTCCACATTTGGCACTTTACCAGAAAATTTGGAGAGCACATCCTGTTTCGATTCTGCTATTTCTTTAGAGGACAGGGCACAATATGCCAATCTGGTCCCACTTGCGAATTCTACAATCCCAGATCCTTCCAGGTTGATTACACCAGTGGGCAATTTCTCTCCTTCATGTTTAGTGTCACTGATCACGTAAATTGGTGGCAAAGTAACTGATTTAAATGGCGAATCAGACGTGCTCATCGCTTCAATCAGCGCATCCACAACGTCACCAAGCAGTAAACAGGCATCAAAGGGACCATTTTTTGTGTGTAATTTGCCTATATTACCTAGTACTTTAGCCACATTGCTGCTTCTTGCATGCACAACAAGTATCCTTTCTCTACTCATCGAAATTGGTCTTACCCAAACACTGCACACTTTCCTGATCAAATTTGCGCTAAATTAACGAATTTTCCACTAATTTCACCTCAAAAGCAGCTTCAAACCCCACAAATATGTCTTTCTTGAATCTATAACGAACCTGATTGTGCTTCTGAAGGGTCCTTCCACTGTTAAATATTTATTTTCTATGGAACTGATATTACTAGGACAGGACTATTATTATTATTATTGGTGGCCGGGTGACGGCATTGAAATTTTTCAGTCCATAATGAAAAAAAAACCGATGAGCTCAAATTTGTCAGTTTGGAAGATTCGACATTTAAATGGTCGATACCAGATCTTGCGAGCACATTCAGCTGGCAATTCCACGATATTCGAATTCTGCCTGTGAAATAGATATTTTGCCTACTTTCCAGCTTCGAAAACGGTCCAATTAGCAGAAATTTAGCATATTTTAGAAATGTCAAATATTGTTGGCATCGAATATAACCGTGTCACCAACACGACCTCGACAGATTTTCCGGGTTTCTCGCAGGAAGCTGATAATGCATGGGATGTTGAGAAGTTCAGAGAAAATTTTGATATCCAAATCTCCAGTCTGGATGAACGTGAGGCTAATTTCGATCTGATCCACATCGATACGTCCATTGCCAATGCGTTCCGTCGTATTATGATTTCTGATGTCCCTGCTGTTGCCCCAGAGTATGTCTATTTTTTGAACAACACTTCTGTTTTGCAAGACGAGGTTTTGGCCCATCGTATTGGTCTTGTTCCATTAAAAGTAGACCCAGACATGTTGAGTTGGGTAGACCAGTCGTTGCCAGATGAGGAGAAGTTCACTGATGAAAATACGGTGGTTTTGTCGTTGAACGTTAAATGTACTAGAAATAAAGATGCTCCAAAAGATTGTACGGATCCCAAGATTCTGTACAATAATGCACACATTTATGCTAGAGATCTAAAATTTGAACCTCATGGCAAACAGATTGAGACCTTTGCCAAATGTCCAGTAGTTCCAACTGATCCAGATATTTTATTAGTCAAATTGAGACCTGGTCAAGAAATTTCCTTAAAGGTACACTGTATATTAGGTGTTGGATCTGACCATGCTAAATTTTCACCAGTAGCAACTGCTTCGTATAGATTACTTCCTCATATCAATATCACTCAACCGATAACAGGTAAAGACGCTAAGAAACTACAAAAATGTTTTACTCCAGGTGTTATTGGTATCAATGAAAAGGATGAAGCATACGTTAAGGACGCAAGAAAGGATACAGTCTCAAGAGAGGTGTTTAGACATCCTGAATTCGAAGGTAAAATCAGACTTGGTAGAGTAAGAGATCATTTTGTATTCAACGTTGAAAGTACTGGTGCTATGCCACCAGAGGAAATCTTTTTCAAATCAGTTAGAATTTTGAAGAATAAAGCTGAATATTTGAAGAAATGTCCAATCTAAATTTTTAACCTCTAGATCAAACAAATTTCAATTGTGTATTAACTTCTCATCTGTATATGTATCATATATTTCACTCTATAAACTTTAACAAAATAGAAATAATGAAATCGGTTTACCACTATGAAGGTATATAGGTTAGAATCTAGATACTATTATTTTAAAGAGGTATTAGTCATCATTGAATGGTATGATGATCGTTTATTTGGAATTAAATTCAACTACAAATTCATTTCCAAAAGCAGCGATCTCATGAAAAATTGCTTCTTTATTCAAAGTTACCGTTTCATTAGTCAATGGTTTAATGTTACAATCGATGTTAACTCTGAATTTTTGCGCCTCCTTGAACACAGGTTTGATTAATGCAGTAATTACATTTTTATCACCCTTTTCACCACCGTTGACACCAATATACTTGTGACTCGAAAAAATGATACTATTCTTGTACTTCATGTTCAAGTATTTGACCAATTGATATGTAGGATCTATTTTTTCTGATATTTGAGAAAGATCAGATGGGAATTTAGTGGGTAATTCACTGTTAGCCAGATTCTTGAACTCTGAGTTGGATAATATACCACTTGAAACTTTCAAAGGTATAGGCGAGGTTAGATCAACAACGAAATCATAGTCTTTCAAGGCAGGTGTGAATAGCAAATCAATGGTTTTTTTATTGATGCCATGGGTTTCTAAAATACCAACTGCAACTTTAGCTAAGGCAGTAACACGAGTTGCTATTGGCAGTTGAATATCACTTGAATATAGTATACCACTTGGATCAATTTTAGAAGCAACAAAAAATTGTAAGTTCATACCATTTGGATCAGTCTTTCTTAAATTACTGAAGTTGGACTGAATTGTCTTGTACTGAGTTAATGTTAACTTTTCAGATAATTTCTTCATGGTAGCAGAATTAACATCTGAGCCACCAATACTGGTTTCAAAACCGCTTTCAAATTCTTCAACTGGTCTTATTAAATCCAAGATTAATGGGTCTTCTCTCCAATTCCAAGTGCTTAAAAACTTTAAAACTTTTAGGAAACCATTTTCAACAGAGCCAGGAATGAAGTAAGGACTACTTTCAACGAAGGGTTTCATCGCAATCAATTCTACCAATTCATCACTCAAATGTCCCAATAATAAATGAATATCCAACCATCTCTTGAAAAGTCTGACTACTGGTGAAAAGAATTGGTAAGAATGAGATATGTTTTCAATTGTTCTAGTATGTCTAGCTGAGGCCAAATACTTGGCTGTGAACTTTAGAAATGTCTTTTCCAATTCTGGCTTTAGCTCACTTCTTGCATTAGAAATTGCTCTTAGATACAAGATTTCATCACGTTCAGTCAAAACTCTGAATTTGAAACCATAACCTTCTGGTGTAAGAAGATTCAAAGTAGTTATTTCTAGATTGTAAGGTATCGACTCATCTCTACTGAAAAACGATTTGTATTTTCCGCTATAAGTGGATATGATATTCTCATGAATCTTCAATAAAAATGCAGCCTTTGATTTTTCCAAAGAAGTGATTTCATCTGGCCATTTTGGTGAAGTCTCAAACTCTAAAACAACATCTTGGAAGAAATCCGGATCAGAATAGGCAAATGGAACAGGTTGGCATAAAGAAGTGTATCTAAATGCTGAACCCACGGGTTGTATTGACTTGATAGAAAGAGGAAGTTTCATCTTAAATAAAACTTTGTAAAGCTCGTCAAACGACTTCTTTAGGTTAAAATAAGAATTGAGCGATAGTACAGAGGTTTGAGAGCTTGCAGGAAGATTTGGTAAAGGTAAGAAATCTTGGAAACGTTTGGTAATATTATCGACCAACTTAATCTTTTCTGAGATATGATTTTTTAATGCATAGTCTAAAATTGATGTAATGACAGGTTCTGAAGAAGAAGTCTGCCAAACGCATGAGTGTATGATAGAGCCATCTTTGAAACGACGTAAGGATGATTTTGAGCCCCAAAATTTCTTAAAGGTGATGGCGTCTTCTGATGGTTCTTCTGAATGTATTGGTCCTTTGGTAACCAACTTTTCAGCTTCAGTTGGATTGACTAAAAGTTTAACTCTAATAGCAGACATATTTGCATGCGACCCTTTTGCTGGGTAAATTTTCCTTTTGGAGATTGGGAATGAAGTCTTTTGGCCGAGTAATTGAACTTCAAAAGCCTTAATTCTGTCACCTAGAGCAAATTTTACTACTTGCGAAATCCTGCTAGCAACAAAATTTTCAAAAGTCGTATAGCCCACCCTTTCCAATGGGCCAAAGCTTTCGAGTAATTCTGTACTAGAGCTTGAAGGTGGAAAGGTTAGATCATAAATCAAATCGTACTTGATGTTATCCAGTTTGTTGAGATTAGTTAAAAATATGTTGGAGAATTGATCATGTACAGTATCATTTAACATTGATAGCGTTTCTCTGGCATATAATTGCAACATATTATAGGATGTCAAAGACATTTTACCTAAGATGTTGATGTGAGTTGATTTATCGTAGATCGTTGGAATCCCATAAGATTCTTCGACGTATTTTGATGTATGAGTTGTGGAAGTTTCTGAAGAAGAATGGAAACTTAGGTGGCCATCCAAGAGATCCATAGTAGCAATGTATTTCAAGACACCTTTAAACAGTTGATAAGATGAAAACCCATGCAGCAATATTTTATTACCGTTAACACCACCACCGTTCAATAGAACAGTTATTAGTATAGAAAATTCGAATGAGCCAAACCCACCTAATCCCCCTGAGTGAGCAATATCTGATGTAAAACCATGTTGTTTCAACCAAAGTCTTCCGAGTATTACTGTATCCTGAAAGGCTTCAGTAATTTTTTTCGTTTTATACAAAAACTTTAGGTAATGTTCATGAGTTGTTTGTGATAGGATAGCAAAATTATAAAAAGGTGTTGGTGGTAATGATTGATTTTTCTTTTCATCCAATGCGACTCTGATTGAATTCCTACTAGGTAAGAGTTTCTTGGAATCAAAGATTTTATAAGGAAACCCAATTAGAATATTGATAGAAAACTTAGTTTTATGGAAGTTGTATTTGTTATTTTCATTTTCATCTTTACATGATATTCTTAAAATTGGTAAAAGTGGATCGTTATTTTCATAGGCATATTTCAGTGTTAAAAACGAATCTAAGTTTTCTTTTGCTAGTAATATATTCAAATGATGTGTTAGATAAGCTAAATAAACTGAACGTTTATGAAGGCATCTAAAATTCAAAAAATCTTTCTTCTCAAATAAATCATTTGGCATTGTTAATAGAACATCCACTGTAGATCCATTTGGTTCGTTCATATATGTTTTCAGTTGAAAAGAACCTATAAGCGAAATATCTGGAGATTTGTAGTTAAATTTGTAATTTGTATTGGATGGAATTGGTTTAGGATCTACGAAAGGAACAGAGACTATTTTATCTTGGAAAAATTGTTCTATTTCTGATAGTGAAGATTCTTTCCAGTCTGGGATCTCACCGATCAAATCATGTAATTTATGCAAGAAAACTTCCAATTTTGATCTATTAGTATGAGAAATTTTCAACTGTTGTAATAATTCATCTATTTGTAGTTTAAAGATACTCGATTTGAAAACTTCAACCGTTTCTCTTGCAATTTGGATATCCTGTGCAGTCGTATTCTTGTACTCTTGCTTTGGATAACCATTATCTATATCTTCATTTTCAGAATCATCGTCATCATGAGAGTCTTCATGATGAGAATTTTGTGCCTCAGCATCTGTATTCGTCTTTAAATGTTTGTTATTATGCAATGAATCATCAGTTAAACTTGTGGAAAGTTCATCATCTGCTTTTCTTTTAACTGCAACCATCTCAATATTGTTTATAATTGACTGAGTATAATTGCTATTATTGTGTGAACAAAATAAAAAATAATAATTATCTTGTTATGCTAAAATGGGTTTATAATTTGGTTTTGAGAAAAAACTTAATATGAAATGAAATGCAACAGAATGTGAGAGGAAAGGTGACCGTTCAAATGATTCGTATTTTCAATAATTTGGGTCTATCAAAGTGGTGAAAAAAAAATATGTATCTATCTTGAAATCAACAGTTCGTTTTCCTATTTGGATAAAGATTAGTGCTGAAAATGTCAATGCCAGATTTGAAGTGCTAAAACTCTAATGCAGATACTTTCTTGTACCAGATACACAAACACAGTCGCTTAAAAATATTTTAGTAATACGAAATAGAATGCAATTGACAGCTAAATCGAGACAGAAAAGACTAAAAAAAAAAAAATCAGAGCAAAGCAGATATGCAAAATATTCAGTTTTACAATTTTTGTTATTATTATGATTATTAGATCTACAAGTAACAGGCGAGAAACCGTTATAGAGTAAAGATTAGCAGTTGGTATTAGAGTAGAGTACTAAGTGTGTGCCAGAGACAGAGATGGCTGAACACAGAGCCACACTCGAGAATCGAACAAGTCAGGTAAGCTAGATTGTACGTCGTAATTGCGCTCGATGGTTGGGCGAAACCAAAGCAAACCAATACAATAGCGAATAAATGGTAGTATGTGTGAGTGTCAGAGTGACAATAAAGAGATGGTACAACCAATTACTATGCACAAAATCGAATGAAAATGTACCATGCTTGTTGGTGAAAAAAAAAAATTGGCAAAAGCAGTCTAGAAGGAGGATATGTTTTGTCTAGAAGGACGGCTTGGGCTTCCAGGCAGAGCGTGGTATCCTCCAGGCAGAGAGTGGTACGTTCCAGGCAGACCGGGTTCCCTATAGACGGAGCAAGCGTCCTTCTAGAGACAGAGACACTCCCTCTGGAGAGGGCAAAGTTCCCTCTGGAACCGAGGCGGCCTGCCTAGAAGGCTCCTCCGCCTAGCGAATCCAGCGTCCTTGTAGCGGGCGCGCCCGCTCCAGGCAGAGCATCCTGCTAGGCAGAAAAACGTTTTTCCCTCTAGAAGGAGCCAAAGCGAGTTTTCTTCTAGGAAGCAAAAAACAAAGATGCCACCTGCCGGAATTGAACTAGCGACCTCTGCATTACAAGTGCAGCGCTCTACCACTAAGCTAAGGAGGCATAATAACATTAATTTTTGAAAAAATGAGTTGTCGTTGGATCCGGCACGCATTTTTCTTGATATATAGTTGTAATTTGCATGTACAAAAGCATTTTGGAGGCTCTTTGGAACCTCAAGAGTGTATATTCGAGAATAGGGACAGTCAGGAAATGACCAGCCAGAGATCTGTTCTGTTCTTCGCTGACACGTGGTCGCATTGGGTAACAGACATCAGAAAAGCCTTCAATACAAAATTGATGTCATACCAAGTTTTGAAGTCCAATTGAGCTGGATATTGTAGTTTCAGTGCAGCAAGCTTGAACGGTAGAGCATTACCTGAGAAGAAGGCAGCAGTGCAGACTGTTAAAGCACCGTCATTTTTGGGTTACTTCTGAAGACAGTACTTTTACTACAACTGATGCCAATATGAAAACAGATATGAAGAGTATACACAGGAATTCAAAGAATATAGTGCTTAAAACGATACGTACGCGAACAGTTAGTGTTTGTGTGGCTTTGTACGTGCTTCTGGGTTTGCCTCTATGGTATTACGTAACGATGGTCTATAGAGCAGAATTGCCATATGAAGAAATTGAGCAGTTGAAAAAAAATCCTTTTGAACACATTGAGTTCAACATACCTGTTGTTTTGAGTTCAAATATAACGGGTTTGGATGTCTCGAGACTCTATAATGGTATTCAAAATTCATTCGATGCCAAATTGAATCCATCTTTACCAATTAAATATTCGATAGATTATTCATCGTTTGATGGATCTGGTACGTATTGTATCAATATCATCAATGGTGAGACGAATAATATTCATTTGAATTACGATTCGACAAATACTACAGTTTCTATCGATAACGTCCTTCAGAATGATGATACTAAATTGGAGGATTTCATAGCAGATGCCCTTTTGCAATATACATTCCAATCAGAACACAATAAACTATCCTCAATTTCAACATTAATGAATAATAACGATGCCATATCAATATCGTATAATCCAAACGTTCATTTCAGTATTTCACTCTTAACCGGTGATGGATATCCAGTATCTTGGGATATCGATGAAGTTTTGAAAACTTCTTTTACACCTGTCAGAAAATTGATTTCTCCTCTTGTAAATTTTACTGTGGATACAGAGATTGTTTATTATAATGATTTAAATTTGCATTCATTGAACCAATTCGAAAATATAACCAAATTAGATCTATCTCACGTCATTGACTTATCCGAATTGTCGTATATGAATTATTTTAAAGAGTCTGTTGGATTGAATCTAGCCATTATTTTCCCAAGTTCACAAACATCGCCAAATGGACTATCTTTCATCAACTCATTGAATATTGATGAGGATGAAAATACTGGTACATGGCAAAGTTTTCTGGTTCCACAATGGGGGGTTCTAATCATTAATAAATATCCATTACAAGAAAATTCGTTTTTACAAGAGTCCTTCTTGAAACCTATAATAGATGATTTTACGTTGAACCTCTTCAAATTACTGGGTTATATGGGTACAGATGGTAAAGATATGGATTATCCACTGATAAAATTAAATTCATTCAAAAGGATACATACTTTACAGAATGTAATGAAGGCCACAGATACATTGTTCTCATTAACCAAATTAGCTAAATCTTTTACTCAAATGGCTATACCAAAACAAGTCCTAAAAGATGTTCATAAAGCTTTGAATCTAAGAAATGATCTGATCGAAGTAACAAAGAATCCACAAGCAGCGATAATGAAGAGTATTGATCCTTGGGAAAGTATATTGACGATCAGCAATGAGATGGTAAAATTGACAGAAACTGCATTTTTCAATGGTGAAATGGTACAACAAAATTTTTTCCCACAAGAACATAAAATTGCTGTCTATCTACCTATGTTAGGTCCATTGACCATGATGATAGGTTCTTCTTTACTGAATCTGTTCAAGGAAAAACCTACTGATAATCTAGTTACACAGGACGCAGAAATCGACAATGTCGAGGATAAGTACATAAATGAGAAATCTGTAACAACTGGCTCACAGGAATATGACGGTTCAATATGATCTAAAAACCATGCAAAAATCTTGAATGCATTTAAGTACCACGTTCATGACGTCTCCACATTCCCAAAACTGTTAAAATATTCAGTATCTTTTCTCGATTTCTTTCTTTCATTAATTCTATGCGGCCCATCAAAAAGGCTGTACAGCAGTAAACAAAATTTGTTATATATAATTATCCTAAGGACTATCAATCTACCTAATCGTTTTTTTTAAATTTGTAAAAAATCATTATACATATTTACGACACCATCTACGTACTTTTCTTTAGTGACACTATACAAATCGCATGTATATTGAGAAACCCATTTTGATGAAATTTCACTATTTAACAATAAATTCAAGAGAAACTCAAAATATGCTGGAAAACTAATCAAAACATTTGAATTGGGCAAGATGATGAACGAGACACAAGGACCCTTGCAGCCACTGCCAATTGTTAATTTTGAGCCAGTCGTTACGGTGTCAAAATATGTGTCTACAAAGGCTATGATAGACCAAGTTCTCAGTGAGGATAAAGAGTATGTAGATTGGAAGTTGAAGAAGTTCAGAACCGGTGGTACAATGGATCAATATATTGACAATTTTCTTCTGTTAAATCCACAAAAATTTGATTCAGAAGAGCAGGACATACGAGAACGTAAACGTAGAAAGATCATTAGGTCGATAGACAAGAATTACGACACTTCAGTAGAGAAGATCAGAGAGGTACCAAAACAATTGGTGTTTCCTAAGGATATTTATGATACGAATGAACAGCAGCTCGTGAGACCAAGACAATTGAACCAGGATGAGCAATTTAATCTGCTGGTTACAAACCTTGATGAACAGCAATCAAACAGATTTGAAGTATTTCATCGTACTTCGTTGAATAAGACTCAAATCAAGAAATTAGCAGGGACTGTGACGAATCAGAGCATAAGTGAAAATATTAGAGTCTTCTTACAGGCTATTGGTAAGATGTACGCTGGTGAAATTATTGGATTAGCATTACGTGAAAAGGAACGATGGTTCATGGGTAAGATGGTCGTTGAATTTGACAAGAGAAAAGCATTAGCACTTAAATTGAAGAAATACTTGAAATTGATTACTATAAAGGTGAACCCAGACGTTAATAGAAATGAGTTAGATGACGGTATAGATGAGAGAGAACCTGATGAGTATTTTGAAGATGAACCCAGCGATGTTTATTTTACAAAGAAGGGTAATGAACTTATGAAAAGTAACGAAAATAGTGATTGGATCAAGAAGGAATTGGTTGTCCATTATAATAAATTAGTGCTTGAATTTAATAAAGTTGATGTTAGTATGGAAAAATATAATAATAGCCCTATTTTACCAGAACATATAAGAGAAGCATGGCGAAAATACCAAGTACAGAGTTCAACTCAGCCATCTGCACAGTGGAGATCGCAGGGTGAAGCTAATGGCTTGATGTTCAGATAGTTATTTTGGCTATTTTTCAGCAGACTACAGAAACTTCCACTATGGAATGGATCAGTATACAATTTGAGGTATTATTAGATGTGATAATGTCGCCACTTCTGATGAAGAAATATTCACTGGATTAGATGTGATCGAGTTGTAGTATCTGTAATGTTTGATTGGGGCGGCAGTAACGCATATCTAACATACTTACGTTGAAGATCAGACACGAATGGCTATTGCAGCATTCCATACCTGAACTATCCCCAGCGGACGTTGCATAAAACGTAATGTTGTTGCATTATTTTCAATTCTTCAATTTCATCCAAAAATTGTAAACTTTTCAGTCTCAGTTTCTCACTTTGGGGTACATCGCTTTGAAAGAAATCCCAAAGGGTTGTGATATCTATGGACAATTCGTGTTTATTGTGATAGTTCTGCTGAAACCTATTAGCATATTTTTCCTTTGAATTAAAAGTTAATAATGTTGGTAGTTCTAATTGCCTTGAATTTTTCAAATTTGCAAACATAATGGACCCAAATCTATCACTTTCACCAGATTCACCACCAATTGGATCATATGAAATCCAATTACCCATGGAGAACGTATTCATAATGCCATCAATCAAGTTTTGTGAATCCTGTTGCGTCAAGTAACACAAGACACATTCAGTAATAAATATTGTAGGAATACTGATGTCTAAACAATTTTTCAATGTGTTTAGTATCGTTTCAACAGATGATAAATCACCAGGTATCATCATATATTTATCTGAATGCACCAAATCGTCATCGCCATCTCTACGAAGTTCCAATTTATCTTTGATCGGTTCACAATTCCAAAATGTATCACTTTTGGTCTTAATTGATTGATTATAATCGATGTCTACATATTTCACCACATCATCGATCCATTGAACACATCTCAAATCTGTACCACACCCCAAATTGACAATCTGTACACGGCTAGAACACTCTTCTACATAGCATTTGATGGCTCTATCTACAGATATCGTACGTAAATATGTACCATAATTCATAACCGGTTGGCTGCTGGAAACCGTCCTTTGGATATGAGATTTCTGTCTTCTCGACAGACTCGAATTCAATTGCTCATAGAGAGCACCATAGAATGCAGCATACTTTTCGTAATGCCTGCTAGGTGGGTGTGGTGGCAGATATTGCATTTTGATGCATGCCAATTTGTTACATAGAGCATCAGAGTCTGTCTCTTGTATCCTGGTGCTCTGAGATGCACCTCCAACAGTACTAGCCCAATTTCGCTGCATTAAACACCTCTACACTGCGTCTATTCAAGATTACTGAGGGACCGCTACAAAGTTTTGATCTGATTTCTCACATTTTTCAAGATGTTTCAGCTCGAACAGTGAAGATTTAAAGGTTTTGACTGAAACTTTTAGAACAATAAGAAAGAATATGAAGCTTTGGAGCGGACACGTGTGGAAGCAACAGCATAAGAACAGCTTAACTGACGTCTGAGAGACATCTACATCACTGTTTCTGCAATACTCGTTATATCCCAAGGTTTTTAGTACCAATTTGCGAATTCATGTGTGAATATTGTGAATTTTTATAGATTTTTATAGATTTTTAGGCGGTATAACTAGCCAAATTGCCAAGGTTGGAAGTGCTTAATATACGTCAAATTGCAATATAAATATATATTAACTTTAGCCATTTCCAGTGCTTCAAAGACGCCTGGAGATGCTTCAACGTATTCATTTTGGCCATTTATTTCTCAAGTAACAACAAGTGGCATTTCTTGTTTAAAGTTTGTTGGTGTGTGTAGTGATTATTGCCGTTTACACACTGAGAAGCACACTTTAAAGGTGTTAACGAACATCTGATGTCGATTAAACGGCAGATATTACTTCTTTCCAACACGGTCTCTTGAATGCAGTAAAAATTGTATTGCATGTACAGCAGCTGAGATCCACGCTCCCAGCAGGGTTCAGCTTTAGATCAGCTTCCTGGGGCACACCAAAAGCTGTTGAGATCTTGACTGGACAGCGAACAACGTCTTGTCAGTGTTGTGTGTGGCATCATCGTACCACCAAGAGCTGGGGTTTTCCCCTGGCATCTGCATCTCTTTGGATGTTACAAACTTCAGTTCGTCTTACTGTCTGGATCTAAGTTCTACTGCCAACCTCACTCGATGTTCATGCTAACTTCACTCGATGTTTGCTAACTTCTTGGTTAGCTAAGTTTTTGGCCAACACGTTTGACACCAGAAAAGATTTGGGCATCAAGAGCCTATCTGCATGAAGAGTACAGACTCTATTCTTGAATCTATAGAGAATCAACCTATATAGTCTCAAAACTGAAAAGTCTGAAGTTCGACTAGTGTGGTAGTAGTTGAATCTGTCGGCAAAGTATACAAATCTGGACGTTGAGATGGGTAATACAGACTCGAGGTTACCTGCAGATTCGAGGCTGCAGGGCAAAGTTGTGGCTTCTAAAAATTCTGGCAAGACTTCAGAAGCCTATCAGTCGCTGAAAGCCGCTAGATTAGCTGCAGAGAGAGTTGGTAGAGACCAATTTTACAATGATCAATCGCCTGAACCAGGTTTGATTTCTGCTAGAAATAGTCGCAGTAGCCAGGATGATACAAGATCTATAGTATCTCCAACTAGAGACACCAAAATTTCATCTCCATCTATAACAGCTGCATCTATTGCATCTTCACCTATTGCATCTCCACGTAAGGACAAGATTATTACATCTCCACGTAAGGATAAGATTATTGCATCTTCATCTCAACATTACAATCATGCTGATATATCCAAGAAATCAGCGAAATTACATTCGAGAAATACCACACGAAATGTTCCTATATCTTCTTCAGAAGAAACTGTTTCTGGAGAAATCGATTCATATTCACGTAACAATTTACTGGTACCACCAGATATACAGATAAACTCACATCCTACATCAGGGAAGCACAGTCCAAGAAGAAACTCATTTCATTCCACCCATTCTACATCCTCAAAGGAAATTTCAAAACACCACTCTGAGAACGAAACACTCTTGACTACTCATCGTAGATCAAGTTCGAGATCTGAATCTGCCTTTAATTCTTTCAAAAAAGGTTCATTAGAAATTACAGGATTTCTGCAAAAATCAAGTAAATCTATATCAGATTATTCTTCCGGCACAAATAATCAATCTGCAACAAATACTTTACATTCCTTTGCCAAATCTGTATTCTTCGATCCATCAACTTCATTAATACGTTCCCCTCTGTATATGCCAAGTTATAAGAAAGAGGAAAATACAGATTATTTTAGTCAGACTCCATCATCCACAATAACTAAAACAAAACCATCTCTTCTCGAATCTAGTAAGGAAAAACATGACAAAAAAATACTCCTAGATCATTTCCCCACTGATTTACCTGATATTGAGACACCTGATGAGAATTCTTCAATTGGTACCCCATTTTCACGTTCACCATCATCACAATCAGTATTGGCACACAAGGCAAGAAGTAAAAATCCATTAATGGAATCAATTGATATTGATGTGATTATTGAAAAACTTCTAGATTCAGGATATTCTAAAAGACCATCTAAAATATGTTTAAAAACCTCTGAGATTATGCATGTTTGTATGAAAGCTAGAGAAATATTCCTAAGCCAACCATCTTTATTAGAACTTCGTTCACCAGTTAAAATTGCAGGTGATATACATGGTCAATATGGTGATTTATTGAGATTATTCACCAAATGTGGATTTCCACCATCAGCAAATTATCTATTTTTGGGTGACTACGTTGATAGAGGTAAGCAATCAATGGAAACTATATTATTATTGTTTTGTTATAAAATTAAATATCCAGGAAATATCTTTCTTTTAAGAGGAAATCATGAATGTGCAAATGTCACGAGAGTGTATGGTTTTTATGATGAATGTAAGCAAAGAACCAGTGTCAAGATATGGAAATGTTTTGTTGACACCTTTAATAGTCTTCCTTTAGCATGTATCGTGGCAGGGAAGATTTTCTGTGTACATGGAGGTTTATCACCCGTTTTGAATACCTTAGATGATATAAGAAATATTAATAGACCAACAGATGTTCCAGGTTTTGGCCTAGTTAACGATTTACTGTGGTCAGATCCAGTTGATTCAGAGTTTGAATGGGAAGACAATGAACGTGGTGTAAGTTTTTGCTACAATGGAGCTACTATTGATCATTTTTTAAAAAAATTCAACCTCGATCTTATTTGTAGGGCACATATGGTCGTAGAAGATGGCTATGAATTTTTCAACAATAGAACTCTAGTCACAGTATTTTCTGCACCAAATTATTGTGGGGAGTTTGATAATTGGGGAGCGGTTATGTCTGTTGATGAAAATCTGCTCTGTTCTTTCCAATTGCTTGATCCCTTGGATAAACATGCCTTGAAAGAGGTTATGAATAAAGGTAGAAAGGGACGGCAACTTATCAAGGAGCATCATGAAGATACCCCACAGAAGCACTTGAGAACTGAAACAATTATATGAGTTAAATTCTTATGGTTTATAAACAGATATATTTTGTCTCACACATTCTCATGAGATGTCTTTGGGACTAAACGACTTTACCAGATATTTTTAAACCATTTAAATAAATTGCATTTTGATTGTATATACATTCCTTAATTATTAATTGCCTATTTATAATGTGCATTATCAACAGTTAGAGTCAATGTCAAATTCCTATAGAATCAAGATAAGTGCTATAAGTGGTGAATATTTTTGGCAGTTTCGTAGCTGCGGTAGTTCATTTATTGTAGACTGAGATATATATGTATTTTAGTTAAAAAATAATGTCAAATTATACCTTCCATAATATGTGACGTCCAGAATATGTAAGTTTAATATCAATCTAAAAATTTCGGCTGCGTATATAGACTTTATATTATTTGTTTCTGAGTATAATTTCAATAGTCTCCAGTTATATGATTATTTGACCTATAATGAGGATTTGTTAGTTGAAAGCGTTTTTCCTGTTTATATGTAAGCGCTCAGGGTGGTGTACTATAAATAAGCTTCATTTGCCAGGATCAAGTAAATTTTTACTAGGTTTAAATATCAGCTAATAAACCTCGAAAACTCTAAGTATTCATTATATATACATATACTTATAAGACTTTTTTTCTCTTAAAGACGTCTTTCCTTTTATTCGATATTCAGGGCATTTGGCGGAATCAATGATTGTTCGACAAATCTGTTCTTCAAAATAATATGAACATTAAGGCACCACTTCACCAATACTCAAACACCCATTTTACTTATATATGTTTTCTCCTTACATATATGTAATATTATCATCATTTAATAAAAAATATTATTTATATTTTGGTCGATCGTTAGTCAATTCCCAGCTACGGATATCTTGGGGCATTATTCAACTGATACTGAATCAGAAATCAATAACTACTTCACTAAAACATATTTTAACTGGAAATCTTACAATTAGTTTCTTCTTGTTTTTATTTCCCTAGACATTCAAAAAATGTAAGACAAATAGCATTTTTTTAACTTATTATTGTTTGATTTAAGTATAAATCTGTTTGACTTCATAGCATACATATTGCTCCTTGTTTATTGCTTTTGACTTTGTAGGTTACTTGGCAACCAATGAGAGTAAACAGGCAACATTAGATTCCAGAGACATTTTGTATATCACCTAGAATACTCATCATGTTTGGGTAAAATTGAGGCAATTCCATAACAAACAAGAATACATAATTTATCTTACAAAGTAATGAATAAAACTATTATATAATTTACACAATAAAAATATACGTACACCACGTATGTATCAATAATATACAAACAAAGCAGACTTAAAAGGTTTATATTTGAAATATTTACTTAAGTTGATCAAAATCCACCGCGTTTAGCACCTCTGAACCCACCTCTGCTACCGCCTCTGCCGCCTCTACCACCTCTTCCTCCTCTACCACCTCTACCACCACCTCTATGGGAAGAATTGTTTCCATTATCAAATCTTTGATCAAATGGTAAGAAACTACTAGCAGGTTTGAATAAGTTATAACTGCCTGAATCGTTTTCTTCTCCACCTTTATTATTTTCATGCTTCTTATAAGATTTATTATCATTACCATCATTATTATCATTTCTGTTTCTGTAACCTGATTCATTTCTCTTGTAGTTGTCACGATAACCACGGTTATTATTATTATAATTGGTGTTATTATTGTTATTGTAATTATCTTTCATATAACCACCTCTACCACCTCTACCTCTACGAGAATGAGATGCTTGATTTCTTTCATTATTCTTGAAATAAAATGAGCCAGATTCGCTTTGGGTTTCTTCGTTGTTCCTCGAAGCATCGTTTGAGTCTTCATTACCATGATTTTCATGATCACCAGCATTAACGTTGTCGGACGAAATCGTATTGGAATCAGCACTTGATCCATCATTGGACTTTGAGTCTTCCAAGTTATTCGAATGAGAGGTAGTATTATCAGAACCATGGTTAATGTTTGTTGTATTCCTATGAGAATAAGTAACATGAGTATTACCACGTAAATCTGTAGTTGGATGAGTTTTATGATTTTTTTCTTCAATAGTTTTACTAACAATCTGCGAAAAACTCAAAGGTTTACCAGGGGTTGCAGCATTAGCTGTTGAACTTCCTGAAAGAGATGATAAAGTTTCCAGTTTCAAAGATTTCAAAGAATCGTTAACATCTTTGACATTGGTATCTTTGACATGAGTGTCGATTGGAGTTTGAGCATTACTATTAGCATTTCTTAGATCCGGACGACTATCAGTTTCAGGTTGGTATGGTTCATTTGGATTTTCCAATGGATCTGAAAGGTTTAAAGTTTCATGTTTGGATCTATAATTCTTGAAATCATCAAAATCTGCTTCTTCCACCAAAATATTATGCAATTCTTTCAATGGTTCATACCAATGAGTAGTAATCTTCAAAACATCTCTATTAGTGTACACTTCCACGAATGCCACTTTGGAGTCTCTAACAAAGTTTTTATCAAAATTACTACCATTTTTCAAAGTACTTATGGATGGCTGTTTGTTCAACTCCCACAACAACAGCTGCTTGATAAATCTAGTGTGTTTAGACTGGAACAGATCAATAATTTCTGCTTCAGTGAAAAAAGCTGGCAAATTGGAAAATTTCAAAATATACGGAGGACCATTACCACCAGTCGTATAATTCCCCTCTTCATCCACGTACCCGGATCTCACACCAGACACACCGGAACTCCCCTTCAGAAGCTCCAAACTGGTGACATTGGACATGTTACTCAAGTCCATATCCACATTCCACGACGACGAACCGTTACCGTTCCCAGAATCCAAACTCGGATCGAAGAGGAATTCCTCTAACGACATTTTCTTAGCAGAACCATTATGAGAAGCTAATAAGAAGGCCCCAAACGCCATATAAAGAGTCGTGTACACGGAGTACTCGTAACTCGACGTACAAACATTGTTAGTAAACGGTTCGAAATGCATTGGAAAGCCAGAAAAACCGGCTACCACAAACAGCACCAGCTGCACTTGACATACCCATCAGTAAAAGTCCCCTGAGCGTTCTAAGTTCCCTGCTCGACTGCCCTTCCAGAAGAACCCTCTTTCTCTCTACACTATGTTAATTTCTGTTATCTCTGAAATTTGTATATTGAAATAGTAATGAATGCAAAATTCAAGATCCGAACACGTGCAAATTACCACGTCGGGCAATGATCCCGGCGAGTGGAAAATTCGCACGTTTCGGGATATTTTGCCGATTTCCATCAAATTTCAATATTTTAAAGTTTGTTAAGTTTTACATCAAAAAGTTTCAATACCAACCAGGTTCCAAGTGCGTTGGTTGGAGGACGCCAGGGCTTGGTTTGGACGTGGAGACGAGGGTCCAATTTGTATCTGGTGTTGAAGAGCGTGTTTGGTTGCCTATTATTGTCCAACATTGGATTATATCCATCGTCCAGAGTCGTCATTTCAGTGGTAGCCACAGTTCTGCCCGCTCAAAACTCAAGATTGCTTGAGCCTGCTTTTATAAATGGCGTTCCAGGTTGCTAAATTCAACAGGCGATGGGCTTTAGGGCTGCTGCTTCTGGGGATGGTGGTCGTATTGTGGGTGTTGTCGTCGTATCTGATAAGTATCATATTTGAAGATGGATCGTACAGGAAACCCTTTTTCATTACTTACTTCAATACAGCTGCATTCATACTGTATTTGACGCCTGCTGTGAAGAAAATGTGGTGTAATTATAGGATTAATGGTAGATGGACTCTTCCCAAGGAGTTTTGTAAAGAGCCTAGTGGTTCTGCTACTGCCACAGATAATCTACTGACATCATCAGAATCTATGTCAAATGGTGATGGTACAGCTGGATTCGGTAGACGAGATTCTGAACAATTGCTATTGGGAGACGATAATGCCATTGATAATGGTTTGACCAACAATAAACAGAATCACAAGTCTACACAAGCACCCTTGAACAATGACATGGAATTACCCGATACCGGTGTGCCCACTTTCGATGCGTATAGAAAGTTAACCTTTAATGAAATAGTTTTACTCAGTGCTCAATTCTGTATATTTTGGTTTATAGCAAATTTTGCTACAAACTCGTCACTTTCATATACATCAGTGGCTTCACAAACTATATTATCATCAACATCATCCTTTTTCACTTTATTCGTTGGTGGTTTATTTCGTGTTGAAGCTGTAACTCCAACTAAAATCTTGGGTTCATTGCTTTCATTTGTCGGAATTGTACTAGTTGCTCATACAGATGCAAAATTAAATCCACCATCTGATTCAGATGGAAGTCATAATACAACTATACCAAATGTAGGTACACCATCATACTCAGATATTAGAGATGGTGGTGCACTTTTGGGTAATCTATTAGCATTATTAGGTGCATTTTTTTACAGTCTTTACAGTATTCTACTAAAACTAAAAGTACATGATGAATCAAGGATAGATATGGAATTATTTTTTGGATTTGTTGGATTATTTACACTTTTATTATTCTGGCCATCAATCATTATATTGGATTATTTTGGTTGGGAAAAGTTCGAGTTACCAAGTACTTTGAAAGTATGGTCAATAGTTATTGTAAATTGTCTCTTAACTTTTGTTAGTGATTATTGTTGGGCTCATGCTATGCTATTGACTAGTCCAATAACGGTTACTGTGGGATTAACAGTTACAATCCCGTTAGCCATGTTTGGTGATTCAGTTTTCATTCATAAATCAATCAATAGCAGTTACATCCTTGGAGCATGTCTAATTATTTGTTCATTCTTTGCCATCAATAAATTTTCGGAAGAGGATAACCTGGAACAAGAAATATTGGATACACAAGAAATAGTTGATACAAATTGAGAGTGACATACAATCGAAAGAGTTTGAACAATGATATTTGGACTTTTTTTCCACTTTCACCTGCATTTCCTTGTACGTTTAGACATGTAACATCAAATATATATTCATTATAAAAACCATATTGGACTTACAATTGCCTAGCTTATATCAATGCAAAAGGGCTTATATAACGAATGGTACCATAAATAAGTATGTGTGGTGCCCTTATCAAAAAATTATTCAATACTTGAATGGATAACCTGGACTTTTGATATCATAGCAACTCAAATAATACTGAAATGCATAGTATATCATAACGGCAATAATAATACTGGTACAGTTTTTTTGTCCTAATGACAGTCTCTCTTTGATAGAATATATTGAAATCAAACCAACAAGAAGTGTTGCCAGACCAATATACATCAATGAAACTGTTAAAACTTCAAGACCAAATTGCCAACCCATACCACCACTGAAATACATTATTTTACCTTCTGCATTACGAGCAATAAATACAATCTGGTTGATTTCTGTGAACTTCAAACCTGATATACTTGTCAATAAGATGTAAAATGAAAAGGAAATGCATAAGAAATACATGAAATAATTCCAAAGTTTTGAACGTAATTGAGCTTTGGATTTTTCTGGATCATTGTTTGAACTATCTACAGTTTCATCTTCAGATGACTCGATGTACCTTATAGTGAGTTTTTTCAGTATAACGAAGATTGATGTAAACATTATGAAATAAATGATAAAACTTTGAATGTCAAAACCATCATAATCATCTGATCCAGGGTCCAATGGTACTTCAAATCTGGTACCCATAACTTGATTCAAGAAATCCACAAATCTGAACACATCGTCAATAGCATTTTCTGGCATATTATATTCGAAGAATGGTGAATGCGCCCAATCAATTGGAGAATTAGGGTCATCAAAAGGGTCCACTGGCGGATATACAATTAAATGTGGTACGGCAGTCAAATTAAAATCCTGTATCAATTCAGGTGTCTTATCCACTTGAGAGACGTAGAACAACATATCAACATCGTTGGAACCCAAAAGACGTTTCAATTGTACGGCAGCTTTCCTAAGAGTATTCTCAAAAGGTTCACACACAACGCATCTAACCTCACCATCAGCGCCCACACCGAGGGTCAAATACACAATCTGATATGCAGAGTCCATCCGTTGGTTTACCAACTCGTAATTGGTGGAATCTACCACTACTAAGCCGTCCACATCTGCATTTTGTTGCAATTCACCAATTCCCCATTTATCTGCACCCCCAATAACGCTAAACACACCAAACAAATTCACCAATAACCAGAATTTCCACAGCATCAAAAGTATGCCATTCTGAAACTCCAAATCAAAAGATAAATGGGCTCAAATCTGTCTTAAACATGAATTGTCAAAAAATATTGAAATTTCAATATTATGCAATATGCCAAATTGCATCCGAGATGCCTTTAAAGATGCAAAATATAACCAAATCTCGATAAAAAGGTTGAGCAAAGCCCAGAACACTCAAAATCCACACTTTGAGCCCACTGACAACCTGTGCAATCAAAAGGAAATTGCCGGTTTCATTGTAAGTTTCTTTGAAATGACGACAACGGTGCAATTAGTCACAAATTACTACAGATCTGTGATCTCCAACGAGAGGATATGGACAGAAATCATGGAGCTATTGAGCCAAGATGATGAGAAGAATGGGGAGCAGGAGCAGGAGAAGAATGGGGATGAATCACAACTTGTGCTTGGTTTCCAGCGACAAGTAGCCAGTCTTACGGCGCAGATACAGGATCTGAAGCAGGAGAACGACCGTTTAAAAGAGGATTATAAGGGACGCAGAGCTCAATTGGAGAGCAAACTGGTCAAATACCGCAAGACAGTTGACAATTTGAAACGTGGATCAAGTTCCAGTGGTTCTGGTGCCAAACATAACTCGACAGACCCTGATCTGTTGAGTTATGGTTCAGATGATGACAGTTTTTTGGATAAATCTGTGCAAGACAAGATACAGATTCAAACTAAAAGTGACCACTCTCAAGCAAAAAGTATATCGTCTCAGAATAGTGGCAGTTCCAAAGACGCAAATACATCTAAATATGCAAATAAACTTGCTGCCAAAAGGAGTTCCAAGACGAATAATAAGAAACGTAAATTATCTAAGAAAAGGATTCAAACCTTGGATATTGACGACTGATTGAACAAACAATGGAAGTGTGGACCTCCAAGAAAACCTAGATCACAGTTGGATATCGATCTATGATGTGGTATTAGTGAAATTTCACGTGGAAAGCTTTAAATACGCGTTTGGGCATCGATTTTAAATGTTAAAGATGAAGTTTCAATGAATTTGATATCAGAATTTGAAGGCTTCATCTTCTATGAACCTCATGAGACAGTCTTGAACATGACAACCACACGTAAGAGACAGATTACCATACAAGAATTTTTTGGAACTGAAAAAAAATCCAAGACTCGAAATACAATTAAAAAAGAACAAATCACGTTAGAAGAAGATAAGAGTGTTATTAAGAGTGACTCAGATACACCGAAACATGGTCAGGATACAATAAAAGAAGAAGTCAGAGCATCCGAGGATGAATACAATAATGTCAGTGAAGTTAAGATTGAACGTACAATCGTTAAAAATACGTTCTCACGTCCATTGAGTCCCCAGATATTCGAACTTCTCAAACTAGAACAGCAGACAATTGATTCCAGTTGGTTTGAACCCTTGAAAGAGGAATTCACCAAAGAATATTTCATCAAATTAAAAGAATACGTCAATAGAGAACAATCTACGCAAACAGTGTTCCCACCACCAAATGATATATATTCATGGACAAGATTAACACCATTTGATAAAGTTAAAGTGGTAATCATTGGACAAGATCCATATCATAATTTCAATCAAGCCCATGGTCTTGCATTTAGTGTTAAATCACCAACACCAGCACCACCATCATTGAAAAATATATACAAAGAATTACAAAAAAACTATAATGATTTTGTTATAGATAACAAGATTGGTGATTTGACAACATGGGCAGAGCAAGGTGTTTTACTTTTAAATACCGCATTGACAGTCAGGGCACATAATGCAAATTCACATTCGAAGCAAGGATGGGATGTTTTCACTCGTAAAGCTGTAGAATCACTGATTGAGGACAGAAGAAACAATGGTAAAGGCGTATGTTTCTTACTTTGGGGTAACAATGCAATTAAACTTGTGGAATCTCTATTGCAAAAGACACACACGAAGAACAATAGTCATATTAAAGTGTTTAAGTCAGTGCATCCATCACCTCTGAGTGCAAGTAGAGGATTTTTCAACAATAACCACTTCAGAAAGATAAATGATTGGCTATACGAAGAATTGAAGCTGCCTATGATTGATTGGTCTGTAGTACCAGGAAAGCAAATACAAGAAGTGAAAGAAAAAAACGAAGCGTTGCAGGTAGGGGAAGTGAAGAAGACAGAGTTACAACCCACTGATTGATTTAAAATCAAGCATATATTGCCGATCGACAAAAGATCACTTAAAGTATCACGTATAATATCAATTTTTTTTAACAGCGAGGTCATAACACAAATGCAATTTACAACATTATCAGATACAATTAACATCTTTTCAATTTCGAGATCATAAACTAATTAAATTGATACTGAGAGCACAAATTGCAACAAACATAAGGAAAAAGTGTTAAAATTGTACTAAATATTACTTTCTTACTGTAAATTTCAGTTGAGATGCGGCTTGAAAAAAATGAACATTTCCAGTAAAGCAAACTTAACTAAGGAAGTGAAACTAGTCAAACGTTGTTGTTATATAGTGAAAATAAATAATATGTAAAACGCATTGTATATTGAAGGATGAGGAATCGCGAAGAGCATAGTTTTGGCATGAATACGATGAGTAGTAGCAAGAGAACAAAGTTATCAAGAGGCAAGAATGAAGGATATCGAATACGATCAATACAAAAGAGTCAAACCATTAAAGTTTACGGATCGAGGAGCATGGTAGTACATGGAGATGATAGTTTGGTGAAGGAAGCGAGTAGTTTGCCTGATGAAGGGACTCTTGAGAAGGGTGATGATAGTAAGGAAAACCAAAAAGATGATACGAAAAATTTTGTAGAATTTGATGATAAGTATCATAAATTGGAACATGAATTTTTTGATTTGAATTCTATGCGTGAAGTTGAAAGATTTGAAGAAGATGATCTGATATCGTATTCAATTTTAAGCGGATCTAAAGAAAGTGTAAGCGATAAGAAAGTGAGAACGGTGGAATTTATACCTAGTATGGTACACCCGGAGTTTAAAGAGGTTTACGAGATAGATTTTGATATTGTTACATCTAGATACAATCCGATGGTTGAAATTGGTCGAATAATTGAATACAATTATTACATATATATACCGACAGCATACAAGGAAGAATTTTATGAAAAGATCGTTTTACCCATTAATTTTGCATTTGATACTGAAGATGCATCTACTTTTATTGAGATCGTAGAGATATACAATGAATTTGTTAGTAAGAAAGTTGAAAGAGAGAAATTTTTAGATCATATGGAATGTGTTAAAGAGATACCAATAACGTTCATACATGATTTTTTACAATCGATATATAGTCGAATAGTGATACCACATGCGTCAAAATTGAAGGAATACCATGCGTTTAGTAATAATGTGTACGGGGAACTATTACCAAATTTTCTAAGTGAATTATTCATTGAATGTGGCATGAACAGTGATAGTATATTCGTTGATCTGGGGAGTGGGATTGGTAATTGTGTGATACAAGCATCGTTAGAATACGGATGCGCACAAAGTTTTGGCGTTGAAATAATGGAGAATGCCAGTTTGATTACAGAATTACAGATGGTGGAATTGGAGAAAAGGTGCAAATTATTTGGTATCAGCGTACCGCATGGTATAAAATTTGCATTAAGAGAGAGTTTTATTGATAATGAGACGGTAGCGAAGATGTTGAATAAAAGTGATATAATATTGATAAATAATTTTTTATTTGATCTGGAACTTAACAAGAGAATAGTGAAATTATTAGAGCAAAATATCAAAATTGGCTGTAAGATAATAAGTTTGAAAAATCTGAGACCAGACGGATACAAGCTTGATTTCTACAATATCGACAGCATATTGAACCGACTGTCAATAAAGAGGAAACCGCTGAAAGAGGATAGAGTCTCCTGGACGCACAACGGTGGGGAATACTTTATATCGACAGTTCTAGACCATATCGATGAAACACTGTTTAATCCAGAGAAGAGAACCAGAAGTGGACGTAGAATTGAATACACAAGATGAGGAGATGAAGCATATACAGATCAATGTATAACCAGATAAAGAGAGATGAAGCATACACAGATCAATGTAACAAGATGAAAGTATGGTCAAGGTATCAATAGTGTAAGCAATAGTGTAGGGTAGTGTGAGTAACGAATATTTATATATGGACGTATCAGGTATACATCATACATAGTATAAAGTATAAGTATATATAGTATACAATATAGGTATATTGGCATTATGAGGCAACGTTTCAGGTAAAACTGAGACAGGAAACATGAAACAGCCCGGCCGCAACGGGAAGACACAACCCACACACCACCATCACGTGGGCTGTACAGAAAAAAAGAAACGACGCGCAGTTTCCCGATCGGGCACACAAGGAGAGGTCGCGCCACCCAACGATCCGGCCTGTTCCGCGGAGAGAACGCGGAACGGCCCAGCTGCAAGTCCCCGGTAGGGATTTCCCTGTTGGAGAGCGTGCTGGCGCGCCTGCGATTGGGGATTGGGATTACCCGGCGATCGTCGTGCAGCGCGACAAAGACGCACCCGCCGCCGCCGCCGCCGCCCGCCCGCCCGCTGGGAGCCGGGAGCCCGCCGGGAGCCGATCTGCCACGGGCCGGGAATGCAGATCCCGATCTGGGCATGCGCCCACAAACGTCCGGAGGCAGCAGCTGCGGTTGCCGAAACGGGGCAAAAGCCAAGTTCACAAACAGAGCGGTTTCAGATTTAAAGTTTAGCGCAGCGACAGGCTGTGAATGGGAATGAGAATGGGCCCAGAAGACAATGGGTGGAGGCAGCAGTGGAGGCGGTGGGGACGGTTGCTGTGCCGGGAACCCACTAAATGAGGCAAAGTGCATCTGTTGATTGTTGATCAGCAGGCGATCTCTGAGGGATTGCCAGGACGGGACGGTGTTTCGTGATAAGACGGTTACTGGATGCGTGCGATGCAGGGCCGGGACGATCCCGGTGGAGATCTGGGATGGCAGAAGTTTGGAACGTATATAAAGGGCAGTCGTTTCCGCTGAAATTTGGGTTCCCTCTTCTCTTGTGTGTTTTATAATTTATCTTTCACGCTAAGATCTCCAGGCACCCATCGTGGTGTCCCACGTACGACGACATTTACCTTGGTGGCGGTAGGCGAGCTAGAGACGATGGTTATATTCGTTCACGCAATTGACGGGCCTGACGGCCCGTCAATCGCGTAGACGAGATATACATATATACACATCAGGTCTTCTAACGCAGCTCTTCTAACCCCCCCTCTCCCTGCATTGTGATTTCGATTTTTTGCTACGGCATAGAACGACGGAAAAATCACAATGCAACAAGGTATGAACGGTACGGGTTTCTGGAATTTATCAGTGTGAGGTGAGCTCCAGAACGTGATAACGTACCGTTCATCGCCTATTCTTCCGCACACATGATCATTTTTGTTGGAGGATAAAAATGCTATGACGTGTGATGCATGCGAGGAACAAAGCATACGGCTCTCTGTCGTGCTTGGATTGTGGTGATACGAGCACGGCATCCATGCCGTATATCTCCAGATGCGTGGGATGTGTCTTCAGGTGGTGCTGAAGACACATCCTATCCATCTCAAAACATAAACATTCCGTAGTTATCTAGATAATATTCAATAGATACATAAAAAAAACTAATAAAACATCAATAAAAAATTTTTCTTCTAAGAGGTGTCGCACAGATCCTGCACGGCTGCTTTCGGCAACACCTCAATATAGATTTTGCCGTTTCCGGCCGCATTCGGGAATGCGCCAATATGGATGTTGCCGTTTGCGGCAGCATTCTCGGACGGGCACAGACAGCTGCGCACAGATCGCAAACGGCCACCCGTCTAGCCAAGAAAAAATTTATTGCTGGGCTGCGGCAAAACCCTAAACGGGCGATGCCCTCTGGGTGTCCCCAAACGGCATCTGCCCTTCCTGTTTTCGGCAAATGCACTACTAGCCGCGGCGCCCGGGTGTGCGGGCGATGCGTTGTCCCAAGAGGGAAGTACAGACGTAAAGTTTTGCTGGTCGATTCTTTTCCACTTCGCAGCCGCCGAGGTCGTCGTTTCCCACTTCCTCCGCTCGGCGGCTAGATCCAGGGGGTGTTCGGCGGCTGGCCGGAGTATATAAAGGGCAGGTTCTCGAAATACGTACTCCAGGTTTCCGTCATCTCAGACACATGTCCGATTATCATGAAAACTGAGCCAGGGACACAGAAGTTATCGGTGACTTTTGATTTGCCGCCAGAAGTGCACCATAACAGTTGTTACTCATCCATAGCGTCGACACAGGACGTGCCAGCTAATAGGAATCTTTCGCCGAAGAAGTCTGTTCAGATTTCTCCCAATGCAAAGAGATCCAGTCAGGTTTCTCCCAATGCAAACAGATCCAGCCAGGTTTCTCCGAAGGTGAAGAAATCTGCAGAAGCTAAGGATGAAAAAATTGGTAAAAAAAACCATTTGGATAAAGATAAGAAGAAGAACCTGATCAAGAAACAATTTCTATTGAATCCCAATAATATCAAAGAGCAACAAAAGCACACTAAGAACGATGATCATATATATATCAAAAGGAATAGTCCCGAATTGAACGATTATTTCATTAAAAAGGAAAATTATAATCAGAATTTAGCCCTAGGGTCGCATCAGTTGCTGGATCCAGAGAACAATAACCAATCTAATACAAACAACCATTTTACATTCAATTCACCTAAAATTAACAATACCGATACCCATTGTTCCACACCTAACCATTTCCAAAAGAGGAAACTCGACTTGAACTCTGCGTCTAAGGATGGGATTAATAATGAACATTCAATTATATCTCCATTGAAAATTTCATCTTCTTCACAAATTGTCAATCATCCTAAAAATATCAAATCTCCTGGTCCATATATGCCAATTGCATCACTCTTATATTCAAGAAAACCAAATGATTTAAATTTTGAAATTAATTATAATAAAATTCTAGAAGAAAATTCAAATAATGAAGAAAATAAAGAATTTAAAAAAATTGGTAACTTAAATTTAAATGATTGGATTGATTACAGTGAAAATATAATAATTGAATATAATAAATTAGTCTCTAATTTAGTTAAAGAAAGAATTCAATTAAGCTTGAAATTTCAAGTAATTACAGATTTGATTAATGATAGAGCCAAAATATTAAATGATCAAGGTGATATCCTAGATGAAAAATTAGAAAGAGTTAAAAAATTAGGTAAAGAAATACTTGACATAATCTAGCAAATTATACTTGACATAATTTAGGAAGTATACCTGACATATTGTGTCAATATTTGAGATATTTGCGATGTATTTCAGATTTTTTTCAACTGCATAAGCTATAAAAAGAGGAAGATAAAAGTAAATACTAAGTTTGTGGTAAATTACAAAAAATTAATCAAAAAAAATATAAATAATACTTTTTTTAAATATAATTTTCATTCATTTGTGGGGAACTAAAAAAAGAGATTGATAAAATTTCAAACACAATTTATTTATTATCGTGTAAGATTTAAGCTCTTCTTCTGAATCTTCTTTCTCTTTGAGCAGAGACGTTGGTAACAGATAATGGCAATTTCAAACCTAGAGATTTAACCAATTCAGCGGTTTGCTTGTCAACGTTCAAGACACCATTGTGGTTTTCCAAATCCAAAGCAGAAACTTCTGGAACATATTGATCCTTTCTTTCTCTTTCTTCTTCTTGTAATTTGAAAGAGATACCTCTAACTGGACCCTTTTGAATTCTCTTCATCAAATGAGTAGTGTAACCAGCAATTTTGTTTCTCAATCTTTTAGATTGAATGGTAGCAATTTCATCACACAATCTCTTGTTGGTTTGGAAATCCAAAGTCAACTTTGGATAGTATCTTTCAATAAGAGCTTTGGAAGCACGCTTAACGGTTTTGGTTCTAACTCTACCCATTTTGTATGTATTGTTGGTTCAGTTTCTTAAATAGAATAAAACGTTTTGGCAGAAAAAAAAAGAGCCTTCTTTTTACAATTAATTAAACCACTTTTATCGTAACGAAGCTTTGAAAAATTGGTTTTACCTTTCACTATTGCAATACGAAATCACCAATCAAAACACTGCCTCCACCAACGAATTTTCCTACACAACGTCGATATTGTCAACTGGCAGTAACGTGATGGCCAGGTAGAGAGAGCTAGACGGACTCTAGAGGGAGCTAGAGGGAGCGTCTAGAAGGAGCGTAAGAAGCTAGAAGGAAGCTAGAAGGAAGGCCTGACGGAGCTAGAAGGAAACTTGGTGGAACCATCGTGGAATTCAGTTCGCTAGAAGGACTTCGGTAGAAGGACGCGGTTGTTCCCTGCTCTAATTTTGCAAAAAAATTGCCGAAAAACCAGCTTTTTCGCAAAAGTTGCGTCGTTTGGTAAGCGAAAAAACCGTTCTAGAAGGGAACCGGGATGTGCTAGGCAGAGACCCGTCTGGAGTCCAGAGGGAAGAGATGGAACGCTAGTGAGGAGTTTGCAGTTCGCTGGAAGGAGCCAGTGGGAGAGCTGTCAATTCTAGTGGGGAGTGACGAAAATACAGGATGAGCAATGGATTGTATGGGTAATAGCAGTACAGTGACGGGAAGGCAGGTTGGAATTGGAAGTGTTGGAGTGCAACGTTGCTGTAAGTGTATAGTGATTAATGGATATTAACAATTATTGGTGTTGGTTTGTAAGAGGTGCAAAAAAAAGAGAGAAAAAGTTTTTGGCATTGGTTAAATAGAAGGTTTTTGTTAAATCGAACATTTGAACATTTGTATAAAAAAAAACGTGAACAGCCCAATATGTCTCTAGTTGTCGTTGAACAAGGTTCTTTCCAACATATTTTGCGTTTGTTAAACACAAACGTTGATGGTAACATCAAGATTGTTTACGCTTTAACCACTATCAAAGGTGTTGGTAGAAGATATGCCAATTTAGTTTGTAAGAAAGCTGATGTTGATTTAAACAAGAGAGCTGGTGAATTAACTCAAGAAGAATTGGAAAGAGTTGTTCAAATTATGCAAAATCCAACTGATTATAAGATTCCAGCTTGGTTTTTGAACAGACAAAAGGATGTCAATGATGGTAAAGATTACCATAATTTGGCTAATGGTGTTGAATCTAAATTGAGAGATGATTTGGAAAGATTAAAGAAGATCAGATCTCACAGAGGTATCAGACATTTCTGGGGTTTACGTGTTAGAGGTCAACATACCAAGACCACTGGTAGAAGAAGATCTTAAACGAATTTATAGTTTGAAGTGGTAATATGTGGTTAAACAAAGCAAAGCGAAGTGAAAACGACAATTACTATTTAATATATAAATGTGTATCTTTTTTCTCTAATAAATAAAAAATAAAGTAATATTTAGTCCAACGAAGAGGGGAGTGAGTAAAAAGGAAAGAATTCATATATTTAACGTAAACTTGCAATTGTTGATATAGTACTATTTATAAAATCAAAATTTGAACTTGAGTTCGTACTTGTTTTCTGATGCGAGGGCGAGTGTGAGCACGAGCACGAAGATTTTAACATTTTCCTCCTTTTAGCTTGCCTTCTATTTTGAAACCAAATTTGAACAGTTTTTTCATCCATATTACATCTTTCAGCTAATTTTAATTTTTCAAATTTATTAGGATTTGGATTTTTATCAAATTCTGATTGTAAAATATTCCATTCAATTTGACTTGTCCTTCTCCTTTTCTTCTTCGTTTGCGTAGCATAAACATTCGAAGAATGTTTATGCAAAGACTTGTTGTGTGAATTTATATGTGTGTGTTTATATGAAGCCTCCGAGGGTGACTTCACATGTGTATGTTCAGAGGCATGAATATAATTCAATGATACATGCATTGAATGCATATTTGTATTAGCTGCGTCTAGTTCGGATACATTAGCCGATTGTATATCGCGAAGCGATGGAAGAATGATAGATCTGGGCAAATGCGAAGCATACTCGTGCGAAGCATGAGTATGAGAAGCATGGACATGCTTCTCATATTCACTTGAATAATCATGC
This sequence comes from Yueomyces sp. D-C8-1, assembly GCA_031771845.1. Classification (NCBI taxonomy): domain Eukaryota; kingdom Fungi; phylum Ascomycota; class Saccharomycetes; order Saccharomycetales; family Saccharomycetaceae; genus Yueomyces; species Yueomyces sp. D-C8-1. The sequence goes on along the minus strand of JASCNY010000008.1, from coordinate 185,623 downwards.
TTCGCATGAATATGCTTCGCATGATTATCCATACATTTCAATGGTGGCAACACTGTATCATGTGAAGTAACCAATGACTCTATAGAAAGATACTGTTCCGCTCTCATTGTCATTGTCTTTGCACTACACTCCTCACACACTACACACTAATTTACACATACATACACACACTACACACACTCTCTTTAAATACGATACAACATACATAATTCTACTCATTGTATCTTATCTTGATAATCTATTACCTCTACAGTCTCACATGCAATTTTGTACTTACAAACAAACACACCATACTATACTATACTATACACTTGTCTATACTATAGTACATAGCATAGTAAACAGTACATACTATAATAGTACTATAGTATAGTATTCGCTGCGCTTCGCTATGATAATCGTGCACAGCGCATTCGGAAAATCACTTAATTCGCATTGCCGAATGCGGCGAGATCGCAGCCGCCCGAACAGGCAAATCACTATGCGCTGTAATATACTGCGAGCGAAGCGAGTAGTATATTACAGTATAGTATAGTATAGTATAATATAGTATACTATAAGGAGTGTATACTTTAGTATAGTAAGATCATACTTTGTATGGTACTTTAAAGAAGATGAGTAATTAGATGACGGATAAGGAGTGATTGCTGTGGTCTGCTTTGACGTCAGTTTGACGCGTTATTGCATCGGTAAACGTAATCGTGCTGTGTTAAGACTTGCATTATAGATCGTTGTATATATAAGAAGGTAAATTTCATGAGCAAGATCACCTAGCTTATCTTATCTTAGCTAAGATAAGATAAGCTAGGTGATCTTGCTGTGCTGAGCTCAGCTGCGCTAAGCTCAGCTCACTAAACTAGGCTCGCTTCGCTCGCTTAGTTTAGTTTAATCGTTCTTGTTCTGACGAGACCTCTCTGCTCTCAACTTCCTCTCCTTCTGCTCGGCGTCTCGCCTCTCCAGTTCCTGCAGCCACAGCTGTTCGCGTCTCGTAGCACGCTCTGCCATCTCTGCTCTCACACGTTCCTGGGCCTCTTGTGCGCTCGTGCGTCTCGTATTGTAATATGCACCACCGGCAATCAGCGCAACCAGCGTGGCGCCCTGGAACACCACTCTGGCGCGGAACCACATCTGTGCTCGCCGTTGCTGTCCCGTACGTAAACTGGCGCCCGCTGCAATAACTGCAATCGTCGTCAATGCGCATCCTATCGGTACTGCAGGTTGTTGGATGCACATCTCACGCAATTTAGCACCAAACCGTTGGTGACCATATTCTGGATCAAAACTACTAGGCAAAGACATTTGTGTTTGTTCTTTGTGCTTGTGCTTATGCTCTTATTCTCTTGTATCTTGTATCTTATCTGTATGTGTCTTATGTACCTTTATATTATTGGTTCCCCCATATTATTGTGGGGTGCATGGATGCTCGTGTCTCGTGATGTTCGTGCCCTGTGATAGCGCACTCGGCGGCTAATTGGCATATAAATAAGCCCGTCTTCTCTTCTTCTCTGCATTTATACAATAAGTTTGGAAGTTTGTAAGTTTGTAAGTATATAAGTTTGTATGTATGTATGTATGTAAGTACGTAAGTTTGTACGTACGTACGTGAGTACTGCGTACTCACGTACTATGTACTCACGTACTATGTACTCACGTACTATGTACTCACGTACTATGTACTCACGTACTTGTCATCTCTAATACCCATTGCGCAAGTATCACCACTCCACGGTCCAAATACACATCGTTCAACAACGCATTATATTTCAATACAATCTCCATAAACGCATTTACACTCATCTCATACAGTACAAATTCATTACTCTTAGTATTTATCTTTGCACTTTTGTTCTGCGGATCCCATTCACAGTACGTTCCGAGACTAACGATATTTCTCTCTAATATTTTTAATATCTCTCCAACTGATGAAACTACACATCCATTCGGATCCTCTTTAATTACATTATTCAAAAATCCATTTATTGCAATGATACAATTTGCATTAATTGCATAATTTGGTATTAATCTTTCACTTATACGTCTCTTATCCAAAAATAATGCTTCAAATATTGTCAATTGTCTCTTTGTCTCATTTTCTTCTTTAATACCATACGCAGATAACGTAGTTTTCACATATTTCTTAATTCGATATACTATATCTTTGATAGTCTCTAATATAGCTATATCATGCGTTAGTATCGGTCCATTTACAATATTCTTGGAACGTAAATATTTCTGCATCTTCATCCTTTCATTGACATTTTCAAAACTTTCTCTCATCCTTTTGTTCTTAAACAGATAAAGTGGATTCCCCTGCATATCCTTCGAAGATACCATTTTCTTCTTTATCTTCATCTTCATCTTCGTATTGACATCTCTTTTAGTACCAAAAAGTATCATATCTTCTTCCATCATTCTCTTCTCCCTATCGGCATAATATCTCCTTTCTGTATTCAAATCTTTACTATTCATACTATTCTCAATCTTTTCCATATAACGATCAATATCCATATTCGTATCTCTAAGCACTTGAACGCATTCTTTCAATATTATCGTCCATATATGTCCCGTCTTATAACGTGTCTGATATATTGGTTCCCTCAATAATATATCTGATGATGTAGCTCTATAGGCCAATTCTTGAAATGCTGTTAATTTGGTAAACCTTTTGGAACTTGTTAATCCACTTATTAATGTTTCCATTGGTGTTGATGATAAATCTGATATTGGTCTATCCTTATGCAAACATCCCATTACCATATGTCCATTAAATGATATGTTTGCAAATTCAAATTGAATTATAATCAAATATGTTAATATCATCAATTTCGTATATATACTAATGAATGAATATCCATCAATGATATCATTGGAAAATAATTGTCTCAATATTGGCCCAATTATCATTACTGCACAGGTTAAACATAATGAATGAATAACCATTGGTCTATATCTATTCTTGATATAAACTTTTGGTGATATCTTTTGATAATAAATTTCAATTCTTATCCAATCAATATCAGTCAAGAGATGATATGCATTATAACATGTTGGTAACACAATTATAACATTGAACCAATATATCTTTGATTGCACGGATCCCAAATTGTGCAAATGTAAAAAATCGATAAACACTAATGAAATTAAAATACTCGCTATCGTGTATATCAATTGGTAAACCACAGTACGCATATTGAACAATTGTGACCATATGTACTGCACTACATTCGCATGATGCGACCCATCAATCCTCATATAATTCTTTCTGGTGATAACAACAAGCAATACACCACAATACAGACAAACAAAACGTACGGGCAACAGCACAAACAACTCAATTACCAACGAATGTCCATACGAAACAAGACCAACAACAAATACCGCAAAAAGACTCACAAGCACTAGCAACCGCGTCGCAAGATGCTGGAATCTACGACGACGAATGTCATTAAATATGGCATGGTAACTGTATGCGGGACTCAATGGTGACGGTTGTTCGAGCATTCGGCAATGTTTGGTATCTTTGAAAAGCTCTTTGTTTTGGTATTTCAAATAGTGCAATCCCAGAGCAACTTCACTCAGCACTCTCGACGTATCGCTGTTCCAAAGATCTCACTTTGACACCAACCGATGACCTTCTTCAATTCTGTACATTTTCCATTTTTTCACAATACTTAAATATCCAATCAAAATTTCGATGCCCGAAATCTGTCCGGATCACCTGAATGCTGAAATTCTTGAAATCTGAATTTTATAAAGGCCATCGCCAGTTGAAACCACTTTTAACACAACAAATTCTTGCCACTTTGAACTGTCCAACAGGAACGGCTCAATTTGAGAAGTTAGTTGGGTTTTTTAAGTCGGGAAGGAGTCGTTTGTTGGATAAATAGACGTCAGAATTCGATTCAGTGCACTCGGTTTGGTAAGAAGCAACTAATTCCCATTAAGATCAGCCAAGGATTCGTTAAAATATTGTACAGTTGAGTTTTGAGCCATATTTACGGTTAACAACACTTACATTCCATGGAAGAGAAAAAACCTTTCGTGGCTTTGGATGAAGATGTCCAGGCTAAATTGGACAAAAAATTAGGTCCAGAGTACATTTCTAAGCGTGTTGGGTTTGGTAGCAGCCGTGTTGCATATATTGAAGGTTGGAGAGCTATCAATTTAGCTAATCAGATCTTTGGGTACTCAGGATGGTCTACAGAGGTTAAGAGCGTCATTGTCGATTTCTTAGATGAACGACAAGGTAAATTTAGTATTGGCTGTACTGCAATTGTAAAAGTTACATTGACCAATGGTACATTTAGAGAAGATATCGGTTATGGTACAGTCGAAAATGAAAGGAGGAAAGCTGCAGCTTTTGAAAGAGCTAAAAAATCTGCAGTTACAGATGCATTGAAAAGATCTTTACGTGCATTCGGTAATGCATTGGGTAATTGTCTGTATGATAAGGATTTTTTGGCTAAAATTGATAAAGTTAAATTTGATCCACCTGATTTTGATGAAGGAAACTTATTTAGACCATCTGATGAAATTAGTGAAAGTTCAAGGACAAATACAATGGATTTCGATGGTCCTCCTCCTCCAAAGAGGAGACAATTGACCAAAATTCATCCATCTATGAACTCATCAAATGTGTCTACTAATAAATCGGCACACGCTAATATCAATTCAGTCGCTAACAAAAGTTATTCAACAACTAATATACCGAATAAATCTCTAATGGGTCCAATACAACGTCAAATGGAACCTAAAGCTCTGAAGCATGAAGATACAGACAACGTCAATAATAATGCTACTAATGCAACTGTCCCAGCAGATATAGATGACACAATTCCAGCAGATACAAATAATACTTTACCAAACACAATCAACCAAGATCCTCAATCGGGTTTACCTAAAAATGATGAAATGGATGATCCTGATGATTTTCTAGATGATTCTTTCATGTTTAGTGATGAATTCTTAGATGAAGAAATACCAATTACAAATAAACAAAATATTACTCATAATGCAAATAAAAATAATGGTAAATCACCTCTAATTCCACAAAATGTAACGGTAGGATTTGTTACAGCTAAAGGAGCTTCTGCTATACAAAAAGGTAAAACTATTTCTCAGGATGCCATATTTGACCCGAAATATAAAGCTCATTCCATCAAACATACGCTAGATCAAACCACTTCGACTCATGTACCGAGTGGTATATTAAAAGAGAGAGGCATTGATTCTTCGAGATCTAGTTCATACGAACAATTTGCTCCCAAGGGTAAACAACTTGATGATACCAAAAGTAAAGAAACTCCAAAAGATATGGAGACTAAAGAAAATACGAAACCTTCTGATTCTACTGTTCCAAACAATTCTTCGGTAAGAAATAGTCCTCGTAACATGAATCCCAATACATTGACTCCAACAAAAAGTATTCCTGTTAACAAATCCTCAGAGGCATCATCCAATTCAAACATCAATCAGCATCACATCCAAGACAGAAATACACCAAGTAGGTTCGCACCTGCTGCAAAACCAGTTCATCCTAATTCTATTCGAAACCCAACAGTGACACCAACACCTTTAAATAATATACCAACTAATCCCATCAGAAGAGAAGTAGGTAGACCTAAAATGAATCCTCCAAATTTTCGCAAGACTGAATTTTGAAAAGTCACTATGAAATTCTTTAATTACAATCTTCGATAAGCTATACATTTTATCATAACAAGATTACACTATTCATATCTTTTATTTATATTCTAAGCATTTTATTCTTTTTAGTATATTCATGTATGACTTATGTCATATAAGACATCGAGCCTGCCTAAGAAGCCGCTAAAATGATATAAATTCATGAACATTTCTTGTCAAAAATAGTGGTTTGATTGTTGTAAACACCTTCATTACTTATTGATGCCCATATAATGTAGGTTTGAGTAGCACTCAGAACAGTATGACGATTATAGGAGTTACTACTTATAGAATGTATAACTGTGGCACGAACTTTGTACAAGTTGAATATACAGACTGAGCACATTTAAAATAACAGTATGCAAAATAATACAATCTAACTTAATATTTAAAACAATATCTTTTCAACAGTAAAACTACGAAAGAATATAAGTAAAAAAGCTATAAAACAACTCAAGTGGTCTTCAAAGTTCAAAAAATATCCTTCATGCTTCATTATTAGTTTCTGTTCGCGTTTCATCATCGATTGGTCCTATCCATTCCCAACATTTCATTATATCACCGTGCACCTCATTTAAAGAGCTTTTAATATTAGTGTTACCATGCTCCACTTTTTTCACAATCGTCTCCCATATAGAGTTTTTCTTTTTAACATTTTTCTCCTCTGATAGATATATATCTCTTAACTGAACCAAACTCAAATATGGAACATCACCTTCTCTCTTCGCCTTTTGCAAATTGTCAATAATAGAAGTAACAATATTCTCTGTTCTGGCTTGCTCTCTTAATCCTCGTTTAATGAGCATTTGCACTATTTTCAACGTCGCACCAATTATTACTACAGCACCAATTACTAGCCTAGAAGTTCGAAATTTTCGATATATTTCTCGCTCAAGTCGACATCTGAAACTGATGTACTTCTTGGAAATTGAGCGAATAACCTCATTTTGCCTGCTTCCGGAGTCTTGCCAAATATATCCTTCCTGTTTCTCAAAATCATTGGTTTGACGACCTTCTTTGTTTGTGTTGGGGAAACTGTCTTGTAACTGTATCAAAAATTAAAAAAAAAGTAAAATTTAATAGATTGTTAGTATTATTGTTCGATTGGACCGCATTTATACGGATTAAGAAAAAAAAAATTAAGATACTTGCCTCCATATAATTTCCGGTTCTTTCTTTAACTGGCCCACTACTTGTGCCCACATTTCATTGAAAGAATCTTGATCTATCCAAGATGGACGAGATTCATCAAATATTCTATATAAGTCATCATGTGTCAGGCCACTCTTTAAATCATCCGTCCCTTCACCACAAGAGACAGCAGCATTTGTATCTCTCAGAAATTCCAGAGATTTTCTTAGCATTTCTTCTACGATTTTATTTTGCGAGTGATCCTTGACACAATGGTCAGGTACAGGCAGTATTCCAAATATACCAAGTGGATTTCTCTTTAGTTGATGTTCAGGTTTACATTTTATTTTCATTCCTGGGTAACATAAGGCATTTTGAGGACATGGTATGCATGCTGGTTTATGGTTGTCCATCCAATTATCAACAGAAGAAGCAATTTGAGTGTCTGATAAAAATGGGAAGTGACCTGAAAAAGACCTTGTTGGTAATTCCTTCCCACAAAAGCCAACTAAGATACGTTGCTCTCGATACCAATATAAGTAGTAGGAGGGTATCAACAATAAGAGTAGAACAACTGCTTTAGCTAAACTCAAGAGCAATGACTTCTTCTTTTTATCACGTTTCTTGTGTCTAGGTTTTCGAGATGAGCTTTTAGGTTCTCGAGAAGCTTCTTCTTTTTCAGAGTTTTGAGAAAGGTCATCTGCACTAAGCTCAGAGCTAGAATGAGAATCAGATTCAGCTTCAGAGCTTGATTGGGACGACGACGTAGATTGAGAGTCAGACTCAGATTTATAGGAGGTATCACTGCTACTAGTATCAGTTCCCTTCAAGTCTGCACTCTCCTGAGAGCTACTATTCTTGACATCATGCGTTGAACGCAAAGTGGAGTTGGAATCAGCACTCTCATTCTCAGAATTGGCTTCTTCATCAAGCAATTCACTATCATTATCATCTTTCTCCTCTTTTAAACTTGTAACTTTCAGTTCATTTTCAAGATTTATTGGCATTTTGATACCATTTATAGCGTCTTTATTGTCTTTTATCACTTCCACATATCTTTTAGCAAATTCTGGGGAAACATTAAATTTTGTCAAGCCTGAGTCAAGATCTTTTCCGACCAAAATTGGACTTGTCGTAACATTATAGTTACTGTTCAAAGGTACATATTTATCAGTTGTTGCTGGTGTCTCGAATGATGGTCCACGGATAAATGTTACAGGTGAATTTGACTCATCTGATGAGTTGGAGTCATCCACAAGTATAGACGATTCCAAACTTTTGTGAGGACTTATACTTGGGGATTTTTGGCTTACCATTCCCGAAATTGTCTTTCTTTTCTTTGATGTTGGAGATGAGTTTGATGATTTTGGCGTGCCAACATCCTGTGGTGATTCAATACGCGTTCTCTTTCTTGGGCCAAATGGTGAACTGACATGTTTGAATACATCCCTTGATTTACTGCTCTGGACAGATGCATTTTTGATAGGTGTTGTTTCAATTTTAGGATCGTTTGTGATCTTAGACTCTTTATCGCCGTCCGTAGTTGCATGCTGCGATGAGTTGTTGGACTCTTCAACGTTTTTGTCCTGGGAACTAATAGATTGAGATCCAGGCAAAGCTACATTGTCATTTAGTGTTCCTTTATTCAGCTCAATACGCGTTGAAGGTGAAGTGTTGTCTACTTTACTTTCTGGAACTAATTTTTTATCGTTAACCTCTTGCTCATCACTGGACCTTTTCTCCTGTATTCCGTCAGTTTGTGATGGATTCTCGTGGTTTAAAAGATTAACAGACACTCCAACCTTCTCTTTCTCATCATGACCGCCTTTCGCCACACCGGAACCCACTTCTGCTTCCCATTTGTCCAATAGAGCCCTTTTAGTGGCTCGAGCAGGTACAAAGATATCGTGCTCCTTCAAAGCCTGGCGCAACTGCGGAACCGTCAACTTTCTGGGGTCAAATTTCTCGCCGGACACGATGGCAGCATCCATTTCCCTCGACTGTGCCATCCTTCAGCTCTTTTATCTGACTTTTGGCTTCTTCTTCAAGTTGATGATCGTGTTTTATACTTTTTGTTTATCAATTTTCTTATTTAATCGAAATCCGGAAAGCCGTCACTTCGCACGGGACGGAGTTTCTTGTCCCCTAAAAACGGCGATCTTCAAGATATATAAATACCATGAAACTGGAAAATACACTTTCTCCTTCTTAAATACCACTTTCGATAAAAGGACCCAGATTGTCAGTACTTGAGGGTGGCAGGTTTACTCTAGTTGAAGCAGGCTGGATTTGGAGTGAGATATTTAGCGAAAATTTGCGTAAAAAGGACGGTTTTGGGAGATGGATAGCTTGAATATTGAGCAAGTTTCACAATTGTCGCTGAATTCGCCAGAATTGAGTAGAAATGAGTCTAGAGATGTTTCTGTAGACCCCACAGACATGTCTGCGCAATATTCGGCCAGGGCAGATAACCAGTTGGTGTCTTCGGGGGTGAAGGAGATTGCTTTGAAGGAGATTAGGATTAGAAATGAGATGGGAAAGCCAGATGAAACATCGAAAATAGCGAAATCTGGAGGTGTGCCAGATGCCCAGGTAGATCCTACAGCAGAGAATTTCTCTGCAGGACATCGTCCATCGCGTCGCCTGTCGATTTCGGCCAAGAATACAATTCCTGATATTGTTACTTCCCAGGTAGATGAAGGTACCGTGGCTGTGAAAAAGGATATAGGATATCGTATGGGTCTCTTAGGATCAGCAGACTCTTCGAACTCTCAGGCGATATTGGATAATCCAACTCCCGAACTGGCTAATCTTTACAAAAACATTGCATTCTGCAGAGAATTGAGATCGTCATATCAAAATGTTTCTGTTCAAAATGATGAACAAAACCCCAAGAATATGGATAGTTGGAATATATATCCCTTACCACCCAAACCTAGCTATGATCCAGAGAAAAAAGTTATGATGGATCCAACGAATCTTCCTGACCAAGAAACATTCGATTTTGACAAATGTGATATCCCAGGTAACGATGATTCGCTTGATTTTAAGATAAATGATGATGACGTATTTTCTGTGTTTGATGTTAACACTCGTTCTTCAATTGCAAATGTTCCAACTTTGAAAAAATATTATATGGACTTAGATAAGGTTGTACAAATTTCTTCAGATGGACCAGCTAAATCATTTGCATTCAGAAGACTACAGTATTTAGAATCAAGATGGAATTTGTACTATCTTTTAAATGAGTTTCATGAAAATAGTATTTCTAAAAGAAATCCTCATCGTGATTTTTACAACGTTAGAAAAGTGGATACACATGTTCACCATTCAGCTGCAATGAATCAAAAACATCTGCTAAGATTCATCAAACATAAACTGAGACATAATGGTAATGAAAAAGTCATATACAGAGATGGTAAAGTATTAACTTTAAACCAGGTCTTCGAATCTTTACACTTAACTGGCTACGACCTTTCAATTGATACCCTGGATATGCACGCTCATAATGATACATTCCATCGTTTCGATAAATTCAATCTAAAGTATAATCCCATCGGAGAATCACGTCTGAGAGAAGTATTCATGAAGACAGATAATTATATCCATGGTAGCTATTTGGCAGAAATCACTAAACAGATTTTTTCAGATTTGGAAAATTCCAAGTATCAAAACAGTGAATATAGAATCTCGATTTATGGTAGATCCTTGGATGAATGGGACAAACTAGCTGCTTGGGTTATTGACAATAAATTATTTTCTCATAATGTACGTTGGTTGGTACAAATTCCTCGTTTATATAGTATCTACAAAAATACAGGTATTGTGAAAAATTTCCAACAAGTTAATGAAAATATATTTCGTCCATTATTTGAAGTAACAAAAAACCCTCAATCACATCCAAAATTGCATGTCTTTTTACAGAGAGTTATCGGTTTTGATTCTGTTGATGATGAATCTAAAGTTGATAGAAGATTCCATAAGAAATATCCAATACCATCATACTGGGATTCTACGCAAAATCCGCCTTATTCATATTACCTCTATTATCTTTATGCGAATATTGCATATTTGAATCAATGGAGATTAAAAAGAAATTTCAATACCTTTAATTTAAGGCCGCATTGTGGTGAAGCTGGAGATCCTGAGCATTTAATCTCGGCATATCTGTTAGCACATGGAATATCTCACGGTATCATGCTGAGAAAAGTACCATTTGTTCAATATTTGTACTACCTCGACCAGATTGGTATTGCTATGTCACCATTGTCTAACAACGCCCTTTTCTTAACATATGACAAGAATCCGTTCCCACATTACTTTAAAAGAGGTCTAAACGTGTCTTTATCTACTGATGATCCACTACAATTCTCTTACACAAGAGAGCCATTGATAGAAGAATATTCTGTCGCAGCACAAATTTATAAGCTGTCAAATGTCGATATGTGTGAATTAGCAAAAAATTCAGTCCTACAGAGTGGCTGGGAGTCTGAAGTGAAAAAACACTGGATCGGCCAAAATTTTGAAAAAGGTGGTGTTGAAGGAAATGAATTAACAAAGACGAACGTTCCAGATATCAGATGTGCATACAGAAATGATACTTTACAGACAGAGTTAGAATTAGTAGACCACTTTGCGGAATTTGCGAAGGAGCATGATTCAACGTCGTGAACAATTGATAGAAAGTAGAGCACGATCAAAATTTAATAAAAGCACAAACTTATCATTACATTGATTAGTCCCCATCCAATCTATGCCACTAGCTCATTACCCTTTTTGCTCGTCCAGGTTTCATCATTTTTGAGTTTATTTTATATTGTGACACCATCTTTTTTTTCTGAACGAAAATTTGAGATGTTCCAAAAAGGGTGTCCGAAATTTTTCACCTCATCACTAATAAAATAAAATTAGCATAGAATTGAAAGCCCATTTGTTAAGTAGTCATACAAGATTACACCAAACGAACTGAATTCAAAGGATCCACAATCATGTCTACCCATATTCCAGCATGGAAAAAGATCAATATTAAAAAAGCTGCATCCAAAGACAACTTAGTGACTGATGACCCGTTAAATGTTACCACACATTTGGCATCAGGTTCGTTAACCAAAAGAGAAAAGAAACGTATACTACGTGGGGATGATGCGACCCAACCATCAAAAAAGAAGCAGAAAGGTGATGGTGATAAGAAGATAAAGAAGGAGAAATTGTCAAAAGAGGAGAGACAAGTAAATAAAAATAAAGTTCTGAGAGATCAGTTGCGTTATTTAATCGAGTTTTATAAAGAAAAAGTCGACAAACAGTTACCAAGGAGCCTTCTCGAATTAGAGAGTGTTAAGAGCTATTATGCTGATGAAGACGAAGCAAATGGTCATGATGAAGATGAGGAAAACCAAATTGTTGAAGTTTGGAAATTCTCAAAACAGAAGCAGAACTGGCTGGTAAAACATTTTCTTGTGGAGGATGAGCTACCAAAGGAATATGATGTTCTATTAGTGGCGTATTTCAAAGATCTGAAAGGTGGTTCCAAAGCAGAACTACTAACAAGATGTCAGAAGCTTATTGATCAGTGGAATGCATATATGAAGGTGCAACAGGATAAAATTGCAGCCATTGTGGCCGAAGATAAAACTTCTGATTCTAAACAGGAAGAGGAAAAAGCTGTTGATAAAGATGGTGAACTCACGGTAAAATCAGATTCTGACGATAAAGAAGTGAAATCAAAGGAAGATGAATTACCTTTGCCAAGCAAATCATTAGTCAACAGATGTAGGATCATGATAAATGAATGGGCATCTCAAAATAATGAGGATGAAATTAAGTCAGTGGAATTGATAAATTTCCAGATCGATGAAGATAAGTAAACACTGCTCTTTTCGTTTCCTCGCATAAATCCATTCTCAGGCTAACGTCACAAACTGCTTGATTGTATATTGCATTAAACTTTTATATGAAGTTATCTACACACGTATTCACATATCTATAATCATTTAACTCATACAAGGAAATAAATATATACATACGTTTAAAATGAAGTTTCTTCCCTTTGTTATATTTCTAAGTTTAACCAAAAAAGAAATTACATCGTGAAAAAAAAAATTTATATTTCATCAAGACATTGTATTCAGGAATTCATGTGCTTTGAAGATGTCAGAACTACTGTCTAAACATATAGTAGATACATACCTGGACTGCTTTACAGACCTCAAGAAGATTCCTTCTCACTTTGACAGCGAAATACAGACATATTCCATAGAGATCAATAAAGATGAGCAGTTGAAATCCAAGGCAGAAAAGATTTGTCTTGAGGTATTTGAAGCTTGGGATAATGCTGAGATGGGAAATACCGCTATAAACCCTGATATAGCGTATAGATGCCAAGATATGTGGTTTGCTCTACATAATGAATATTACCACCTCCGAAGACCACTCACAGCTAATTTGGTCATTGAAGAGCTTGAGGTCGAAGGTTTATTCGATGAGTCCAGTCCGTATAACGATAGAATTGAGATCGATTTGGAGAGTAACAAACCTATCTTAGATCCTATGAGTAATTTGATTATAGAAGAAGTCGATGTGAATGACTATGTATAGAAACACTTTGATCGTATAGAATGTTGCTTTGATTTGGAAATATTTGAGTACTTACATAAAAATCAAAATAGGCTTGAGCTTCAAAGAAATTTTACATATCTGCTTATATTCATGCTCTTTGCAAAGGGATGTTGGACCTCTAGTTTTGAAGCAGCAATTTCTTTACCATGAATGAAATTTGGATTATATAATGAGATATTTCTATTATACGAGTTTGAGATGCTTGAATATACACAAAATAAATGGATTAAATACGACTAGAATCTTATCTTTATGGATTAATAGTTTAAATGAAAAATGATTTATGGCAGGATTTGACTTGTTATAATTCCAAAAATACTTGATGACGAGTATGATTTCTTCAGATTATTTGAAGCCGATTGTGATCTTCTGTGTAGCTTTGGATTTCGAACTTTTTGAGGTAATGGTGGTTTTCCATCTATCGATGCTCTACTTTTATCTGTTGAAATGCTTTTACCATCTATCGAAAGTCTGCTGTTATTTGTCGAAGTTCTAGCTCTATCCAAAGAAAATCTGACCCTCTCTATAGAAGACCAACTTCTTTGCATTACAGGCGTTTGCTTATTGTTGGATACAGACTCTTGTGTTTGTAAATATGGCAATCCATAACCTGGAATATTTGGAGAAGTTGGGGTTCTACTAGGAGTTCTAGTGCTTGCATTACTTGAAGGTCTCTGGACTGTATTTGAAGACATACCGAAAATGAAAGGTTTTACCTTTGTAGCACTGGCTGAGACTATGGATAGGCCATTGATACTATTGCTTGAAACAGCTCTGGAGAGTTTAGGGGTATTAACTGGCGATGGACCAAGAAACTTTGCGCTTAAAGAATTAGAAGAACTGTTATTAGTACTTTTACTAATGGATCTTTTGCTCCTTGTAGGTACCGTATTCATCTGTAAGAAAGAAGAATTACTACGATGCACTGGGATGTAGGAATCAGATTCTGAAATACTCCTCTTCTTTTCCTTCGATGTTTTCGATGCATCAATATAAGCAGGTGATAAATCATCATTTGATGCTATACCTCTAGTTGCAATATCATACGAGGGAAGTCTACTCAATTGTTCAACTGACATATTCTTCAGATCGACGCTTGAAGTTGAATTGAGGGAGATTTGACGTATCATGGTATTTGGTGATGTACTGGCTGACATGGGTAAAAACAAAGAGATACTTTTTCTTCTGCTGGGTCGAGCTTGTTGAGAATAACTTCTTCTTGTTCTTGTTTTTGGTGATTTAGTCTGTACAGCATTACTTGACTCTTCATCAAATACATCACTATGAAAAGGATTGTTACTTCCTAAACCTTCAGCAGGAAATGCTAAAGCTTCTGGCACATCAGCTAATATTGGAAATGCCGACTCATCCATTATAAAAGAATCCATCTCGACGGTTGGTGTTTGCACTATTGCTGGAGTCGTTGGCACTGCATTGGGAATGACTGAGGTATCTAATAATTTCTGATCGTGTGCACTCTCTTCGTAATTTGGAGGAACCATTAACTCAGGTATGGCTTCAGTTAATGGGACATTTTCTTGACTGGATGATGACGTAGGAGCGATAGTATCACCTGCAATAATGGCTGTGGAATTTAATTCTTGGATATCTAAAGCAGAAGCAACAGAAGGAAATAAAACTTCATCATCTGTATCATTATCTGATTTGTTATATTTTGAGCTATTACTGTTACCGCCCTTCAAGTAAGGTTTATATTTTAAGTTACGCAGTTCTTTAGATTGGAGGGTTATTGGAATAAAAGGTGAAATATATACCATTATTGGCAAGGAAGCTCTTAGTTGAGATATATGACCATCTTCATTGATTAAGGATATAGTAAATTTTAGCTTGTGGCGAATTTTGATATACTTTGCGATGCTAACATCTTGGGTGATCTTGGATAAACTTGAAGGTAATTTAAATGGCATTTTAATTTGCCATTTGTTTTGAAACAGGAATGAATCTACACCAGTTTCTTTGAGGGTTTTGATTTTAGCAACATGGCCTAATGGATCTTTTATTTTTGATTTCATAATTTGGTATTCACCAGTTTCTGTAGTGCCATTGATTGGTATATACTTATATTGTTCAAATAGAGCTATTTTAATAGGACCTAATTTCAGTTTTTTTTGTAAAGGAACTAAAGTGATATCGATATGGGTAGCTGAACCAACAGCGATTGCTTTTGTTGGACATGAGATGGCATAATCTATCTTTTGGGGCCAACTATTTTCTACCGCGACTGTTTCAAATAATTCGACAGCATCAGCAGAAGGAGTACGAATAATTTTTACGTCTTTATTCAATATCAGATCTGATTGACCTCTACCTCGTTCAATTATACTCTGTAAGTTATAAGTGATGGATGCAGGTGGTATACCTTGTACAGTCTCAAACAGAGTTCCTGGTAAGATAATTGAAAATGGGAACTCATAGTTTCCCTTATACAATTTATGGGAGGAAGCTTTCTTTTGATAACCGGAAGCAGTGAAATGAAGTGTGGTGCTTTGCGAGATTGATTTACCCCTAGTACGAGTTTTCTGATATCCATACGTATCAGAACTGGCATTTGAACTGGAAATGCCAAGACCTTTGGAATCAATCCGAGAATGATCATCGCTATTGGAAGCAATGTACTCTTCGAAAGGAATATCATCTAGTTTCTGATCAAACACATATTTTTCATGCGTCAAATACTGCTTGCCGCCATCGTTGGTTTTTGAAGAGGAATTAACTTCAACACTGGTCATGTATTTCCCGGTCAAACGAACACTCATCTTGGACACCCACATTGGCTCCGTCAAAGCTAGCACAATGTGGCCCGTAAGCAATACTGAAGATGCCTCTCGAGCACATCCTTTGAACACAACGATTCCATCCTCTGTGGCGTGTAATCGCAGCTCGTACAGCACCGGATTCTTGTCCTGGCTCTTGTGGGAGCTGAGGAACGACATTATATAGCAAACCGGATCCGCTCTTCAACGTGGTGCCAGTCGTTTGGGCTCAGATTGTGATCCAACTTTGCTCACTGGCGTCCAATGGAGCAACCGGAAGTGTGGAATGAATTTTTTATCAATTCTTTATAGATCAGTTCAGGGTTTTAGAAAGTGAAAAATTCGGCCTAATTCGGACTTTCCGCGAGCTAGTACGGAGATTTCTGTGACATATTCCCAATGATGTATATTTGCCTGTAAGTTCCTGCTGTCAGTAATTCAACAATCGATGAGTTAGTTTCGATTTCTGCTTTGTTCACATTGAGTTTGGCTAGGTTAGGTATTACTTGAAGAGAAATTCGAGAGTATATTGAGCAAAAACAGAATGTGAAAAAACGGCCAAGATTTCATGCAAAACGATTAAGATCTGGCATGAGCTTGATAATGCAATGCTTATTCTAAGAGCCAATGACTCTCTGCTAGTTTGCAGTCACCACCGCGTTCTGTGTCGAGCACAAATCTGTGTAGCCACCCTGTATTCGTAAGTGCATATATATTTGCCATGCCATCCTTTTCAACACCTATAGATGCGTAACATTTTTCATTCTTGGCTTCTTCTGAGGAATCATTTGGTAGTTTTATACTTGCAAAATGTCTTGTAGGTTCTAACAGTGATTTCACTTGCAAAGGGAATATGGTGCCAAGTCTCTGAGCGGCATGTCTCGTTAATTGTTGTGATGATTGCCTGATTAATCGACCTACCGTCTTTCTCGATGCATCGACATGAGGCTCTTTCTTCTTCTCCAAGACAATAATGTCTTCATCCATTGCAGAATGTTCATCATCACCGCCAGATGCAGCTGACGAGGTAACTTGGTTGGAACTACTGTTGGCACTATTCGTGGTGGTATTATTTTCTTCTGTTAATTTGAATATGTGAATGGTTTTACTAGAACATGTAACTACTATGAATGTGTTATCAGGACTAAAAGTGATTGAGTATATTTGAGTTGGATATGTACCTCTTCTAAATTGGTACAGTTTAACACCTGTCTGTGCATCAAATACACGAATTATGGTCCCCTTGTCAGAAGCTGTTGCCAATAACTCACCATCCGCACTCAATGACAATGCCGCTATCTCACCTTTATGTGCTTCTATCACAGTGACTGGTTGTAAAGTGTGCATATTAAATATGATTATATCACCCATTTTCGTAGTCTCCATATGTGGTGAAATGTTTGGTGAAATATCTGTACCGCTGTTATGATTGATTATTTTATCATTCGTACTTTTCACACCTGATTCATCATTATTATCATTAATATCAGTATCCTGATTTATAATCATCCTATTTGTAGTGACATTTGGTTTAATATCTGAATTGATATTCTTTGGTGGTGATGGATACGCCAATAACGTCTGATCACCAGAATGTGACATACTCATCAATCCACTTATATTCTCAGAAGTTTCCACCACATACATCAACTTCATCGTGGTAATATCGTAGATATAAATCTTGGATTTCAATAGAACTGTCAGTATCTGACGGTTCATCTTCACATTCTGTATCGTATCTGGGAAACACAGATCGCATATGATACTGAGATTCTTACTATTGATTATCCTCAATTTCCTTGGAGACAATGTCGAATCTCCACCTACACCAACCAATGCCAATAAAGACGTAGAAAACAGCATTTCAACAATACCATACGCTTTCTTAACCACAGTATTGGTACCACTTCCACTATTCCCATTCTCATCCTCAAAACTAAATCTGCCAAATGGTTCACAACTGAATATACGGAAATCTTCAGACGTCCCCAATGCAAGGCAGGTACCTGTCTGGTTGAAACTTATGGAATGCACACTAATCTCTGATGTATGATCAACCATCTCTAGAGCGTTATGCAACTATTTGTACGAATCGAAATTCTACTTTAAATGATCTCTCCCAATCAAATTCAGCACTCGAGAAGCCAATTACCAAAGAGATATCAGTGTTAATTACCTGATCTTAGACGAATTAATGATGTTCCTCGATCAAAAGTTAGTCATCGATAAAATTCTGTGATCTTTAATAGTGTATTATCTTGTTTAATAAGGGCCCGGAAAGGCCAAATTCGTTAAACATTATATAAGAAGACTACTAGTATTTATTTTATAGATGAAATAGTGTCATTCCAGTACATTATGAGTTCAAACGGTTGTCAAATATGTTTGAGAGCAGTAAGAAATGTATTCGTAGCATACCATCTTCATCTAACAGTACTGTTCCATCTTGAAATGCACACAAAATGTTGTACCGTAGTTACCTCTGAAGACGAAAAAAGTTACGTAAAATGGTCTCAGCAGGTAAGAAAATGATCTATTGATTTATGTATTTTTTGACTTTTTCCTCTACTATTTTATTAAGCATACGGTACAAAGTGCTATCTTCATTTTCAATTTGGTTCTCCAAGGCAGTTACTATCTGCTTTTCGATTATCTTACCAGTCAAATCCACTTCTATGTTAACTTTGTCTCCGATTTTCTTCAATGGCATGATAACATTCTCTTGGGTATGCTTAATCATCGATATGTAGAAAGTATCGTTTTCGTCAACCTGTGTGATGGTCAAACTAGTACCATCGATACATATGAAACCCTTTTCCACTATAAACTTTCCATACTCTCTATCTCTCAGTCTAAACCCAAATATGATGGAATTGCCCTCGTTTTCTCTGGAATGAATATATGCCACTGTATCGATATGGCCCTGGACGTAATGACCGCCAAATCTGACCTCTTGGGAAACAGCTCTCTCCAAATTAACTTTCGTACCATTGGTCCAGTTAGACACGTCGGTCCTCTTTATAGTCTCAGGTGAAATGCCCACTTTGAAAGTGCCCTTAGCTGTGTCAAATTCTGTAACTGTTAAGCAGATACCATTGACAGCAATGGAATCGCCAATATGACAGTCAGATAAAATCGATCCAGCATCGGAAACGGTCACAGACACACCATTACCACCAGATACACTTGTATCATTGGCACTATAATCACTGATAGTACCTATATGCTCTACAATACCAGTAAACATTTTTTTTTTTCAATTCACAATTATTCACTTATTGACAGTATACACAAATTTCAAAAATTCCTAGCAATTATAGCAACTTCAAAAGGTCGATGTACTACGATAAAATTGGTCTTCTCAGGTATAGCTTTTATATTGCAAGATATTGGTAATTCTACTACTGTGATATTACTAAGATTGGAATTCCTTTAAGATCCGAACTTCGACCGGAATGCATATTTTAAGCTACAAAATATGAAATAAAATGTTAGTGAAAATATTTATTTACTGACACTTGGTATGTAAAGCATTATTAAAGTAATATAATCCTGTTAATTAGATAGCGATGATTTTTCTGTCAATTTTGGTACTATTTTTCTTAGAGATACCCAAAGATACAGTGTAATTGTCAAGGTTAAAAACTGTGTAGACATGCTTCAAGAACAGTCCACCCAGCACAAATTCTGTCTTTGAATCTTGCACAGGCATTATGCCCAGTGCATCTTGAGTCCCAGTAGATACCACCAGATCTTGTAGTTTGATGGGTACCGTCAGGTTACCAAACTGGAAGTTCAACATATAATCATTGGAAATGGGTTGGTTGGTACTGGGTAAAATATATAGACCAGAATCTTGATTGTAAGTTGCATTGAAGTGTTTTGCAAGAGGAAGAAGCATCTCTTCGGGCATACTAATCAAAGATGTTCCTGTATCGAGAATTACTGCATATGAAGTTGAGTTTGATAGCTCTATAGAAGAAGAGGTATTTGTCAACGACAAAAAATCCAAAGCCACTGCAAGAGTGGCCGGTTTGTCAGCAATCTCTGGATATTGATTGACCATTGGGACATTGTATAAAGCCCCAATGAACTTCGACTCATCATATCCCCCAAAAATGATTGAACTCGAATTAATATCACCTAAATAAATCGAATATGTGACGTTCCTGATAAATCCATCATCTTTCAACATTTGTGGGTAATTTGAGTAAAATTTACCTGGGGCATCTTTATAACCAAGAACAGCTTCCCTATGTGGGAAACCAATACCCATAACTGCTGGAACTGGTACTGTTGAATTATTGATAATAGCAAATTGTAACCTCATTGCAGTTTTGCCATTCTTTCCCTTTTTCATACAAATCTCTCTACCAACATGAACTTGATCTGTTACCCAATATCCAAGGGCAAATGATCCATCTTGATAAGATATATTGAATTTCTTGTTTAGATGTTTCGATGTTTTGGAATTACTTGATGAGAAATTTTCAAGACTTGCACAATTATTCTGATTTCCTATAGAGCATTGAATATTATCAGGGGACATAAACCATAAATCTGAGGATCCGGTATCTACCAATACTGGGACTGTTTGTGGTGGGTATCCTAAAGTTAAATTAGTGCTAAAGTATGAGTTTTGTATATGAACTAATGGCATTTCTACAATACTTTCTCCTGTTAATGGGAATGCATTTGAGTAAAAAATGAATGCCAACGCAACCACTAATTTCACCCAGAAAGGTATCATTTTGCAAATATCTTGGTATTAATATTATTTGAGTTAGATCATAATCAACAATTATTTACGGTACCACTTAGAGGATGAAAGACTCTAGTACATACATATTTATATACTAAAATACGAGTGGTGAATATCATAGATATGATATTGATTCATTGAATACTTTTATTGAAGTGGGCAATGTTTTGTTTCATGTTACTATGCCTTCTCTTTTATTTTATTATGTAGCCTGTATTTGACCTTTTTAGGAATAAAACATGAAACAAGCATGAATTTATGCACCAAATCAAAAAAAAAAAAGAAGCCAGTACATTGGAAGTGTATTTGCATTATTTTGTCGTTATTAATTTATATATCTGTTATTTAAGTGGTGGTGAGCATTGAGCTATCAAAGTTTACGGTATGGATTTTATTACAAAATCGAGATCCATGAATAAACCATTGGAAACAGTCATTAATACATTATGAATATGTATTTGTGGTTTTTGAAATGGATATAAAATGCGATGAGACCTTGTTCTTGTCATCGCGTTGTATCAAACGAGGCATGGGGAAACAGAGTAATTACTGTAAGGTATCCAACCGCTTCAAATCAGACTGAATACATTTGATTGCTTCCTTTCTCTTTGCTTTCAATACCTTCTTCTTTTCTTGGTCCAAATCAACCAAATCAACGCCATCAAGTTCTATCAGTAATTTAAGAAGCATTTCCTTCAAGTAATCTCTTTTATATCTATGTTTCTCGTCACTGTGGTCAAAATCACCACAAATGCTTTCAACATCCGGCTGGTACTCTTTGTTAAACCTAGTTAAAATTTCTTCCAATTGTTCAGCATGATCCAAAGATTTTTTCTTCCTTGAAGCTTTCAATTGAACTTTTGGTGGTGGCGCCGTCATACCAGTGGTACTTTTACCTGTGATTGATCTCCCAGAAGCTACCAGCATGAATGCCAATGCCAAAACACCAACAGCAACGACAGATGCCGTGATGAAGAGTGTCTGGCCAGGAGTAGATTTGCTTTTTTCCATCAAATCGAAAGAACGCCCATAGCCATAAAACTTGTCATCGCTCACTAAATCGTCAAATTCTTCAAGGCTATGTATACTATCCATGTTATCGTCTCAATTAGAATCACAGACTATACCTATGTATCAAAAGTGTTGAAGTTGAGCTTAAATTCTACCATTTGCCAATATCTGCTATTTTGTATGTTTTGTCTATTTGGAAGCCAATTTCTATCATCGCTCAGTCGGCTGCTAGCAAATTCAACTAACAAAAGAGGAAGTAATGGCAAAATAATGACATTCTGTTAAAAGTACTGAATATTCATTAAACATATCAAAGTTTGTCCAGATATTTTGTGAATTGAATAGTAATAATCAGTTGGGATTCTTATGTTGGACCAAAAATCTCTTGTATTGTTTGCATCAGGTATTATTGCTTTCTACATTATGCTTACCACTGATGTACCATCTTGAAATCTTGTTCTAAACACCCTGTTAGCGTTTGAAAACATACCCTCTTTCAAGGAAACAACGATGAACTGAGCACCCTTGAACCTCGTTTTGATAAGGTGCCCAATGTTTTGGGTGTGGCTCAGATCTAGCGCAGCATCCACCTCATCTAGAATGTACATAGGCGCAGGCCTAAATTGTAGCAATGCTAGAATCAGAGATAGAGCTACCAATGACCTCTGCCCACCTGAAAGCTCAACTAAACTCTCCTTCCAGATATTTCCTAATTTCACTTTAATCTCTAGACCTTCTGTGATATCTTTACCTTCGCTAGGTACCAGTTCACAGGATGAATTAGGCAGCAGATCGCCAAATATTGCTCCAAAATCTTTGGTTACTTTTTTCCAGGTTTTGAGCAAGGTCTCTCTTTTGTATTCATTAAGCTTTGTTATTGTTTCTTGAATTTTTATCTTGTCCTTTTCGATGGTTCTGATCATTGTTTTAAGTGCTGTTTCCTTTTTTTCAACGTTTTCTATCATACTCATGATATTTGGGTTGACCTTTCTCTTCAATTCCGTGAATTTTTCTTTTAGTTGAGAACAACGTTCTTTGTATTCATCTAAATTGATGTTGGCATTCTCTTTCAAAATACTATCAACAATAGGGGCATCCTGTAACCAAGATTGTTCCTCCAAAAGTTTTGTAATATTACCTTCAATGTTCTTTGTGTTACTTTGAAAATTGGTAAATTCTTGCTTCAATTGTTTCAATTGGTTTTCTTGTTCAGCTTTGGCGTTTGTCTTAGTCTTTAATAAATTGGTCAAATCTTTAACCTCTTCATCCAAACTCAAGATACGGTTTCTTTCTTCATTGAGCTCGCTTTGAAGCTGTGTGAGAGCTTCTTTTTCCAGTTTCAACTGGGGTTCAGTGCTTTCCTTTTGTGAACGGATCTCAACTACTTTCTCTTGGTTACGCTGTAATTCAAGTTTCAAGTCGTTGCGTTCACTCGATATTTGTTCAATCTCAAGTTGCAAATTCTGACATTGATCTTGCATGTTCTCTGCACTTTCTTCCGTTTTTTCAACTTCTGTATATAATGACTGGATCTCGTTTTGTAATTCTTTCAATTTAGAGCCCTTATCTTTACTGAATTCTTTGATATCTTGTTTGATGGAAGAAATCCTAGCTTCAATAGCGGCAATATTTTCCTCTTCTCTTTGAATTTCAGATTTGCAACTTTCAATATCAGAAATTAGATCATCTTTCCTTTGTAATAGTTTGGTAGTTTGATTAGAACCAATGCTTTTCTGTGTCATGACAAGTCTATGCTGAGCAATTTCCAGCTCTTTTTGGAGATCTTTAGTCTGGTGATATATCAAATCCTGTTTCTTGAGTTCAGATTCAATGTTTTGCAACTCATCTTTATATTGAGAAATTCTTTTCGTTATCTTGTTGTAATTCTGAATTAATACTAACAGGTTACTTCTATTGTTTCTGCTACCACCACTTAAAGTACCTTCTGGGTCATATATATCCCCTTCCATGGTAATACTTCTTTGACGAATCTTTGGATGAAATGTAATTTTCTTTGCAGTTTCAGCATCTTGGCAAATTAAACTTCTACCAAATATGAATTCCATAGCTTTTGAGACCTCTTCCTCATAACCAATCAAATTCAATGCCAAATCAACTTTACCGGGTGCCAATTGTTTGGCAAGCTGTAATGTGCTTTCATTCAATCTTTGAGCCGCAATTTTATTCAAGGGTATAATGGTAACACGCTTACGCAGTCTACCCCTCTCTAAAAGTTGAGATGCAGTAATTTCATTGTCGACAATCACATTGAAAAGTCTACCACCGGCACATACTTGCAGGGCTGTAGCGTAATTCGATGCGTTCTCCTCTAAGGTAAAAAGCTGGGCGGCTACACCTTTGACTGCCTTAGGATCAAAGGTTTTGGACGGTGGATAATAATGGAAATCTATATCGTTTGTTCGTCTCTTCAACTGATCTGCCTCATCATTTAACTTATATAGTTCATTTTCAATTTTGTCTTTATCTTTGTGCAGTTTGGAGACAAGTGATGGATCATAACCAAACTCTTGAATTTTTGCATCTAATTTGGTGCAAGTTGATTTACATTGTTCAAGGATAGAAAGATCTCTTGCATGATCTTTTTGTGCTTGGGATATTTTTGGTTCATTCTCTTTTAGTTCTTTTTGGCATATATCAATTCTCATTTTAGCCTTCTTTATTGTTAATTTTGATGCATTCTGATTATTTTGTTCTTTTACCAATTGATCCGAATAGCCGCCGTCGACACCACCTGTAGAAGATATACCAGTCTGTAATGTGGATAGAAGCTCCTCCTTTTGATTATGTAAAGACTTTATGGTGATCAAAGATGCATTGAGTGATTCATATTCTTTCGTAAGACTAGCATATTCATTTTGTTTACGGTTGAGATCGTTCTCTAAGATTGGTATGCGTTCCTCTATTTTTTGAGCCTTTTCCATATTGTCCATCAAATTTTCATCAATAATTTTCATGGAAGCTTCGATCCTGGAAATATTTGTGAGCAACTCGGATTCCTTTGATTGTAAGCTTTGCAATAATCCATCACCATTCTTGTTATTACTTTCTTGACGTTTCAATTTTATTTCTTCTAGATCTTTCTGCAAATTTGTAATTTCATCAGAAACTTTTTTGATATGATCTTCTAATTGAGCAATATTATCTTTCTTGGAATCAATACTATCTTTGATACTGTCATATTTGTTATTTAACATTTTAAAAGTGTAAGCATTGATAATTCTTTCAATCTTTTCCAAATCTGTCTGTGTCTCTTGAAACTCTAAGAACAACCTTTTTTCATTCTTTAACTTCTCCAATTTAGGTTCAATTTCCTCTTTCAAAAGAGATGTGTTTTCATTTAGTTTGGTATCTTTTTTAGCCATTGTTCTCTGTGCTTTTTCTCTTCTATCCTCGAACATTTTGGTACCTGCTGCTTCTTCAATCAAAGACAACGTTTCACTTGGTTTCATATTCAACACTTTTGTAATTTTACCTTGCATGATCAAAAAATTAGGATTATTTATATTTAATTGCACGGATTGAAACAATTGCAACACAGATTGTTGTGGAGCTCTATGACCATTAATCAAATATTTCGACGTCCCACCCATGATAACCTGTCTCGTAATAGAAATCTTGGGCTGGTTATTGAACCCAATGGGTGAATTCTTCCGATCAGTATTATCAAAAACAATCGTAACACTAGCCTTCGTTACACCTGCTTGACCTCTCTTATAGATCAAATCTTGCAAATTTGATGCTCTAACGGTAGCCATGGATGTTATACCGAGCACAAAACAGATTGCATCCAATATATTGGACTTACCAGAACCGTTTAAACCTGTAATTGCATTGAATTGTGGGTCCCAATCGGATATAACCGTTCTTGTAGCGTATGATTTGAAACCATCAATGATCAATTCCTCCACTTTCATCCTTGAATACTGTTCTTCAGGTTCCCTGGTTCTCTAAGGTCGTATATTAAATAAACTGGTCATCGATGAGGTTCCTCTTAGATCTCGTAGATCTGTATATATATTAGATATTGACAGATCTGGACGTGGTCGGGTAACATGGTGTCTTAACTATATACCAATATAACATTACACCAATATATATATATATATATATATATATGCCTAATCTATGAGATCAGTAGTGACAGAAGACTAACGCTCATTGGATAATTTGAAAGGTAAACTTTGTTATTGGTTAGTTGATAATGAAATTGTTATTTTACTAGAAATATACACCGTTAAAGAAAATTTATGAAGTTAATAAAATAAAATATAAAAAAAAGCAGCAAACGACCCTCAAAAACAAGTTGAGAGGGTTGTCAGAGATTATAATATTATATTTATGGGATTCACTTATTTCTTAGCGGCAGCTCTCTTAGCAGCCAAAGCCTTCATGGTACCGTGCAAAGCGTGCTTGTGGTTTCTTCTGAACTTTGGATCAACACCCTTCAAAGATGGGTACTTGTAGGTCTTTGGCTTCTTGATACCATTTCTGTGAGCCTTCTTGGTTTGGTTATGAGCGGTATGGTTCTTAGACTTAGACATTGTCTGTTCAAAAAGAGATTTTGATGATATGTTTTTTGATTCTTTAGCACCAATGATTACAATAATAAGGAATGCAATGACTACAATAACAGCAGTTCAGTTGGTATTATTAGTGTAATCCAAAGGGAGCAAAGGTAGAAAAATAATCATAAGGAGATTTCTGTTAGTAAAAAAATGTTCATACATCATTTTTATGAAAACAAAACTTGAAGTTTTTGGCAGTGAATTCCAGTCCATCGATGAAAGACGAGTTTGATTTGTATTCATTTCCATACAATGTGAGAGAGAAAAGATATGTAGGTTACATGATTGGAATTTTCCACAACATTTTGAATATCAGATATTTCAATCACAATACAATTATTATTATTATCAATCCATTTTGAAGGTTGGAACACAGTCACAGAAGGTTCAATCACAGTTCGTATTAAAGATTTAACCACAACACATTATAACTCTCGTCTCTTCGTTCAATCAGGACAGTAATTCACCATATACTCTGCAAACATACCGATCGATTTAACACTCTATTTTGAGCCAAACATGCACTAAAACCTGCAAAATAAGCTAAATCCTCTTTTAACGGCAAGGACCCATTTCAACCACTATGTTCCAGCATATGGCTCTATTATTCTCACTGCGGTCTGTTGGTACTGTTCGCAATTGCCATCTCTGCCTAAGCCTGTCTGCCTAGGAATGCACGTCTCCCGCTGACAATTAGGCAGGGCCTGTCTAGATTCTAGAGAGAGGCGTGGACCGCTAGAAGGAGCGGTCCTACCAGTCCATGCTGGATCCCTCTGGCGCCCTGCCTAATTTCCCATCTATTCGTTGACGGCCCGCCTGGCTGCTGAACGGACTCGCTGAATTCTCCCTCTAGCGAGGTGTCCTAGCAAGATGGTCCAGCGAGTCCGTCTAGTTAGTTCCTTTTGCGACGGCCCGAATTAAAAAATATTTCTGAAAAGTGGAATTGTTTTGGGGTGTCCGGATGGCGCAGTCGTCAAAATGTCAAAATGCTTTCGATTATAAGTCCTCTTCATTGTATGGACAGTAAGTAATCTTACGAGAGTGCTTTGTTATTGTCAAGTTGTAGTGTGTCAGGAAACCAGTAATTATCTTGATTTTAATTTATTTGTACATTTAATTTTTGTCTTCATCTATCTTATTAATTGGATAGGATAAGCAGAAAACTTGGAACTATATCTGATCATAGAAGCAATAACACTCCTGTGACATTCCTCTAACATATAGTTTTATACATTTTCTCTTTACTTGATGGTTTCATGCTTTCAAAATAGATGAACCAATTGATGTTGAGGTTGAAACGTATTCATTTACACCAAAACTTAAATTTGAAAAACTTGTATGATTAAGATAGAATTGACTCAGTGTTTCTCCCCAGCCCAAAGCTAACAATGTTATATTTCAGGGGCCTGTCAGACAAAGGGCTAAGATTATGTAGTTATGATATAAAATTTTGGTGTCAAACCCAAGAATCGTAAAAATATTTGAATTAATTGACGAAAATATTACAATTAAACATACCCACTATGGTCTGTAAATACTAAATGAATTTTTATGACTTCTATCAAAAACTCAGAGTTTCAGGCTCATACAATAGAGATATTACGAATTACTGTCACCTGAAACTATTTCCCTACAAAAACCTGTCATTCAAACTAAATTTTTAGATACAACCTCCAACTTGTTTATAATCTCGATCCAACGAATTTTAGATCATAGCAGCGCCACTGCAAAATCCCACAAACTATCCATTCCTCTGCCAATTCTCCCATTCTTTGCTTTAAATACTATTGATTATTCCTATATAGGCGAAATTCCTTCCGGATCGCAGTATGGCTGAAACACTCATTTCTTAAGAATCGTAAAGTTTACCTAATAAATAGCAAGTTTGCGAGGGGATTCAACATCATTTGAATCTCTGATATAAACAGATCAACAGTGAAGATTTCAAGTCTTCATTAGCGAAAACTCTGAAATCTGCACAAAAAAAAACGGTTCTTATAGGTGCCCTATCAACTGTACAGACTATTCCCAGAAGTTCTCCCGATTGATTCCTTTTCACGAGGCCCACGACAAAGGAATAAAATTGGACATCATTACATAGTCTTCACCATCAGTATTATTATCCTGTTTGTGTTGTATGTGGGCTTTTGTACGTGGAAAAGAATAAAATTTTACTCTTGTACAGGATCATAAAGAAACTAGCAAGATATGAGCAGTAAAAGAAGGAGACTGACTCACGGCATTATACCAATCAATACGTTGGATTCCAAGAATGACAGACAAAATACAGATGATACGAGACGTGAAGACAGTAGGCGGCAGAATGCGAGGAATTCCCCGCAACGTTTGTCCAAAAGGTACACTTCTTCTAGGTTAGATCCAAAAACTAGAGATCGTATCAATAGAAATTTATCCACAAAGGATTTCTTACCTGATGATTTTATTGAAAACGGGAAATTTTCTTCTAAGAATGATCAAACGCATATGAAATCACAATCTAATTATCAACAGCCGTCTAATAAATCTAATTCACGTAATAGTAAAAGACAATCAAACTTGCTTCATCGATCTAGAAACAGTAGTCCAACTTCCAGTAGAGAAAATACAGGTTCCTCGAACGGTTTGCTATTTTATTTAACTAAAGGTAACGAAAGTTCAGATAATGGCTCAAGTTCTGAGAATTCATCAAATAGAAAATCCAATTCTAATACACATCGTAGCAGACCAGCACATCGTTTCTCTATGTTTTTCCCAAATTCAACTACACTACATTTGAATGGTAGATTCAGAATAATAAAAGCTAAAAATGACTTTAAAGAGATATCCAATTGCTCTATGAGACTTTTTTATGGTGCAACTATTTCATTGATTTTCAATGATCAATCAATTGGATCACCATATGGCATGACAATCAAACATTCAGAACTTGATATACTGAAAGACGTTTCCATCTTACTATTTGAAAGAAATTGGGAGGTACTGGGGATCATCTTGAAAGAAGCTAAATCTCTCGAGAACAATCATGAATCTTCTACAGGGATGGCAACAAATTTATACATGTGGAAATGTACTGAATTGACCTCTAACAAGCTGGAGAAATTTTATGACCTTTTGGTAAAGGATAAAAGAACAAACTACATTAAAATCAAGCTTTTATCATCGGCAACTGAACTTGTCAATATTCTAGATTCACACAATAATAACCCAAAACAAACTCCGACTGACGAAACGAGACCTTCAAAATCTATTCCTTTAACCATTCATGGATCTCCACTTCAAAACAAAGAATCGACCATCTCGATTAAATTGACCCCTCCGAAAAAGCCAAAACTGACTACAGTAAAGACATCATCCATTTTATCCAAAGAACACACTCTTGACCCATTAGCTATGCATTATGATAGATCTAAAAAAAGCAATTTTTGGGAAAAGAGTAATTTCAATTCATTAGCCAACTGCCAACATAAAAGTTTGAATAGTTATAGAGCAACAGTTATCGCTAAGCCATTATTGAGTAAAGTATCAGATGAAAACAATGTCAATATAGAGGAAAAAGAACACGATAAGCACGTAAACAACTCTATTAAGGAGAAAAGAACTCTTGATAATATTACCGCATCATCGTTTTATGTCAAATCTGGAGATGATGACAGTAATGTTCCACGCAAGAAATATTCATTTTCTTCACCCAGAGATGTCTCATCTGATACAGGTAATCGCTTAACAAGATCACAAGTTGTCAACCAACCTTCGTCTACTTTACAAAGTGATCTGAGTGAGCAATATGAGGTACCGGTACCATTCAAACCTAAATTAAATTACAAATTCTCAGACTCTTCGAGCTATACAATTACCAATCAAGATTTCAAATGTCTATACAATAACGACTGGATAAATGATACCATTATTGATTTCTTCATCAAATATTTCGTGGATCGTTCAATACAAGAAGAAAAGATCAAGCAAAATGATATTTCTGTCCTATCTTCATTCTTTTATACGAAATTGATAAGTACAAAAGAAAGTTATTATGCCAACGTAAAGAAGTGGGTACTGAACTCGAACTTATTTGACAAATATTATGTTATAGTTCCGATTAACTTGAAATTTCATTGGTATTGTGCTATCATTGTAAATCTTAGAGCTGTAAAAGACTACTTACAAGCCAAAAGGGATAAACTTGATGAAGCCAAGAAGTCAAGCTCAACAGAAACAGAAAACCATCTTAACGATACCTCGCAAGAAACATACTTAAAGGACAAGAAAACCGTAGATAACATAACTGGACATCAAATCACCGAGGAGAATAGTAAGATCGAACGGCCTGTAGAGAGTAGCACACCAGAACTATATGATCCTGATATGCCTCCAATCTCGATATTAACATTTGATTCATTAAGACAAACCCATACCAAAGATGTCGATCCCATCAAGGATTTTCTAGTCGCATATGCTAGGGATAAGTACGGTATCATGCTCAATAAATTGAATATCCGAATGAAGACTTGTGCAGTACCCCTTCAACCAAATTTTAGTGACTGTGGTGTGCACGTTATACTTAACATCATGAAATTTTGTCAAGATCCAAAAGGTACCATACAGTTTTGGTACTCAATAAAATCAACTCAAAGGTCATCCAGTAAAACTGTAAATGAGTACTTTGAAAAAAGTAAAAGAAAATCTGCAAGAAAGGATTTACGAGACGTCCTTTGGAGTTTACTTCAGAATCAAGTCGCAAGATCTAAGGCAAACAATGAACCTCTTTCACAGAGTGATGATGAGAAGTTTTCTGATGATGAAGATATTGAAATAATTGAAGAGTTATCTGTTGATAATAATAAAACCAAAGATGAACCCAATTCGAAGGAAACTGAGAGTAAAGAATCGAACTTTTCCAGAATGACTGATATAAAAGAACAATGTACTAATCCATCAGAAAATAGCTCAGCAACTGTTTCAGACCCCAAAACTACACATTTGAGTGATCATATTGATACGAGGGCATCAATTAACGACTATAAGACTTCGAACAACTCACTCATATCAACACCAATAGAAGCTGAAATCCAGAGTACCTCCAAAGAAGATGTTGAAAACACCGTTTCCAATGAGATGAAGGATTACAGCACTATTCAAAATATAGCAGCAGCTATTGGTGAAGAACTCCAGAAGAATGACGATGATGATTTGGAACAGAATTCTCCAAATAGTAGTTTGTCAAGCAACTTTTCGTCGAGTTCTTTGTCGTCACTGTATCAATTCAATTCCCAAATATCTGAGATCGAACCCAGTGCTACCCAAGACAACATACCAAGCTCTGGTGCTTACCCTTCAGGATTGTCTGTTGACGGTAGCGAGATCATGAAGACTATACCTGTGGGCAGTAAAGACCCAGGTCTAGAGGTGATAAATACTTCAAGGCCCCTGTACTTTTCCAGCCATCCATCCAGCCCAATATCTAACATAGCATCTCATACCATCAATGAGTCAGGCGGGGATGCACTTTCTGAGGTACCTGAACAAGATGTTGAAGAACTGTCTCCTTGGAGTCATGATAAATCCTATGAAAAGCCATCTAGTACTCAGAAGCTACCTACAGATATTATGCCCATATTGAATGATATCGAAGTTAATAAAAATTTTCATAGTATTTCTGAAAAGGAGCGAACCAAGGTTATTCCTCAACGCACCCCAGTGATCCACATCAAAGATACAGGTGATTCTACTCTTGATCAAAACGATGATCATTTTTCTGGTGAAGAAGAAGAAGATTCTGTCCATGTCACAAGAATTGATCATAAAAGCCAAAGCCGTCACAGACGCAGACTATCAGATAGTCCAGATGTCGTGAGTTTATCAAATATAACGTCAGAACATAAATCACCATATTTTGGAAATTCTCAACTTAAAAGAAGAGCAGAACAACTGCGAGAATATGACAAAATCAAAACTGCTATTGCCAAAACATCTTCGTATGTGAAAACCACTAACCTGACTCCTAGCAGCCCTCTATTGATTCCAGTAACTTCAGGAATCTCGGAGAATACATCTACACATACTAATGAAGCGGAAAGCTCTACATTACCAACATTCATTAATTTGTCCTCACCAATCAAAGAGTCTGTGGAGTCAGACACAGATCATACAGCTCGTACGTCTAAGAAGCTATTCTTTGACCTCCTGGACCCAAAAGATGACACCAGAGATCGATCTTAATAAAAGTGATTTTTCTTGCTATCACCATAATTTTGCATAGACGCATGTCTTATTCACCCCAAGGACACTTATAATCTTCTCAATTCTAACCACTTGCATTTTGAGGCATATTCTATGCCATAACCATTAATTCCACTATAATATATTCCATTCTTTCGCAATCATTCAAGCTCTACGAGCTTCTTCAATCACTCAAACTCTATAAGTTTCTTTCATCACTTCTACACAACGAAGTTTCATAGATAACTAATAAAATGCATTCATACATAAACTTAAAAAATTAAAATAAATCTATATGTAAAAAGTGAAATATGATACAATCACTCATCATTTGAGAAATTCTCTAATGCTCGACCTTTGGCATACACCTCATCCTTAACGTTTTGAACTGCACCTCCAAGCCATGCTCTTAGCGTTTGGTATGCTAATACGGTATAATACAAACTCAAAATTAACATTGATGAAATGTAAGTTAAATGTTGAGTCAAAGTCCATGTAACCTCAGTTTCTGGAGATAATCTGTCATACCACATAAATGTAATCACTTCTCTATAATTGTTGTAAAGATCTCCATGTAGAAGATATTCCAAATATGAAAACAATAGCCAACTCAAAAAAATTGGTACTGTGGTACGCATCATAGTCTTCAAATTGCGTTGGTATAAATGGTTCCAGAACAAACTGCTTAATCTACGAGTTGGTAAGTGTCTGTAGGTTTTGAAAATATGGGCAACACCAAGTGAGACATGAAGAGATTCTAGGGTCAGCATCAAAAACAACACATTATTCAGAGATCTTGGAGTGAATACTGAGAAATTGCTGATATTCGACATCAGTGGATCACGTAAATTGCTGTAAACTCTGGTTGACACATATCCCAAACTAAAGAGCAATACTGCCATGAGGTTGAAGAGCATTGCAGTTATACTTATAATATGTGTACAAACCAAAAAGAAAAGGAATACATGCCATTTAAAGACACCACTCTCCCAAATATTTGTCAACAGTTCCCTTCCTTGATTTGACATCATCCTGATAAAATCTATAGGACCAAGACGAGACTCTCCATCAACAACATGACGCTCTTTATCTTTCATGATATTATACATTCCATCAACCATTTGCGCAACCACAACTGCCCCTAAGCAGCAAATTTCCAGGTTTGCTCTAAAGAATCCTTGATAAATAAAATCGTCCATATATGTAATTGGCAAGGACTTTGGCAATAAGTAACTTAAAGGCAAAAACAACGATAAAATACCAGCACCAACGATCTGAGATAGAGCTGCACAACTTAGAATCAAAACAGATGAAAAGATCCAAACCAACACAATTAATGTGATATATCTTGATCTAAAGTTTGGTGGAGAGTACACCACAACATAGGAGTCAAATTCAGTGGTTTGATCATCTAAGTACCCAAACTCACCAGCATTTTTTTTACTTCTCTCTCTAATTCTTTCCAAATCATGAGGTTTCAACAATTTATCATCCTTCGTTACAGGAACGAACATTGTTTGAACATAAGAACGTGAAACGATATCAGATGCAGGGACACGCATCAAAGAACCATCTGGAATAAAGTATGCATGCACGCTTGGTTCTGAGTTGAAAAGAGTTTTGGCTTGACTCTCAGTTTTTGGAGCTGTGTATAGTTCTGGATTCGAAAATTCAGCAGATTTTGGAGAAATGAATTTGTAGAAGATGTTACGGTAGGTGATATGACCACGTTCAGTTTGATTATATTTGCCCAACAGGAAGGATGACAAACGTAGTCGTTGAGAGCACAATTCGAAAACTTTTCCCCAATACATACGGACACATTCAGCAACCGCTCTTTTAGAGTCTATCAGATGGTATGCTGTATACAAAGAGACTGTATGAAGCCACATAGTAACAAATATCGAATCATTGAATGGTAGCATTGACAAAATATTACTGTTAAAAATGACTGGGAATAACAGACGAGTAAAGAAACCAAAACCAAGTATAATGAAAATTGTGTAAATGAAAAATGAAAGTGCCAAACGGGAAAGTTGAATTTGCATTGGATGAATCAAGCTATCTTGTAAAATTTTAATATTTGGATCTTCTGGTGACCTAATGAAAAACAATACACCAGGACGAATGATATACTGACGAATCATGCCAATATATTTAGCAAAGCAATACATGTACATGGTACCTAAACCCCAATACAAAATGAGTACAGTTGGTGGCCAGAAACTGTAAAATTCGTAGCCCCATAAGTAAGAAGTAGTTCCTTTAAAAATCGGAGCAAAGAGAGAGAGATCTAACATGAAGCCTGCCAAAACTGGGAAACCCAATAATTCAATGAAAAATAAAACAAATACTTTGAAAGTACATCTCATAGCAAATAAAATTT
Source organism: Yueomyces sp. D-C8-1 (assembly GCA_031771845.1). NCBI lineage: Eukaryota > Fungi > Ascomycota > Saccharomycetes > Saccharomycetales > Saccharomycetaceae > Yueomyces > Yueomyces sp. D-C8-1. The sequence continues at coordinate 150,457 of JASCNY010000008.1, read as the reverse complement.
GGAAAATAAATCTTCTTGTTTGATTTTTCATACCATTTTCACGACCATAGCCTACTCTAATCAAATCTGACGAAACGCATATCACGAAGATAAAACTGATATATGTGGTTAATGCTGGTAAATATCTTACCATAGCTGACTCACTCATAGATTTGTTTATATGAGCATTGTAAAAGTTACAAGCAGGTACGACAAAACTATTAACGGCCCAGTCATTCAAAGAGTAAAAACGTGGGTAGTCTCTTAGTAACAAAGAGTATAATTTGGGGCCCTCGACTAGGTACCATATGAATAGTGATGCACTTTTGATCAATAAGCCGATAAAGGAATATATTTGAATAAGAGCAATACCAATAAGAGAGGGAATAAAATAGGTTACGAAAAGGTATAGTGCAATCACGCACCATGCAATGAAATAATATGATATGACATTGGACAACTTCAAACGTAAGTTAATGACGATAGGTGGAATAACTTGACCTTCTGCATTGATAGCTTCGATTGGTTGGGGTGGTATAGGTTGTTGTGGAGCCGGTTGTTGTTGTGGTAATGGTGGAATAACGACAGGTTCATTAGCTCTATTATCGAGTAAGTTATCGAAACGCCTCTGAGCTTCCAGGTTAGCTACATGCTCATCATGTTCTCTTTGAGCTTGTTCCAAAAATTGATCTTCCAAATTTTGATCTATATGCTGAGCTTCTACATTTGCATTGTTTTGTACTACATTGTCATTATCCTGATGATCCACATTTACTTCTTCATCGTGAGTTGGCAACAATTCATTACGGATATCTTCACCATGTAGTGAGTATTCATCATCAGAGGAGTGTTCATGTTCATCTACTACATAATCAGGATCATCAATTTCATTGTCAGAATTTTCTTCGTTATTTTCGTTATTTTCTTGATCTATACGTTCTCTGATATCGTTAACATTTTCATTCATATCATCATTATTAGTTGGATTAGTAGGCCTATTTTTCATTAATTTGGCTACATGTTCCAATGTTTCATCATCCATCATAGGAAATCTTTCTTTCAATTGATTTTTTATCAATTCCTCACGGGTGAATTGTGGACCAATCTTATGGTACACCATTTTACCAAAAACAGGTTCTCTAACAACCATATCATATTGGAAATACAATGCCACTAAAAGAATCAAATTCAATATAATTTGACCAATGGATGATACAATGATGCTTTTCAAATCTTCATGCGTCTCATACATGATCCTGTAGTAATTTTCCATACGGAATGGTAACTCACCAGAAAGTATAATGGTAAAATTATTTCTGGCGCAATTCCAGGCAATTGGAATACCTACAGAGAACAGGAAACATGCCAAAAACAAAGTCACCCATATCTGCAACTTCTCCAGCAGTGTATATAAAGAAGTCAGTAAAAAAACTGACACAGGAATACGATCAGGCATCTTTTCATCGTACATCGTCCTAAATTTCATCGGATAATGACATATATCACATTTCACCACGGTACCAGGCTTGTTGATATCGATATTTTTGCTGCTTATCCACTCCAGCAGACAAGATTCATGAATGTATTTGATGGATCCACGACATTTGCACGGATGGAATAACGGTTGTTCAACAGTGGCTTCACCACGACAAATCCTACAAGTGGAGCCTGGAGGCGCGGATTCAGGTTTTGACTCCATTTTGAGCTGATTTGGTGGTTATTTGGGCGGTATCTGGGTGTTGATCAATTATTGTCTCTTTATTATGTGGATCATTGAAATTTGGAGGTTTTGCCATTGGCTGAAATATCAGTTTATAGACCATGGAAAGATCACGTGTGACGACTAGTAAAACCATATGGACTTAACAGATACCACTATTCCAGTCTGTTGAGAGTGTATTTGGCTTTTATTTGAGGTTTAAATGAACTTTAGAATGCTTTGTTTGGTTACTTCACTTTTTTTTGGAATTTTTCACGTCCAATTTGAAGCATTTTGAGATGATTTGGGTGCAACAAAACTTCGATGAGGCAGTCTAAATTGATACACCACAACTTAAAGTAAAGCAATCAAACACTAACTTTTAAATCGACTTTACCCGATTTATTTTGTGATGGCAAATTCTTCTTGTATTTGCTTTGTTCTCATTTAGTGTCGCACGCCACTAAATACATCTCATACATCGACTTACTGACCAAATTTCCATTCCGTTTTATACCTTTCTCAAAACGAAGTATGCTCTGGTAATTATATAGAACGTCTCTATATCTCTGATGAATTGAGCAGATTTTCAATAATTTTCCAATAAATTTCCAGTACTTTGAGTAATTTTGCAGATTCAACGATATTGGTATTAAACGACTAGTTTTCAAACACTGAAAAATCCATATAGCTTCTGATCACTTGGTGATGCACTGTTTTCCACTATTATTTCAGCTCTTGTTGCAATATTCCAAATATATTGAATTTTGCGTCACCGAATTATTCATGTCTAACTTTACATACTTTAAAAGCTTTCCAGACAGATACAAAACTCATAAAAGAAGCATATTTGCTCATACAGCAGCTTTTATGATGCACAATAACAGATATATATACATATATAGATTATAACGAGATGCTTCGTAGGCCAGCCACACAACTGGGCTTAGAGAGAACTGATATACAGGAACTGGTGGACGAGTTGCAACAAGAACACCAGCAAATGTTGAATCAACAGAAGCAAGAGGAACTGCATATACAGCAGCAGCATAAGATGCAGCAGCAGCAGATGCAGGCTCAAATGCAGATGCAGATGCAACAATTTGATTCATCTTCTGATTTCTCTCTACAGAGTTCTCCACTCGATGCACGCAAATAATGAACCATTACTCATAATATCTAGATGTATACCTCACCCATGAACACAGTGAGTCTTATACTCCATTTCTATTCATTAAATAGTATACAGGCGATACATACATACATATATATTTATATGTTAGCACCACAATTACGCATTATTGTTCAAATATTCCCTAACTTCTTTCCTCTTCTTCTTCAAGTCAACCATATTAGGCGTATATGCTATAGGTCCATTGCTATCAGCTCCACGTATGTTATCCATATCGTTTGACTTGTGTAATTCAATCTCTTGTAGGTACTTCCCTTCAGTGAAATTTTCACCACTCAATGTGTAATGAGTCTCTTTTGTCAATGAATTGGAAACTGCAAAAGTTAACAAAATAAACGCACTGAATACTTCCAGTTTTATGTCATTAGGTAAAGTCATGGAACTAGAAACGGATTGTGGTTCCACAGATTTGAGCAATTGATGAAACTCGTAGCTGGAGAAACTTGCATGCAACAACTGGAATATACCAATTATTGACAAGACTTTAGTGAGAATGCCCATTATCCAGTTAATATCGAGGTCTTAGGTGAGTCTACTGCACACTGCAATCCTGTCTTTATAAAGTAAATTGGGTTGGTCTTTATATTGTAATGCATTAGTACTTAAATTGAATAATTAATAAAATAAGACATCTTCGGCTTAACGAAAAATGGTAATAATAAGAGTTTTGATTTCATCTTTAAGTGAGAAAAGCACAATGTGCTCATTCACATCAATATGGTGTATTAGTAGCAAACAAATAATAATATTAAGTTGATCAATTTATTGCAAATTATTTTTTTTTGGATTGTTTCGTCAGAGGTACGATGATTGTGACTATTTGTCTTATTTGTCGATAATGGTAGCGTACACCACTCCTAACTTCTCTTTGTTCAATTTCAGTCTGTTTATAATATCGTCGTCGAGTATTTTTAGCTTGCCCAAACTTTTCAGCTTAATTGTGTATACTAGAAATTCACTTTCAATTTTTTTCTGATCAAGCCAATTCACTTCAATACTATTCAGGTTGACATCCTCATCTTCACCTCTATCTAGAACTTCTCCCTTCTCTGCGCCTATCACACTTTCCAAAGTCAAAAACAGATCTTTAATTATTTTAACACTTTTTTCACTCAATAAATAGGGCAGCCTCTCTCTAAATTCATATTGCCAAGCCATTTGGTCTGAAGGTAAGTTCAGCTCAAAAACTTTGATGCCTACGGCAATATCCATCAATGCATTCGATATGTCCCATTGTAAATATTTACGTTTGTTAGCAGTTTCTGTGCTATATTCATTACCGTCGAGACTGTATAGCAATGTATTCAATCGTTCAATAATACGTGAAAGATACCTGATAACGGTTTTGGGACTATCAGTACCCGTTGTAGTACTCTCACTTTCACCTAGGATATCCATCCATTTACTTAGTTGCCAATTTGCTAAAACAGAAAGAAATTTAAAACTTATAATCTTTGTTGAATCCCATTCAAAATCTTGTAACGAGTTAATTAAACGCATGAATACTTTGATGTTCAACAAATCAAATATGGTTTCATCGATTTCAATCAAATACTCCTTCCCAAGTAGCACCAATTTATTTATAAACATCCCATATAAGGTATTTACTTCAGATGCGAGAGAATTATTTTGATCAATCTTTTCTTGCAGAAATTTCTCTAGTTGTATCTTGAGTGTGTCTATCATAGAAACGACTAATTCATCCAATTGACTGATACTTAGAGTTTTAACGTGTGATATGAATGACGAAAAAGCTTGATACTCGTCAATGGCCAATGCCTCCGAAATGCTTACCTCTTCAAGAATCTTCATGGACTGTTCTGTAACTTTTATAATATCTTCTTCCCCCAAATCACATTGGATCCAGTCCTCATGAGAGAATAGTGTAAAAATCGATAACAATGGCATGAATATGCTACTTGAACTGACAGGTAGATAATGAAATAATCGCGTTAATGTGGGAAGAATGGCTTCATTAAGTTTGAACTTGTCTTGTTGTTTCAATGTGATACTCTTGCCACCAAAACACAAACCTTTCAACACAGTCAGATATAAAACAATATCCTCTCGAGATTTCGGTAATAGTATGGTAGATCCAAATTCGTCATCAATATTACCGTGGCCTTGAATAACATCCATATCATACTCTCCCTCAAATATTAACATTTGACAAATGGTACTTATTAATTTACCATAATATGGATATAAGAATTCTGCTGATTGGAAAAGTATATCTACTCGTTGCTTTGGATCTAAGTCTTCTTGATCATCTAAATATGTGATCAGAGATTGATTCAATACTTGCATTAATGTACTCACTTCAATTAAATCTGATGAATTGGTCCCGAAAACCTTTTTAGGCAGCTCATAGTTATCCTTGAATTCTTCACTTTTAGATTTGACGACTTCAGATAAAAACTTTGCAACAACTGACAAAAATCTGGAATTTTTACTGTGTGAAGAAACTTTTATTTCTTGTGCATTAAAAATCAAGCTTGTAATTTTGATGATATCCTCTTCTTCAAGAAAAGATAATTTCACAACATCAACCAGTACATTAACAGCAGCAATTCTAACTTCTTGATTATCATCTACTATAGCTGTTTCCAATATTCTATTTTGAAATCTTTCGAAAAATTGCCTTATGGAAGAATTATCGAATTTATTAGTATTACGGTTACTTGTCTTATCATTTGAATTAGTAATGATAGTGGGCAAAATTTTGAGTACTTGCAATCTGACATTAAAGGATGAATCTGATAATAACCAACCAAAATATTTCAAGTATGTTACCTTTAAGAAGTATTCTGGGTAGGTTTTCACCCAAACTGAAAGGTGATACATTGATTCTGATCTTATCAAACTATCCACATCCTTAAATCTGTGAATAAAACATAGTTTGATAATACTATCAATGATTCCTTCTAGGACTGATTTGTTTTGTTGAACTTCATCTATTGTAGTTTGCAATTTAGAGATCGTTTTTTGGTTCAATCTTTTCTTTTTCTGTTCTGCCATTAATTGTTTATTCAATTTAACCAGATAGTTACGTTCTAACACCATAGTTTGTTCCACAATTGAATCCTGGAAACAATATAGTATCAAAGTAGATACATATCTCAAAGAACGTATTTTACATACAGAAAAGGAAGAAAGCCATGTCAGAAGATCCAATATGAATGGTCCAGTGGTTATTATATCTTCACCGTCGTCATCTTTTTCATCAACACATAATAGTTGTAATTCGTTAGCCATGTCCATCATTTTAGTCATCAATTCAGTAAAATTAATGTAAAGAGCAGGAAATTTAGATTTCTTTTTCTGTTTTTGACTTAAAAATAAATGAAATTCATGTAATTTTTGCCTTTGAAAAGTTGCTTGAATTTCTGAAATACAATCATGAGCATTATCGTTATTGGTAACATCATGTTCTTCCACTCTTGCTATCACACCACAACAACACAATATTAGATTCACAAAGTTACACATGAATGCATTTCTATTCTCTTGATATTCACCCAACATCTCTCTTAACACCTCATCAATGGATACATCTTCAGAATTGCACAAGATGGTAAAAATCTCCGTCGGTCTGAAATTCTCAATCATCTGCAGGTATTGCTGTTGTTCAGCTTTAGAGCCCATGCTTCTCACACCTGATGCTGCAGATACATTTTTCTTTGGATTGTTTGCCTTCAATTTCTTCTGTCCCTTTGGTTTGGTGCCTTTCCTTTTCCTCTTATTTCCTGACACTTCATAGTCTTCATCCTCTACATCATCCAGGGCATCTTCTTCTTCTGCAGAACCCTCTTCGTAATCTGGCACCACTGTGCTTTCGTCCATTTCTACCTCATCTGCAGACTGATCATCTTCACTTTCGTTCCTCGAGCTGGCAGTTTTATCTCTCAACCTAGACGATCTGCGCACGTCTGACATAATTTCCAATTTCCAATTTCCAATTCGCTACTTTGCTACTTTGCAGTGTCACACTCCAGTTCTGATCGTTGTATCTGCTATAGTTTTGTCAAATCCATCTTTATATTTGATCTCTCTTTTTATTTACAGTGTATCTTCTTAGCTTAAACTGAATAACGCGTCAACGTTACGCGTAAACTGCGATGCCCTATGAAAAGTATTCAATATATCAAAGACATCAGTATAAAGAATTCAATGTACCAAAATTCAACAGTAAAACATTCAATGTACCAAGAATCAACAGTAAAACATTCAATGTACCAAGAATCAATGAATACGCTCTGTCAGTCAGTATAGATCAACGTATGTTTCTTATAAGTTGCTCCACTTGTGTCCTAGTTTTTTAGTGATTGAAATAAAATCATAAAATGGTCTAATATTATTCGTGTAGCTACAGGAAGCCATGTCTCTTGCCCAATTATTCGAGCTTCCGTTCTGCTGTGAGAAGTATGGGGCAGATACTTCTTCATCGAGATCTGAACCGTCAAAATCCAGTTCTTCAGTGCTGCTCAACTCACTGGTCGATGACACGTTCACGTAGTCAGTAATAGCTACACTTAACGACTTGTCATTGAAGGCAATACTATCGTCGACCGCTTCCACTCTCTGTGCATAATCATTTGAGTACAAGATGTTGTTACAGAAACCTTGCTGGTCGATGACCGTGTCGAAATTCCCCACAGTGACCCATTTCTTGCCATTAACAACAAATTTGAACCTGAAACTGTCCCAGCTACGTTCTAAAGGAAAGGTTACATACAATACTCCGTTGTTGAGACGTGCCAATGAGTACTGGTCAGGACACCAATTGTCAAAATCTCCAGTGATCACAACGGTATCACCTTCTTCCAGATCAAATTCTCTTCTTGGTATGTATAATCTGACGCTTTCCATATCTCCTCGAACCTTTCTTCTTGCTCTCCTTTGAAATTTTTCTCTTTCTGAGAATTTTTCATCCAATAAATTTTGATTGAAATGTTTTGCTTTTAATATTGAAATTTAGCCGCCGACCGGTCAGACAAAGCTCTTTCTAGAGAGAACTGCTTCTAGAGGGAAGTTCTTCTAGACATACGGTCAAGAAGGACCCTTTCAGAAGACAAAATTCGTAGAGAGAATACACTGGAAATGGGCTCTTAAGGACACTTTCATCCACGAGACTGGCTTTATATATAATTTTCCTTTGCATACTAATCACTTCAAAGACACTTTTGATATAACTTTTTATATATACTGTAAAATGAGTACAATCTTTTATAAAATATATGCTAGATCGATCATGAACATATTCTCAATGAAGTCTCACTGAATGAAGAAAAATAATACTAGGTCTTTAAATGAGTTGATATATACATCACAGATTTAATCCTGATCCATTATGAACCCATTCTACCCTTGAAAAATGGGTTTACAGGATCGAATATCAGAGTTTTGGTTATAATAAATAACTGTGAATAAAATAAATAAACATTTTTATTGTACAAATTGTCAATGGATTTTTAGATTTATCACTAGATTCTTATATTGTACAGATACCTCATCAATAATCAATTTCACTCAGCCATGGCCATCATAGTGGCAAACCCAACAGATATAGCAAGTAATTGAATACCAAACATCATCGATTCCCTAATTTTACTGCCACCAAATGGTTTCAGAACCTCAGGAACGATGTTGACTGTCGCAATATACAGAAATCCACCAGTAGTTACAGGTAACATCATTTCAGATAGATTGAGCCCCCAAGATTGCAGAAAACTATGAGTAAAGATATAATTTTCCACTACATTTTGCTGGGAATCTTGTGGGTTCTCATTCAACCAGCATCCAATTAAAGTACCTGCAACAGCGCCTACAGAAGTGACAAATTGAGATTTCAAAGCTTGCTGGAAGCTGAATCCACTGGATAATATAATAGCGAAATCACCTATTTCATGAGGTACTTCATGAAACATAATCGCTAGGGTTGTAATTATACCAACCGTCTTGGAAGTGTAAAATGATGATGCAAGTGCAATACCATCTGTAACGTTGTGAAGGAAACTCGTAATGATGTTCAGATAAGTAGATGCACTAATTGGTGTATTTTTTGACTTGAAGTCTTTCAATGAATCAACATTCTTGTCTGTATTGGTTTTCTTACCTTTATTCTTCTTCTTCTTTGCCTGTGGTTGAACCTTGATACTATTTTCAACAATTGTATCTAGAGTATTGATTGAATGAGAGTGCGAGTGAGAATGGCCATGGCTATGACCTTCTTGACCAGAAACAGAGGATATAATTCTGATCAATTTGTCTAACGACATAAATATAACAAAACCAAATACTATACTAGATAAAAGAATTTGTAACTTAGAATTATCATGTTCATCGATACCGTCAAATATTTCAGGTATCAAGTGCAGAAAGATATCTCCTAGTAATGTACCTAATGCAAAAGCAGTCAATGATTTCAAAGTAAATGATCCTTCATTTAAACCTGGCAACCAAAAAATTATTAGACATGGTAAAAACTGTAAAAATAACGTTGCTATGATTGCATTGATCTTAGCATCGAATTGAAACACGTATTTTTGGATATATTGTATCAAAAATTGCATAGAACCATGTTTCAATATATCTTCATGATCATGATGGCCATGGGCAAATACCACTTGGAAAGCCAAACATGCATATGCAATGTTCAGTAACATGCTAATCAGTATTCCTCAATCAGTTGTATATCTGTCACTGATAAATGCCTTTATCTTGACATAAGTAAAATTAAGATGACAGCAAGAAAAATCTTCAAACTTATGCAAACAAAAATAAAAATTTTCGTGAAATTCATTCATATAACAACCTCGATATGATTATTGATTTGTGATTCAATGATAGTCTGCATTAATTTAACTATAGGTACCTTTTCCATATTACATATGATGAGAATTATTTAATACATTGATGTATAATTTTATATTACAAAGACCATGGCTTATATTGCTGTGGCTCTAAATGAGAGATTGGTTGAACTTCAAAATCAGTTTGTTTCTTCAAATCATCATTTGGTGATTCAGTATCTGATTTATCTGCTTCCTTTTCTGCCAATTTGATACTTTGGTCTACTTGTTCAGATAACAATACAACTTTTTTGGATATATTCAATTGTGTTAATTCTTTATTGAGTTCAGACACTTGTGTACTTAGTGATATTCTATCATTAATGAGTTTTTCTGATTCTTTCACATATTTTTCCTTTTCTTTGTTTAATATATCTTCCATTTTATCCAATTTTTCTAATTTTAAATTTATCTTTTGTACAGTTAGATTTACAACCTGCTGAATAACAATTTGAGTTTCATCCAAATATTTCTGTGACAGTTTTTTGGCAGACTCAGGTATGTTATCATCAAGTGTTTCTTTATTAAGTCCTTCTAATAAACCTTTAACTGTAGCATCAACTATTTCAGATATACTCAAGGAGTCCAAAGAGTTCGATTTTTTACCTGTATGGGTGCCGTCATTAACTTCACCAGCAACATCATCTATAAATTGATCTTCAATGGGTAATGTCAAAATTTTTTGAACACAGTCCTCTATTGTTTTATTCCCACCAACATGAGAAGCAATTTTAGCCCATTGATCTTCGTACATTTCAATACCTTCTAGTAATAGGAGTACCTCTTGATCTGACCATTGTCTCTTGAAGATATTTGGATTATTTTCTAGTTTTATGAAATCTGAAGCTTGGAAATTAGCACCAAAATGACCCTCTTGGAAACATCTTGAGCAAATATTTGCATCTCTAGAACGTAAATTATGATACCTTATTAAAACGGCATCATTACCACATGTATGACATACATATGTCTTATTGATTTGCCTTGAATTCTTTTCACGAGATTGTAATGCATTGAAATCATTTATAGTTTCATAGATATTTTTTTTGAGCGTTAAATTGACAGGAAATTTCTTTGGAGCAATATAATTTTCAGGATCCGATGGATCTTGCTTGAAAAGTTTCACATTATTATTAGTAGTATTATTTTCAGATTCACCAGACGATGGATTCAGTCTTTTTGGTGGTAAAAATGGTTTTAAACCTTGTGGTGTGTCCAAAGTAATTTGGAAATGCCCCGTAAAGCTAGGTCCGACTAGAGATGGTTTAGATCTTGGATCGATCTGGTAATTGATCAACCCCCATTTTTCAAGGAATGCGTGAATTTTAAAGATAGATGCAACATCCATCGCTACATTTCTTCTGACGGCTGTCATTGTCAAATATTCATAAGGAGATAATCTATAAGTATTGATCATAAAATTTCTAGTATCCTTGTATGCCTTAGGTGTTTTGAAACGAGACGAGTCATCAAAGAAATCAGGTAATGACCTTTTTTCAATCTCATGAATCACAGCAAAATCGAACCAAGATGCAAACGATGGAACCATCACTGGATGCGACTGTTTAGCCAAAAATCTCAATGCTTTATCCTCCAACTTCTTGGCCTCTTCTTCGTAATTTATCTCTGCAGACACCACTTGCTGCTGTTGTTGTGCCTGCTGCAAATGTGGCAAAAGGGGTGGCTCTGCGGTGGCACTGGTACCAGACATCTCCTCAGATGTAGGAGACCCTTCGTGCTTCATATTAGTGGGCTGTTCACTGTTCTCCATAATTCAAAGTGGCGCTAGGCAATCCAATGCTCCTCTTGTTTTGTATTTGATATATGGCCAATAAAATCGCTAATGAAACGCACAAAACTGTCCGGATCCTCTCTTCAAGGTACAATCGAGTACGAGCTTTCCAACTGTGCTATTTACAGAGTCCAATTGGCACGATTTGGTGTTTCAAATGGTCAATTTGGTTAATTCTTGATGAGTTTAAAGATTTCTCGTGAATCAACCAATTTCTTGAAGATTGTTTTTTCAATGGAAATTTGGCTTCCCGCGCAATGGCGGGTAACAGACACTCTTGATATAAGATCTATAAAGTATCAAACATGTCAGCTATAGTCAATTATCAATGATCAATCGATGTATATTCTACAATATCCTGTAATATTTCTGGGATGACTGCTGTTGAAATTCGTTAGATTTTGTACATTTTATCCCAGTAAAAGCTTGTGCCATTGTCACTCAAAATGTGTCATTGCAAATACCATTAATTGGCTCTATTTAATATATTTTATCCAATATACGATTAGATGTAGAAGAAAAAAAAATACTTCTCACGTTGTAGAATATATAATCTCGAAGAACGGCCATGCACTTCAATTATAGCGTTGCTCGAGTTTTTTTTTTTTCGTTATATTTTTTATTCGTAAAGACGAGAAATAGGTTCGAATGATTATTTTCTTAATGTTTCGTTGGATCATTCTCAACCAGTATACCTCTCACTGGACCTAAAAGCCTTTCAAAGCCTGCCTTGCCCAGTGTAGCTACCTTCGTCCTTTCAGTAGCTGTTATGGTGGCTTGTCTGGGTAAATCGTTCAATAATGCGACTTCACCAAAATAATCATGAGGTTTCAATGTTGCAACAACGCCTTCATTGTTTTTTGAAACTGTACATGCACCATACTCAATGAAATAGAAATTTTCACCGGTATCACCTTCACGAATAATGACAGACCCTGGTTCATAAATTTCTGTATCGAGAGCATCGGCTAATTTACCTCTGTCATAGTTGCTCAATCCGCTTAAGATTGGAACACTTTTCAAGAAATCATCATACATCATTCTCTTCTTAAATGAACTTCCTAATAAGATTCTCCTAAATGTAGTTCTATCCAAAGCCCAGATAACACTATCTGTAGCTGCTACTACAGTTGCCGCTCTTGGTGCGTTGTACATCAATGCTAATTCACCAAAACTAGATCCGGGTCCAGATGTGTTGACTTTTTGGGAATCAACGTAAAAATCAACTGTACCCTTTTCCACGATATAAAAATAATCACCTTCATCACCTTGTTTTATGATTTCAGTTCCTGCTGGAACATTTTTCTCTTCTAATGAATTAATAACCATCGTTGCTGATTCTGCATCTAACTTGTTAAACAAAAAATTGTTACGAACAGCTTTCTCTAACCTTTTGGATTGTTCGTCCGTCTTTTCAGAAAAATGTTTTGGTTTCCAATCTTGAATACTATCCGGTTGGAAGGTTTCTGCACTCACAGAAGTTCTTCTCAACGCATTGAAATTTATTGGAAGGTCTTCGTTGACTTGCAATTTGTGATCGTCCTTCCTAGCGGACAAATTGGTACCAGATGGCGAAGGAGCCACTGGGTCTACAGGAGATCCTGGACGATCGATCTTGTCTCCACTCATCGCAAATGCGCCTTTAAACAGACCAATATCTGATCCACTATGACTATTGCTCAAACTACTGGCACCAGACTCGGAATTCGTCATCATCACTCTCTGCTGCTCCAAGCGCTTATTGAAGTAATTAGCTGCGAACTGCAACACATCCCTTGGATTCTCCTGCTCCAGCACTTTGACAAACAGATCAATCTCTAACTTCTGCTCGTTTGTCAATGACATGGTGAAAAAAGCTCGTTCAAACTGCAAAAGAAAGCCCAAAAATTCTCTTAAGATATCGTTAAGACCACAAGATTGCACTGATATCTAATACACTCCGAAGGCAACAAATACAACTGGCTCTGTTGGCTCTGAAAGTTACTTTGTATGATTCTTGAATTGACAATTTTTGTTAACTCTTTAAATGTGAAATATCGAAATCCCTAAAAGCCGTCCGAAGTGATGCTGGCACGCTTACCCGACTAGCATGTAAGCATAATACTGGCCAATTTGACGACCTTTTGACCTGGTATTCCCAAATTCCTCAGTACTTGAACGCTCTCCATAGTTATGCTAGTCTGTCGGAGTATTTTAACATAATTTTTTGCCTTTCTTCTCCATATTTTCTCAGAGTTTTGTGTATAATATTTCAGTCCTCAAGGCTGGGACCTACGCCCATTCATGCATGTTATCCACAGCTAGTGAACCTGCAATAAATGCAAAGCTATACATCAAGGTGTATTGATGCCATGCCGCTTCTGTGGGTATCATAGATTGATATATACTTAATGTGCTTGCTGTATCACCTGATATGCGACAGTAATATTTTAACAATAATAGCAAGCTGCCCTCTTGAGAAAGTATAACACAAGTTCATGATAAATCATATGGTGTCCTTAACAGGTTTACATTGAACCTAGAAACTAGTACTGGTCTCAAAGAGCGTCACATGCGGTAAATTGACTACCCTACCTGCCTTGTATGCTTCGTTGGATCTGTCAGTTAACTCCAAAAGTTCTTCCTCACTTAAGATGACACTACCATTGCTGCTGACAGATGCATTTTTGTCACTATTGTAATCGAAAGTATTCATGTCACTGTTCAGTAGTTGAGCCAGTTCTTTTACCAATTGAGCATTAGAGATTTTATAGCCGCTGTTCGATGTTTGCAGAAACGACTTTTCATTCAAAGCCAGTTTCTTCAAAGTATTAAAATGTCCCATTTGAATAACTAGTTTCTCTAATCTACGTTTGCTGGCTGCTCTGCTCAAAATAATACTTTCAATCGTTTTATCACATAAAAATCTGTACACGATGACTGGTTGAGTTTGACCAATACGATGGCTTCTATCCATCGCTTGTAAATCAACTTGTGGATTCCAATCACTATCAAAAAGTATAACACTATCGGCCGCGGCTAAATTAATACCTAAACCACCAGCTCTGGTACCCAAAAGGAATATATCAGTTCCACCATTTGGGTCATTGAAGTTTTCTATTTGTTCCTTTCTATCTTCGTTTTTAACGGTACCATCAATCCTGCAACAGGTGTAATTCTTACAGTCTACCCAGTCTTCCAACAAATCTAACATTTTAGAAAACTGTGAAAATATCAACACTTTTCTACCTTCTTTGATTAAACGTGGTACAAGTTGATCTAAAACTTGCAATTTTCCTGAAGTTTTCAGTAAATCTTCCAATGTAACTTCTTCTTCTTCAATAAATGGAAAGTAAAGCGTATATGTGGAGTCAATGATTTCTCGTAATTGCATGTACAGATTTTGCACTTTTTTGTTTTTGAATTCAAGAGAGATATGCTTTTGATATAACTTATCCATTTTCAAAATGGTAGGATTTTTTTCATACCTTTCTTGTGTCTCAAGATCGTTAGATAGCTTATAGTTTATAAAATCACGAATTGACCTGTTTGAGATTGTCCCGATGTGCTTTGTATTTTTAGTAAAAAAGTCTTTGATATATTCTTTGAACAAAGTAACTCTTAATTTACGATCCAACGCTTTGAAGTAAAATTTTCTTTGCATATGGGTCATTGGACAGTTTATCAAATATTCCCTCTTTGGAGGTAGAATCGATGCCAGAACAGTCTTCTTCATTCTTCTCAACAAAAACGGTTTCAAAACAGAATGTAAATTGGAGATCATATTTTTCTCTAGTTCATTATTTATAATTTTATTAATCTTGGATGACCCAGAAGTTTGAATGTCTAAATTGGAAAAATCAAACCATTTGTTGAAGATCTCAAAATCAGCAAAAATATCTGGCATGATAAAATTCAATAAGGACCATAACTCAGAAAGGTTATTTTGTAATGGTGTGCCTGTTAAAAGCAATCTATTCGACGTCTTTATACGTTTCAGTTCGTTGATCAATTTACAATTGATATTCTTCAACCGATGACCTTCATCAACAATCAAAAATCTCCAGTCTCTATCTAAGATATTCTGGGCATCTCTGATGATAATTTCATAGGATGTCACGATTATACCCGTATTCTTTGTCTTTCTGAAAAAATTTGTCATCAATGTATTTCTTGCTTTTGGTCCTTTATTTGAATAGTACTTCAGAACTGGTAAATCAGGTGCAAACTTTTCAAACTCATTCATCCAATTATCAACTGTACTCAATGGAGCTGCAATAAGAAATGGTCCTTTAGTATCCATTTCGTATATGAAAGATAATAGTGCAATAGTTTGAATAGTTTTACCTAAACCCATATCATCTGCCAATATACCGTTTAGACCATTTTCATACAAGGTGATGAGCCAATTCAAACCTTCAAACTGATATGGTTTGAGTACACAATTTTTAAGCAGTGTAGGCTGACCTCTCAAATGCGCTTCCTCCTCTGTTAAGACTTCTCCAGATTGCTTCGTATCAGTATGAGACAAGTCATTATGTGTGAAGTTTGATGATTCTTGTTTTACATCGTTTTCATTCGACTGATTTGCCTTTTTGAAGAAGTTGAGAATATTACCGCCCATTCTTCTCTTTTTCTTTGGAGGTAATGCCTCCTCTTTAGCAAGTTTATCATTCTTGGAAAGTTTCTCGTTTTGTGGTTCACTACTCTTAGATTGAGCTGCTTGAAACTCTTCTTGTCTCTCTTTGGTCCTCTGCAACAATGTGTCAGATATAATACTGGAATACACCTGACTTTGCTTGACGAATTCATCCAATTTCTTCAATTTCAAGTCAACCGCAGCCTTGTCTTCCGCAGAGATCTCACCACTGTCGCTGTCATCAGTTTCATCACCTTCATTCTCGTGGCTGTGTGGACTTTTAGCTCTTGCGAGCAGTTTATCCAAATGTGAATCTTCTTCTTCTTCTTCAGAGTCCAATTCCACATCTTCAGCAGCCGAAATTTCATCCTGCAACCAGATTGGTGCATCTTCTCCATTCTGTGAACCGCGATCATCCTCTGAATCTGAGTTTGAGTCCAAGATATCTGGTGTCAAATCGTCGTCATCTTTCTCTGTGTAACTGAATTCGTGTTGCCTGTACTGGCTACGAGTCCTAGATCGAGTTCGTGTGGTGGTCATTGCTGTCTCTACAAATTTACGATCCTGTGAAAGATGATGCTATCAAAAAAAAGGCTAAATTTCCTTTGAAACGTCTGAAAAGACGTGAATCTTTAAAGGTGCTCATCGATCTTGAATCACCAATTTTGTCAAATTTCATCTTTCGCGTAAACTATAAGAATCGTTAAAGGCACACTGTAAGAGAAGTTTCAAAGTAGTTTGGAAGGTAAGCAGAAAGACCATGATACCATTGCAAATATTCAAATGAACAGCATCTCGTAAGAGCTTAATTTGATAGTGAATTGTGAGAAATCAGCGTAAAAAATTATGTAGAAATCAACGTGAAAAATTATGCAGAGAATTGCATTTAAATAGCGCTTACTTATATTACAAAATTGCATCTTTCAACGAGTCAACAACCATACCGGCGGTACTAGCAGTGTAGTAATCCCATTGCTGCCACATCCAGATCAGACTGGTGGTTGCTACCAAGATTGGTCCCATTATGCCTTCGCCCAATTTACAGGTACCGAAACCAAACCATTCGAGATCAAAATGAGCCAATGCAACGACATAACTGCAGAATGTCAGCTCGTAGACATGCTTTTCAGTTATATACAGAGCACCGTACAGTCTGATGATACTGGATATGATGGTCCAGGTACCAAAAGTACGTGCAGACAATGCAGTGGTCTCAGTTGGCTTGGCAGCATACACACGACGTGTCAGTTTGGTGCCCATGTAGGTCTGAACAGAATTGAACAGAGCCACAGAAGATATGAACAGAAGCCAGTATGGCAGGTAACCGGGTGGGTTGGAGGCCAATTGTGCCTTGACATATTCCACAAATTTACCAATTTCAATCATCTCGCAATAATTGATTCGAGTTTTATTGGACTACTACAGTTCGATCCAGAATTCTAAGAATCTTGCACTCATTTAAGGGTTCGTTTCTTGTTGAATTTATATATTCAATTATTTTGTCGTATAGCGATTTCCAACTAAACGAGTACCGAAATGACCATTGAAAAGTCTCGAATTAACACTCTGAAAAGTCGAGGAATGCACAGATCTCATGCATTTGGACTAGCCTATTTGAATGTTCATAGTGACTTGAGAAAGTCTTTTGCATGACAGTTCAAGCTCATTTCAAAATATATTGTGTGGTCCCATTCGATGTGTAAAATTTGTGTAATGGCCATATTTTCTTCAAGCAAAAAGGCGCAATTGATTTATCTTGGAACCGTTATATTCAATTTATTTGGCTCTTCTTCAGCCATCCTTCTCACTGTCCCATTCACTCTTTCTGTACCTCTGTAATTACTGATATTTAGTGCCTATTAATGCCTTTCCTATAAGGTACCGAGAAGCTGAAATTTGGCACTGTTAAAATGGAAAATAACGTATAAATTCCAGGCTGAAGGAAATTCAATCTGAAGGACGTCTTTCGAAAGCTCAAAGTAGTCTTTTAGAAGCCAAGTGCGACCTATATACACTCCCAATACCATGTCGGATGCCAAATACGATGCTGCTTTAGATCTGCTGCGCAGACTGGACCCTACAAATTTGCAGAAACATCTGAAAAATGTCATAGATTTGGAACCATCTTTGGCAGAAGACCTGCTGTCGTCGATTGATGTCTCTTTGAAAGTACAGAAGGATCCTGTTGCTCAGCAGAAGGAGTATTTGTGCTGTGATTACAACAGAGATATGGATTCATACCGTTCTCGTTGGTCGAATACTTATTTCCCTGAAATAAGTGCACAGGATTTAGAAGAATCACCATTCCCATCAGATGAATTGCGTAAGCTGGAACTCTTGGCCAATGATTCATTTGATGTGTACAGGGATTTGTACTATGAAGGTGGTATCTCTTCTGTATACATGTGGGAATTGGAAGAAGATAGTACCGATTTCGCTGGTGTAGTGCTATTCAAAAAGGAGAATAAAGGTATCTCATGCTGGGATAGTATTCATGTGTTTGAAGCAACCAAAGAAGACGATAAAAAATTCATGTATAGGGTCACTAGTACAATCATCCTTCATCTAACCGATGATAAGGGTAAAATGAAACTTGCTGGTAATTTGACGAAGCAAAATGAAAAAATTGGAAATAGTTTGATAGAAGGTTCTATTGAACAGATGCACAATGCTCATATAGCCAATCTAGGTTCGTTGATTGAGGATATTGAAATTCAAATGAGAACGATGTTAGAAGTAGTTTATTTCGAAAAAACTAGAGATATTTTCCACGAATTAAAGAATAGCATTCCTTCTACTGAAGAAATCAATAAGGATTCACACACCAAAATCATTGAAAGCTTGCAAAATTTATAATTCTGTAATCTAGAATCTAAATAGTTGCTTTCTTCCTAACCGTTTACATACGTCTATGTTTTGAATGATAAGTAAGCATGTAATGAGTAAACAATGAACTAATCAAATACATCTTTAGATCAAGGTGTTTTCATTCTAACAGCAAAAATCTAAGTAACTTCGACAAATTAAACATTGTAGTATTCGTTGCTCAAATATTGGGGCCAAGGAATCATTCTGAAGCTTGAGTTAAGGTCCATATCTTCATTGGCTAAAATGAAAGCCTGAATATATATTTTGTTCTTTATGATATAATTTCTTTTATTTGTATCATATTTCAGGTAATTGCCCCACAATGACCAATCTAATCTTTTGAAGAAGCTGAAAATTCCTAAAATCATTTCTTTTCTGATTTCATTATCAACTAAGCTTATTTTTTGATATAATTTAGGTAAACCTCCAACACGGTTCTGTTTGTCATAAAATATTCTAAAGGCCTCACCATGAGAATCAGAATAAGTTCTTTTACTTTCAATGAAAGTTAGCTTTGCTAAAATCTGCAAATATCTCACTAATATACTGTAGCAGGACGCTTTATCATCGATAGAAGATAAAATTATATTGAATAATTCACTTAGAAACTGAAAATGCTTCTTGAAGAAGATATGGAAGTTTATATCTTTCGAATTTAGTTTGGAACCCAAAAAGATAGATAGTTGTTGGATTTTCTCGCTATTTTCACATGTATATTCATATAAAAACTTGATGAAGAGGTCATTTACGAATATAGACCTAATCTTTTTAAGTTTCTGTTCAGAATGTAATAGCAGTACTCTGGAAACAAGGTAGTATTGGATCAAAATGTACAGTTTATCTATTTTATCCTCTTCTGTAGTTAAAATTTTATTATGACCTGGTATCGATAATAAAAAAAGATGTGAAAGGTACAAATTGAGGAAATACAACAGATTTTTATTTGTTTCACCTCTTGTCAAATTCATTATAGCTGTCCTTCTCGTCAAACAAACTCTCCAACTAAAATTGCATATATGGTTGTGTTCGAGAAACCCCAGTACTTTATTCAAAGGAAAGGTCTTCTCATAGGAAACATAAACTTTCAAATGTTTAGGTAACAGGTAATATTTGATGTTATTGCAAGGAAGTTTTGCCCCAGAAGAAGCTATCTTTGCGAACAGAATAGGATTTCTCCTCTTGATGATAACCAGCGCCTTTCTAAATGTGTTTCCAGTGATGTGGGAATAGATTTTGTTAGTAAATCTTGGAACGAATAGCTGCTAAATTAATGGATTTTTCTCACATACAATTGCTAGATCTAATTCTTCACTATAACTCATCCGATGGTTCATATTTGGGGGTTTATGAGGACAGAATTGCCTCATAAGATATACCAATATCCTTTGTAAGTATTCTTTCCTTTTATACTTGTCTCCAAGCTCTTAAATGAATGTACGCACTTAGCCGCCGAGGTTATAAAATGGCCTTATAAGCGGCAAAACATATAAAAAAATTATACAAGAAGGCAACAATATAAACTAATTTACATTAGGAACAACTTAACCATACCCTGGCGGTGTTATATACCAATCAAAGTTATTTTGGCTTCGTATATCTTGATTTAGCTGTGCCTTCATTTGTAAGATTGGGAATAGCACAGATAAAGTAGAACTTACAAATTAAAGGTCAAAAATATAATTAAAATAAAAATGTCTGAGAAATTAAATAAAAAATATTACAACGATAGCAGTTGTGTTCCTGAGTCATGGTGTGATACAGTGACAATGGGAAGAATGAAGCACTTCTCAATTTTATTGCTCTTCCATTTTAACCACTAAACCATGATCATCAACTTCGTGGATATCTAAATCAATCATTAGCATCTCTTCAATCATTTTCATAGAATCTTTATGGCCGCTACACTCATGCATGTGGCTTTCTGTGAACTTTCTAAATTTACTAACCAATTTTTCATAGTAATTTAGTTTTTTTTTCATGATTTGGTTTGATTTCAATAAATCTTCATAATCATTTTGCAATTGTAACTGCGCAATCTTTTTACGTTGTCGACATTTAGATGCTGCAATTCTATTCCTTTCGAGCAATCTAGCCCTTTTCCATGCCTTTGAGACTGGAAGGTTATTGGAACTGGTGTTGTTTTCAATTTGATCATGATCTGCAGATTGATGGTCTTGAGATGTAGATAGAGAATCTATGTTAGAATAAGTGTTTGAAGATGTGTGTGGTGGAGAGGGTTGAGAAACATCAATTTCCTGTTCAGATTGTACGTTTTGTGATTGTGAATCTGCAGATAAAACATTATCTAAAGTTTCATGGGGTTTATTAGAGTATAATGATGACTTATTGTCATTATTATTGTTGAAGTTAGCTCTAGCATATTTCTGTAATTTCTGAAACTGGTCAAACTGTTGTTGCGTGGCAAGGGAAGATTGATTGACCATTGGGATGTTTGGATGAGCTTGCTGTATGGTACTCTGTTGTTGTGGTTGGTTCAATACAACATTTGGTCCCATGGGTATCGATTGATTGGTAGAGTCTTGCCAGTTATTGTTCAAAGTTTGATTAGTGTTGAGACTCTTGTCATTTGCCATTGGCATAGTATTGCTGATGGCTGCAACATTATTAACATGTGAAGAATATTGATCTAATCTTGATGGCATGGGAGGTGGTTGAGTGCTATAGAGATTCTCAACAGTTTCTATATCTTCGCCTAATTGACCAATTTGACCATTAGAAATCGAGATTCCCCTTCTTCTTACTGGTTCTTTGTACCAATTCATAGATGATTGAAAAATTGGCGGAGAAGTAATGGGTAAATGAGATATATCCAACCCAAACGGTTGGAAAGATGGCGATAAAAGATCTTGAATCTGAGGATCATTTATCAAATGAGGATTATTAGTGAAATGAAAATTTGGGTATTGATTGATATTAATGTGCATTGCTGTAGTGGTATTATTCGAGGCCAGATAATTCTCAACTGCTGGATCGTGTCTATTGCTAGTATTAGTGGTGATAGTAGTACCAGTTGCATTATCTATTGCAGGGGAGAATGAAAAATTGTTCAGCCCAGAGGCAAAATTCGAAGGATTGTTGTTAGCAATAGGAAACGATGGATTTTGTACCTCAGCATTTGATAATTTGACAGATCCGTTAGAAATTGTATTAGCAATGGAAATTGAAGTAGAATCGGTAGAATCTGATAACGGTTTACCAATTACGGTAGTAGCACTTGTGGAATAACTTTGAGGTACCGATGTAGAGTTATCTTGGTTCGAAAAATTAGTAGAATTCAAGGAAATATCATTACGAGTTGATCTGAAATTTAGATGACTATTACCACGCATAGCGGTACTGTTGTTGTTCTCAGTATCCATTATAGGAAGGGAAATAGCAGAAGTCGACGAAGGTACTGTAGTTGGAGTAAAAGGTGAAACTGCGTTGGTACGTACACTACGATTTGGAATTGTTGTAGGTGACACTACATCAAGAGATGGCTCCTTTTTGCTGATATGATTAGCGATATGATTAGATTTTGGAGAAAAAGTCGAGTAAGATGATAATATAGGTATGTTGGATTGACCATCATTTTGACCATTACCGCCATATCCTCCCTTAACTAGGTGTTGGTTCTGAAAGGGCAACATACTATCACCGGACTGTACATTTTGAGGCACTAACCCAGATGCCACTAGCATCTGATTGAAGTTGGTAAAATTAGCATCCTGAATATCAGTATTACCTCTAGTGCTTGGGCTCGAGCTGCTCTCCATATTGCGTGGTGCAAAATCAGCTGGTTTTATGTCCTCGGTAGCCAGCATCCTGTTGGCCTGGTGCCCCAAAGTAGCTTCTACTTGGTCTGGTGCGACCTGTCTGTGATTATGGTTCATAATAATTCCACAGCTAGCCACAGATGTCTTTGCAGAAAAGCCACCAAAAAAGTCTCGTCAAAAGACTAGTATAATACAGACCGAATACAATTAGAGAGATTTGTAGGTGAAACCCTGACAAATTTCAAACTAAAAATTCCAAACTAAAACCTCAAATAAGTTGGGTTTTAAGCACGCTACCAAACCCGTTTTTGTTGCCCTGAATAGCTCTCTTTCGTGGCAATTAAACTTATGTAATAGCAAATGCCAACAATTTCTGTATGGTTCCTGCTAGTTGATGTGTCCAAGTAGTGGCTTGTGGTGCTAGAAAGTGTTCTTTGGAAAGGCTTAAAACTGTCTCTTGAAGGTTTTGGCTTATTATAAAGCGGAACGACTCAGAAGACTTGAAATCTCCGAGATCTGGGAAGTGGTAGCGCCGGGCGCCAGCTTATTTCAATGTGACAACAATTTGAAACACTCTTAAAACAATGGATGCTTGGCGTTCAAGATTGGTAGATATAAGGTTGTCATATTTAGTTGATCTCATTGCAACATGTTAGAAAAATTTTGAAAGGTTGTCGATCTAAAAAAACCCAAGAAAGAACGGTGATTTTTGGCCAAGAAATGAGATTGTTCACTCCAGACCCAATTCTAGTCGTGCTGCTACGAGTTCCTTTCAATTCAGCACTTCTATTGCATGTATTTCTGTCTAATATTATAGTATGGTCTCTATATTGTTTGTTGAGGGAGCGAGAAGAATTTGTTGGTGATAGCAGAGTGATGACAGTAAATAATAGTACGATGTCTGACATGTTTAGTGGCGCCAGCGTCACTAAATATGAGTATGTTACTACCACCCAAACTCAAGTTTCAATCTCACAGCTCAGTGTAATGACTACTACCACTGCAACCAGTACAGTGGTTCCGACTGTGTCTTTGCCAATTGAGTCTTATAGATCTAACTTGTCATCATTTTACCTCACAGAATGGTACAGTAGTCTGAATATTTCAGCATATTCCCAATATTCCAATTATATTTCAAAAAATATAAAGGCTATAGAAGCAATTTCAGCAGGTGTTGACACCTTTATACTCCAGCCATTGAGCTTACAAAATGAAGTTCTCAGTTCGCAGGTTACAGATCTAACAAATGATCTATTCATTTTGGATACATCAAGAGATGGCAAAATAAAAGAATCCAATATATCAATCTCCATGGATTTTCTTAAGGAAATAGAGGAAACATTCAACTCGGATTTGGAGGATTTAAAAGAATTGTACCAACAATTTCCTTCTCTGGATGTCAGTAGTTTTCAATTGAATGCAGCTGTCGCGATATTGAATTCAACGAGTGATGAGACAATAGGAAACCATTTACAAAAGAGACACATCTCTAATCCTACTCGAAAGCATGATAAACTTCATAAAAGGTGTACATTGATATCCATCCTTATCTGCGTTTCTTACCTTGTTTTATTGACGATTATAGAAATCTATACATTCATTGAATACAAATGGAGAAAGAATATTTTAACAAGTTCTGTCAAAGATTTTGTAATTATAAATACCAGTGAGAAGAGCTCAAGTATCTCTGATATCAGATATCAACTCACTAACTTCACAAATCAATTGCAATGTACACTGAATGATATTTTTACATTCAAGATATCTGAATACTTCTTCCCAGCTGTACATAAATTCAACAAATGGGCCCCATATCTTCAGAGTTTTTTTGGTACATGTGGGAATATGTTGTATTTGCTGACTTGTCTAGTATACTATACGCAATTAATACGTTCCATCATTATATTTTCAACTAACAATAAATCTACAACAAGTCTGATTTCCTCATCACATCTTAGAAAAAGATCAAACAATATTGGTAATACGTCTAATCCAATTTATATACCACAAGAGCTTTACCATAGTGTTCAGGACAAAATGGAAACTGATCTAGATCAGGTAAATGGCAATATAACTGAGATCATTGACAGAATAACCATATCGAATAAATTCATCGATATAGATCCCTGGAAAAACATTTCCATGTCGTTCAATAACATTCCTTCTTTCAACTTCCCAAAAATACTCACTGATACATATCTTGTTGCATTAAACAAGAGAAACTTCTCAAGTGACGCAAATTCAATCATCAGTTGTACAGATCAAGAGTGTAATTCAATCCATGAACGTCCAACAATCTGGACAGACCATACTCTGTATGACAACAAGCAAACACTTGAAACATTTGATCAAATTACCAAACTCATCATTTTGATTTGGGGAATTTGTGTTCTACTGTATCTCGTAATTGAGCAAGCAGTCATATATATGTCGATATGACATTATCACTTTTACTGACATGACCTAATATACTTTAATTCATTCAACTTTTATATTTTTGTTTTAGAATGTAATTTAAATATTCAAATAATAACTATAATATGCCATTGAAAAGAGACAATTGAACTCAGATGAACAGAGAATGTTTCAGGTGAATTTTATGTATTTTCTATGAAGCACTACAAAATATGCTCCATAACGAGATTAAAACTTGTTATATACAAAATCAACCGACAAATTCAAAGATCACATCCATTAAATCTCAATAAATGCATACAATATCCCAATGACTTCCATTTGCATATGTATCATGCCACGGTTTGTGGTACAACAACGGTTTTATCCTAAGAAATCCGATTTGTGCCTTTCGCGATCATTGAAAAAATTTCATGAATTTTTCAACATTTCAAATCATCGCCAAAGTGGTCTTAAGCTAGCTTTATAGCGGTCATTACTCTCAGTATTGCTCTTCCAAGAGGTTGCTAGTGAGCATATCCATTGAATAACAAAAAAAAACGTCTTTTCAGGCTTCGAAACCGTGTTGAAACAGGTGGTAAAAGTTGATATAAAATTATCTCTATTACCGTCTGGTTTCGCAAAGTTGCTTTCATAGAGTCAGTAAATTCACTGTTTGACGTGCTATCTGTGTTTTGGTGAATATTAGCGCTTTGCTTGGGTATTTTGTGCAATCTTTTGGTCTCGTTTAGGGTCGTTTCAGATTGGAAATATCGATAAAATTTGTGCTGCTATACATTTGATTTTATTTCTTATTGATAATGGCACATAGAAAGTTGCAGCAGGAGGTTGATAAGGTCTTCAAGAAGATCAACGAAGGTTTAGACATCTTTGACACATATTATGAAAGACATGAAAATTGTACAAATAATCCATCGCAGAAGGATAAGTTAGAATCTGATCTGAAACGAGAAGTCAAGAAACTTCAAAGGCTCAGGGAACAGGTCAAGTCGTGGCAGAGTTCTCCTGATATTAAAGATAAAGACTCCTTGCTGGAATATAGGCGATCTGTTGAAGTTGCCATGGAAAAGTACAAAGCTGTTGAAAAGGCTTCTAAAGAGAAAGCATATTCCAATAATAGCCTGAAAAGGTCAGAAAATATGGACCCTCAGGAAAGGAAAAGGAGAGCTGTTTCAGATTATTTGTCAACACAAATCGATGAATTAGATAGACAATACGAAGCTTTACAAATTGAAGTTGATCGACTTTTACTCTTAAATAAAAAGAAGAAAACTGCTTCCTCTGCGAATGATGAAAAAAGAGAACAGCTACGAAGTCTTCAAAATAGATATAGGTGGCATCAGCAACAGATGGAAATTGCACTTAGATTATTAGCAAATGAGGAATTAGGTCCACAAGCTGTTGAAGATATTAAAGATGATATCGATTACTACGTAAAATCGAATAATGAACCCGATTTCGTAGAAGATGAAACACTCTATGATAGTCTTGATCTCTTGGCGAACGAAGCTATAGCACATGAAGTAGCCCAATCGTTTGCTTCTCAATCAAATGATGAAGACACTGATACATCAAATCTTTCGAAAGATGCACTAAAGCAACTGAAAAAGGAACAGAGAAAAGCTGAAAGGGAAGCCAAAAAAGCTGCTAAAGTTGCTGCCAAATTAGGTTCCAAATCTCCTGTAAATGTTAACACAGTACCTGCAACAACATCAGAAGAAGTGAAAGAAGCTCCACAAAGTACAGCTCCTATAATAGAAAAGATTGATGACAATCTGAAACTATCTAATGCCTCAAGTATACCACCTTCTTCCGTTGATGCAACACCGACATCATCAATAGCGGTATCTGCATCTTCTACTGCTCCTACTACAGCTAAAAGTACACTTACCGATTCATTGATGTCTACTAAATTATCTTCATCTTCTCAATCCTCAGATATAGACGGACCTCTGCATATTCACCAAGTGAAAAATGGTACTTCAACCACGAGCACATTAAAACCTGCAACAATACCTATCAGACCTGCTGGTGATATGAAATGGAATATTGCTGCTTCACACAGTCTCGAGAAGGAGAAAAAAGTTAAAACTACTGCAAATACTGCTCTAGCTGCTACTGAAAATATCTCAACTTCTCCCTCACCTAGTAATACTGCCGATTCTGTTATTAAAAGTAGTCCAACTAGTACAATAAATACACCAGTACTGGGACATCCAAGTTTATCCACTCCAACAACAACAAAGAGTTCCGTATATGCTTCATCTAATTCCTCCTCAACATTGAACGCTACTAACCTAATTCAAAATAATCGTACATTTTCAGCAAGTGGTAACAACTTTTTAAATCAACTGAATGGTGGTAAATTAGACTCTCTTCAGGAACGTAAACAACCTGATACTGATATTCAACAAGAACTATCCAAAAAGAAAGATGACTCTACCTCCAAGTCTGAATTGGATGAAACTTCTCAGCCTGAAAAACAACCACAGCATCTTTTAGTGGATGATTATGAATCTGATACTGATGATGACGTACTCGAAGAAGATTCGATCAATGAACAATCAGATGTTAATAATATTGAGAAGTTGAGTGATAAAATAAAACAAAGAGATGAAATCAGAAGTATATTATCGAAAGAGCAAGAACTTTTATTACTTCCGAGTGGTATCCAACAATTTATATTGGCTAGTGAAATCAATAAAAATGTTTTGAACAGTCTTTTGAATGATATTGGTGGCTACAGAAGATCAAGAGATACATGTTACATTCCACGATTAGACCCCATTCCATTAGGTGTCAATCCACCAACTCCATTAGATGCATTTAGATCTACTCAACAATGGGATGTTACATGCTGCTCTCTGCGAGACCTCATCATGTCAGGAAAACCTGAAGAAGAAAAAAGTTCTGAAATATTAGAACAGTTCAGTAAATTAGAAACTTTTACATTATTTTACAACTACTATTTTACTGTAACACCACTCGAAAAAGATTTGGCTTATACAATCTTGAAACAACGTGGCTGGAGAATTTCTGCAAGTGAAACTATGTGGTTTTCAAGGCAAGGTGAACCTAAGTTGTCTAATGCTCTATATGAAATTGGTGATTATAGAATATTTTCATTGGAAGACTGGACCGTCCATGAAAAACTAAACTTCAAGTTAGATTTCGGTTTTCTCAAAGAATCGACACTAGGATCCACTCTTAGCTTAACACCCTCAAATCCTGGTGATAATGAATCAGAAACCCTTTCACATGGCCAGCAATTGTTGCAACAACTGAATAAGGGCAAATTAACAACGGCCAATTAAATGGCAATTTGAACTGTGTTCACGTCTTTTTAATCTCTTGCAATGACTTTTATTATGTTACTTTAGCACATATATCATCCATATTTATGTAAATGTTAAGGAAATATCTTTGACGTAATGCTTTTCTTCGTCA
Organism: Yueomyces sp. D-C8-1; assembly: GCA_031771845.1. Lineage (NCBI taxonomy): Eukaryota > Fungi > Ascomycota > Saccharomycetes > Saccharomycetales > Saccharomycetaceae > Yueomyces > Yueomyces sp. D-C8-1. Next base: position 121,820 of record JASCNY010000008.1, on the reverse strand, counting down.
AACATATTATACTTCATTAAATTTTTCTTATTATTATGTAAAATTGTAAGATATATAATCTTTCAGCTCTTAATGTATTAAAACTGACTGATTTGAATCTTCATGCAAGTATGAAATAAAGAAATCTCAAGAACCATTTCAAAGCGTGGTTCTCACGTATCAAAGCAAAATAAATAAAAGGTTTCTCATGCAAATGTATGTTTTATTTTAAAATCATTATGATAGTCACTTGTCATTGGAGTCTATATTTTTGGTTTCGATTAAATGCCGGAAGAGCCAAATTTCTCTGCCCAATCTTCATACCTTTCAAGCCCACTTCTCGAGACAGATGGTTTTATATGTTTCAGACTATTTGTAAAATCATAAAGCTCTAATGGTCTGATATGCTCAGTTGGGATATCAAGTAACAACTCACCTAATTCCCTCAAAGGACCCATTGCTGCATCTTTAGCGAGAGAAGTTATATCACTTCCCGAATAACCATCAGTTAATTCAACTAAAATATCGATGTCAACCGGTGACAGTTTATGCTTTTGATATTTAAGTAAATTCTCGAATTGAACTTTTCTAGTCTCGTATTCAGGTAAAGGAATGTATTGCCTTCTTACAAATCTTCTTCTAGCAGCCTCATCAATAGACCATGGTAAATTAGTAGCTGCTAAGATAAGAACTCTTTCGTCATCTTCACTTTTACCAGCAGCTGCATTAGATAATGAAGACCATTGAATCAAAAATTCATTCTTGATACGTCTACTAGATTCATTTTCACCATTTTCATCTCTGCTCCCTAAAATCGAATCAATTTCATCAACAAATACGATTGATGGCGAAAGTTTTTTTGCCAAAGAAAATAAAGCTCTTACTAGCTTTTCACTTTCACCAAGATATTTTGACGTTAAACTGGATGCACTGATTGAAAAAAAAGTTGATTTTGATTCTGTAGCAACAGCTCTTGCCAACATTGTTTTACCAGTTCCTGGTGGACCAAATAATAACATACCTCTAACAGGTTCACGTAAACCACGAAACAGGTCAGGCCTTAAAAATGGATAAACAACAGCTTCTTTTAGTGATTTTTTAGCATTATATAAACCCGCAACATCATCCCAGTAAACTTCGTCCCCATGAACAACAATTTCATTGAATATTTGTTTTGCAGCTGTTTTATCTATGCCCGGGATACTAGCGATTATATCATCTTCCAATTCATCTTTCAAATCCGGTGAGCTGAGATTTGAATTAGATTTTCGAAGTTCATTACTTGCTGTTTCCGAACGTATAGGCAAGGATTTTGAATCCTTATATTGTGTGGATTGTGATGTAGGTTTTGAGTGTGATGATTTGATTTTACCTTGAGATTGAATTTTCCTTTCTCCTCTGGTCTTGTCTTGTCGTAGATTTGTCTTATGGTATAGATTATTTGGATTTGGCCTCAAATGTTGTTGTTTCGATATAGTGTGGGATGGTGCGGAAGAAGAAGATTTCTTTTTGAGCCTTCTTGTTTGCGATGGGGAAGATGTGGAAGAGGATGTTGTAGGTTTCGTATTAGCAGACAATTTACTGAAAACAATTTTTGCTGCAAGTTCAGAGGATTGTTTATCCTTTCCAGCCTTATATTTAGTAGTCTCTAATAGTGTTTTACCAGGTAAGTCTGCAGAAGTTAGAGAATGATGGTGTTGTGATTCCTGATATGATGAAGATTCATGAACTTTTGGTCTATTAGTTCTTGAATTTATGGAAGGTCTCTTGGTACTAGAAAGTTTCTCAGTAGAATATGATTTGACTTTTGTCTTTTCTTTGATCTGGTTAATTCTGTAGGCAGGGGAATCTTGAACTTGATTTGGTTCCGAATATGATGTGTAAAGAATTGGTTTAACTGGCACTTTTAAACGAGATGCGGCAAGATTATTGTCATTATTGTCATATTCATCAATCGCCATATTTGAAAAGGATGCATATAAATCATTTGTTTGGGAAGTAGTAGGTTTTAGAAAGGGGTTCGTGTTGTTATCATTAAAATTATAGGTTGTGTTGTCATGATTGGAATATGTAGATGAGTTAGTATCTTCTAAATGCTCAGATGAGCTATATTTTGTCCTTTGTGAAGAAGAAGAATGCGGTATATTATTATGATCCAATGTACCTGGAGACGATCGTGTAGACATCGATTTGTATCCTGTTTGTGCGGTAATATTATTAAAGTTATTATTGGTGTTGTTATTAGATCGTCTGAAATCGTGTACTTGCAATTGTTCTTTGCTACGTAATGAGCCTAAAAATTTTTTGGCAGGAAAGGACTCAGAGTGTTGAGATCCACTACTATCGAGAGGTTTACTCTGCATCAACTGTATGGTTCGAGCCAATGGAGTACTCTGAGATGGCTTCAGCGTCGACTGGACATGCGAAGAAGACAGTACTTGGAAGTTTGTAGGCAGCGAAATGGAGGGATTCCCCAAATTTTCACTGCTACGCGATCGATTACTGTCCAATTTGACCATCTCATTACCACTACCACTTTGCAGCTTATCCAAACTTCTCGTAGCACGGTCGTAAAGAATCAAAACACCATTCTTCAAAGCAAGTTCATCTTTCGAGTATGATTCAAATTTCGGGTACGTCTGTTCGATACTGTTCAGCCTGTACAGCACGTTTGTCGTCAGCGACTTCCAACCGTTCAATGCTTGCTCTATCTTTCCGTTCTCCTCCAGTTTCTGGTAGTATATAGACTCCTTGGCGGTGTTGCCATACAGTTCTGTCAGCTCATTGAGCAGTTGTGATTGCTTCTTGGACCTGAAGTGGGTGAAAAAACCGCCTGAATCCATTGCAACCAGCCGTTTTGCCCTGTTCCCAGCGTAAAACAGAGTGTTCTAACCACAGATCAAACGTCCTTTGGGCGTTCTGGCACGGTATCTGGCTTTTTGATCTGTCTCCATAGTTAAGCTTTTTATATATGTGATTTTTCAATTTGACGTCTAAATAAAGTGCAGATTGCGGAGTCGCCCTATAAGAAAATGTAAGTGACAGTAATTATTTATAGTGAAAACATTAAATGAAACGGATTCAAAAAGCACTGGGAACCACGTCTAGCTTGGTAGGTTCTATTGGAGGGCTAGAGAAATGACAGAGAATAATATTTGGCTTCTTTTTGAGTACGTTTTCCCACGATTTTAGCGCTTTTTATCGAATTTTCAGGCAAAAATAATATTTAAATATTTATGTACAGTCGCACAATTCATGGTCATATCTTGGTTAATCCTAGAAGAAGTTGAGACAACTTTGAGCTTAGGTGAAAAACAAAGACCACAGGAAGATTGTTAGACCCACCGATACTTTTGCAGCCCACCATACGTGTTGAATAGCGAATGGACACACTGTATAGTGGAATTCCCATTGTGACGTCTGCGTGTTGAAATGACCCGTTACAATCCCAGTTGCTCCTTGGAAGTCTCCCATCATAGATCTTACTGTGATTTCTTGAATTTTTCCCTGTGACAATGGGTTGTCACTTTTGGATGACGCTTCCCAATTGTTATTATTATTTGGATTCTTCTCGTAGGAGGTCTCACACCCAACATGATCATGCCCTGTGAGGATCATACCTGGTTTTCCGTTTTTGAAGACGATATCTAGTACTTTGTTGGATACATCTTGGCTTAAATGGTTTTGTGATCTCAATAGATGCGCTTTGTATGGTTCCCTGGGGTACACTTCTGGGTAATAATTGAATAATGGTCCATCACTACATAAACCTTCTGGTTTATAAAATGGTATATGCGTCAATAGAATGGTACTACCAGTAAATTCTCTAGCATTCAATTGTTCCAAGAATTCCCAGTTAACTTCAATAAATTCCGGTTGTAATGCAGGTCCCTCCAAGAGCATAGAATCTAATACAACAATCCTCCATGGATGATCGGTATCACGATCGTATTCGATCCAGAAATTGTCCTTACCAAACAATTGCTCAAATCTAGCACGATGTTGGTATGTCACATCTCCAGAGTAACCAATGTCATGATTACCAGTTAAATTCAAAAATAAGTAATCTTCATTCTCTTTATCCCATGAGTAAACATCAGAGTACGAATAGCCATAATTCCACGGTTTAGGCGTAGTTTCTCTAATGGCATTGAATTCTTTGCCCCACTGATCCCAATTACACGAATAAGTACCGTTTTCATCGTGATTTTGTTCTCTAATAGTGTTCAAAAACGATGTATCCCTCTTGAATATTCTTTCCACGAATCTATTGGTTCTATTGTAAAATTCTGAGTCACCTATCCATTGAGATGAAAATAAATCACCCATCACTGCAACAAAATCTGGTTTTAATCTGGATTCTATCGTGTCAAAGATATGACCCAGATAGTAATCATTTGCCCATATATCCAATCTTTTCAGATACGAAGTTTTTGCATAAGGTCCATTGATCTGTGGATCACCAAAGGTTACCATATGGATATCTTTAATTTCACTATTGTTGAAAGAGTTCTCATAAATTGGTCTATCCTTATCCTTCAGCATCTTCTCGGTAGCATCTGAGAAATACCTTCTAGAGTAGTATTGAAGTTTTTCCCATAATGGCGAGGTCGAAAGATCAGGATCTCTGTTCTTTCTAGCACAATTCCATGAACATTGTTGTGGATGAATTGATGGATATGTGTGTATATACACATTTAAAACGACTGCGCAAAATGTAGTAAAAGAAGAGAGCAGAAATAGACCCACTTTAGCCATCTTCAACGAAAGTAATCTCGATTCTGCCAGGCTTCACACTAAATCTGTTTGTATCTTTACACTCAAATTCGGTATCAAATTCAAGCTAATTTTGAGCTAATTCTTGCACAATAACTATAAGAATGAGCAAATATCTTCCTCTACCACCAATTGAGTCCTCAAAATCTGGTGAAGTGGTTTAGGGTTGAGCAAATATATGATTTGTTCTTATTCAATAAAGAATTATTTAAAACCTTTAACAGCGAGAATTGAAAAACTCCAAAAATGCCAAGAAGATTTAGAAACTTTTATAATTTGTACTCAACCATTTCTTTCCATGTCAATCAATACTCTTTGATGGAAAATGTAAAATGTATACTAATTAATATACATAAGTATACGTTATCTGTGCAGGTACAAGAGAAACATTAAACATAAATATAGTACAGTTATATAGATATAGTTATTGAAATGGCCAAAAAAAAAAAATTAGTAGGGATAGGCTTTTCAGCTGAGCAGTGTATCTACAGGTATTAAACTTTATCAAAATTGTGAAACACACCGAGACTGTGAAAGCTGTTATACCAGCTTAACGTTTGCTTGAGTATTTTGGTTTATGATTATCGCCCAAAATCAGTTCTTCAAATACTCTTGCTTCTTCAGCTTCCTCGGGAGATCTTCTGGCAGAAGAAAATTTTTCAGCAAAGAAAAGCATTGCCTTTGCCTTTGAGATACGTTGTTTGGAAGGAACTGATTTATCGTTCAGAATCTTGTTACAAACTTCTTTTAGTTTTTTCTCTAATTCAAACTTTGACATTGCCCACATAACACCTAGTGCTTTACCAGCCATATCGTTTTCAAATTTAGCTCTTTCATATTCATCTAATTGTTCCGTATCAACATTGCTCATCTGTTCAATAGCCTTTTGTGCTTCAAGACCAGTTGATAATAGGTTATAGGTTGCTTTGACAGATCTAGCATTTTCCCTTGCACCAGTGAAAAATTTTGAGAATCCAATAGTCTTTTTTGATAAGATGAAATTACTTGCTCTTGTCTTGTAAACATGAGCGATCAAATAAAGTAGTTCTAAACCAAAACTTTCTAATTTTAATTCTTCAATCTCTTGATCTAATTTTAATGTAAATTCCTTGAGATGTCCCTCTTTGACTGCAATTAAATAGTTGGTGATCTTATCATCTAAATTTTTAGCTAATTCATTCACTTGTCTGATAATATCTTCTTTCCTTCTCTTTTCCATTTCCATTAATTTTTCCTTTTGTTCTTTATTCAGTTTGCTAGTGTTTTGTGCAGCAAGCTTTTCATCATGCTTGGTAATTTCACCATTGGATTTATCATTGGCCTTTGTTGTATTGTCTGTGGAAGCTGCTCCACCAGCACCATTCAACTCTTCTTCTGCTTGTGATAACTCTTTGAAGATTGAGAACTCACCAATCCAACTCTTAAATCCATCACCACCAAATATCATGGTAAAATATTCTTCTGCATCTTCAAAACCCTGTGATGGCACCGCATCCTCTTTACCAAATTGGTCGTATTTAGCCTTCAATTGAGGGTCTGAGAGTACTTGATATGCTTCACCAACTGCTTGAAATTTTTTTTGTGCATCTGGATCATCTGGATGTTTATCAGGATGTGTTTGCATAGCTTTACGACGGTAAGCCTTCTTGATCTCCGCAGGTGTAGCTTCAGGTGTGATGCCTAGCACATCATAATATTCCATATCTTTGACCATTTTGATGTATTATTATGTTCGATTTCTATTACTTCTTGGTCAATCTTGGTTCAAAATTTATGGTTTTTGCACTGCAAATATCGTAAAATGTGTGTTAATACCAGTAAACTTGGGTTTTAGCGTCTTTTCTTGACTTGTAGTGGCTTTTAAAGAGCGTCGAAACTCCAATTTTGCTGTTTAAATACTTTGAGATCCAGTATTTTTGATCATCGGCAAAGCGTAAAATATGCTGTAAGCAACGTTAAATATAGCATTCTTGGCTTAGAGTGCAATAAGATATGGTTTTGTAGTGATGTTTTCCTGATGGCAGTAAATTAATAGGACATATATCGTTAAAATACTATATAATATTTGTAGAGTGTTTCAAGAAATCTTTGGTTTGTTCTTGAGAGTGAGTTATAGTACCATTTAATGTATTTGAATAATTTATATTATGACATGAATTTTTAATCTTGAAAAGTAGCTGAGATTAAAATTCTGCCTATCGAGTTTGATTTTACAGTATTCTGTTGATTTTATTGGATTGTAATTTTAATGTTTTGTAATATCTACACTTTTTTTGTAGTGACATTATAACATACAGTCTTGCACAAGTATACAAAAAGTATACAAAAGTCTGTTATATCATGGACAGAATAACATTCAATTTATTCTTCGAATAATTTTGGTTGATAATTTTCGTATTGCTACTAATCTGAAGATGTCATATAACATTTAGATTTGTGAGAGAGAGATAAATAATAAATATATATAGCATATCATGAAAGCAGCTATTCTCTCATGAATTCAATATATCAGTAATTAGTTTATAAAACGTAGTTGAATGATCAATTGTTGAATCCTTAAGGTACGATAGCCATTGCAATGAAACTGTGTAAATATCTTTGTCCTGCAAAAGAATACTCTTCAAGTATGGCAGATCATAGAACACAAACTGGTGCCAGCCACGATTATACACAAAGAATGCCAAGCATATGAGATACAATACGAATAACCGTTTGATGATGGTGTACAATCGACGTAGAACGTTTATTGCGATCCATATACATATTCCACAGCTGCAAAACATGAAAAGTGTGGGATGAGACTGGCTGAGCCTTGCCAGTGCAGGCACAACTACACGTACTATTCGTATTATCGTGTGAACGATACGCAACAGAATCTTTTCGAAATCAATTTGTGCATCACCATTCTCAGTATTTCTGTCCATTGTGCACAACGTATCTGTATTTATACACTAGGTAGCTTGTTTTACTATGTATCTTGCACTTATGTACTTATCTTGTACTAATGCACTTACTTATCTTGTACTTCTGTACTTACTTATCTTGTACTTATATACTGAAATCCTGTCTATAAAACTACTTAATACGCGCTACATTCCAACTACCTGAACATACACAGACAGACCAACGAACGACGTCTAAGCAGTCTGCAATGCACACTTCCAGCTATCATCTTACATGAAAATGCAATACGCAATTCACTGCCAGCTACGAAATATACAAATTTTTATATAAAATTGACCTTTATCTTACAACGTTGCTCTAACGACAAATTACATAACATCAACACTTGTAACACCCATTTTACCACTTCAACAGGTTTCATTCCATAAGACGCGCGGCAGAATTGAATGCAACACCAAAGACCCCATCAACGAACGTCTTTGCACTTTCCAGATTAACACCACATCGATCTTGCCTCTTGCCAGAACATCAAAGAATAAGAACGTTTTAACTAGAGGAACACACCGTTAAGAACGTGTAATAGTAACAGAAGTAGTAGTAGTAGTAAGTAATACTAATTGTAGAGCACCTTCCGCCCAATGAGTCCCACCAGAAGACAAGTTTTGTCGTTGTACAAACAACTGATCAAAAATGCTTCACACTTCTCTGATTACAACTTCAAGAACTACTTTCTGCGCAAGACAAGAGACACTTTCAGAGCCAACCGTGCTTTGAACGACCCCAAGCAGGTGCAGTCGCTGTATACCCAGGGCAAAGCTGACCTGGGCATGCTTAAGAGACAGAGTGTCGTCTCACAGATGTATATATTCGACAAGCTAGTGGTTGAACCCACCAACGACGATTCTGCGTGATAACTTTATGTGCTTCATCTGCTCGACAATTTCGATTACATCTCGTCGTACATACATACTTCATATAGTTCATAAATACTTCAAACTTAATACTCAGCGTAAGTACATTGTTTAGCTAATATCCCAATTGTAGTAATTCAACGTAGCTGTCCGTATCAAAAATAATGAAAAATTCTATTTCAATGAAAATTTTATTTTATGTACCACATTTTTATTTAGTTTCACAATTTATTTAACACAACGAATCCTTTCTTTTGTTTCATCTATCAAGATTACACCAAAACCATACCACTTGGGAAAAGATGAAAAGAAATAATGAAGCTGCAAGCACTCAAAATGCCAAGCACAGATTGAATGAAGATGAAAAGATCAAGAGTTTGTTCAATGCTAAAATCTGGGATGAAAATTTCAGAAATGAAATGAAAACGACTATCAACGATTCTAAACCATTCCATTGGGGTACCATCACAGATTTATTCGATGAAGATTTATTACGTTCTGTACGTAAAGAAATTGAAACTGAAATTCATTTCAATGAGAAAGAAACTGATATTTATCGTTTGAACCAATCTGGTGATTTAGCAAATTTATCAAGAATGACCAATGAACAATTGCAAAGGTTACCAAATATTTATAAATTACGTGAATTATTATACTCTGATCAGTACAGAGATTTCATGTCGTACATTACAGGTTCAGGTAAATTATCTGCTAAAAAGACAGATTTAAACGTGGCCGTATACGATAATGGTTGTCATTTACTACCACACGATGATGTGGTTGGTTCAAGAAGAATCTCTTTTATCATATATTTGCCTGATCCTGATAGAAAATGGAAATCTCATTATGGTGGTGGTTTGAGATTGTATGATTCCGTTGAACCTAATGTTCCACAAGCTGATCACATCGCAAAATTAGTACCACAATTTGATCAAATTGCTTTCTTCCATATTCAGCCTGGTCTATCGTTTCATGATGTTGAAGAAGTTAAAGTGGACAAGCATCGTTTATCGATCCAAGGTTGGTACCATATTCCACAAGAAGGTGAAGATGGTTATATTGAAGGTGAAGAAACTAAATGGATCAATAACTACATTACCAGCTTATCAGAAGATGATAAATATAAAGTTTTGGATTCTTTCGATTTCCCAAAGGAATCAAGATCAATGCTATCACAAACCCAAATTAGATCCATTGAACAGGTTCTATTCAACAAGAATAATTATTTCAACATCTTGGATCCTCAATCTGCTTCGTCTGCATCTAAAATTGCATCCATTGTTTCAGATTCTCTCAAACTTTCAACATATGAAAAAAATTATCTATCCAACTATATTTCTGCGAACTATTTGACTGAAGAAGGTATCAAATCCTTACAGGAGCGTTTTAGTGAAACTTCATCATTACAATTAGAAAATTTTTTAAATGATGAGAAGTCAAAGCTACTAAAGGATCTGATTAAAAATGATGAACTTGAGAAAGAATGTCCATACACTGTTAAAGATGTTCAACATCCATGGAAAACTGCTACACCATGCCATAAAATGAAATATTTGTACGTCGATGGTACTTCATATGCCCAGTATCTGACTAAAGAAGATTACTCAAAAGCATTAAATAATGAGGAACAACCAAATTTTGAACTTGTTAGACAGTCAATCGAACAATCAACGAAATCTGAAGATTTAAAGACAGAAATCGAACTGATTAAATTGGTTGAATTTTACAAAAGTACAATCTTTAAAAAATACCTTGCAATTTTAACATTATTGTGCCCATTGACGGAACAAATACTTATTAGAAGATTTAGACCAGGTAGCGATTTTACAATGGCTACACATTGTCAAATCAATGAATCATTATCCAATATTCAAGGCTTCGTTGAAGCCGTATTAGAAGGTACTTTGTGTTTAACACCAACTGACGGCTGGGAATCTGGTAAATTAGGAGGTTATGAATTATATATGATAGATGAAACCATGACTGATGATAACGATGATAAAGAAGATGATTCATTAGATGAAAACTCTAAAAGATTAGAAAAAGACGTTGAAGATACAACAGTTTACCGTGATGATCAGAATCATGATACCGTTTTAATCAACAAGCCAGCGAACTGGAATTCTTTGAACTTAGTATTGAGAGACTCAAGCGTTTTAGAATTTGTCAAATATGTAAGTTTCCATGCAAAATCTAGCAGATGGGATTTGAAAATGAAATGGGATGTAAAATCAATGGATGATGACGAATCTAATTAGTGGATGACTTGTGCTTGCCACTCATTGTATAATATGCCTATATATTTATCTTCCTGATATATGAATGATATGTACGTGTATACAAGTATTAAATAGCCATATCATCAAAGTATTATTGTTTTAGAAAATATTTAAAGAAATTTTAAAACCTATTAGTAGTCTATTGACCAGAATTAAACTTTGATGGGAAGGCAAAGACAAAAATGATTTAAAACAGGATAGGAAATGGATCTTGAATTAAAAACATGTTAAGAGGATAATAAAAAAAATAAAAGCTCCAAAACTATTGTTTTCCTGTTTCAGAAGATTCCTTAAGTGGATCTTCATTCATTTCTATAGCGGCACTATGGCCCATAGACTCTAAAACAGGCATGAAATCAGACATGATTTTGGCAGAAGCTTCATAATACTCTAATTGAGCTTTTGCTAGATCTTGCAAATTGGCTAAGAAATTGGCATTAGCTAAAGTTTCTTGCATGACTATAGTAGCTTCTTCAGTAATTTGAGCGAACTCATCTTCTAAAGTTTCCATTTCAACTCTCAAAGCAGCTTCCTTTTCAGGTTTTGCATTTTGCAAATTGGTTCTTGCTACATCATATTGTAATCTCTTATATTGAACATCCTTACGATATTTATTTGCCTTCTCTATGGAACCAGATAATTTTTCTCTCAATTGTTTGTTAAATCTGGTTTTGATCATGGTATCTTGGTTCAATCTAGCTTGAGCCAATTGAGCTTGAGTATCACTATAAGACATTAGAGCAGCTGAAACAGAAGTATCAGATTGTTCGAATGTCTTATTCAACATATCGCTTGCTGTCAAAGCAGTCTTGCTCAATGCATAATTCAAAGTCCTTGGATCTCTGTGAGGACCTGGTGAGACTAGTATATTCTTGGCTTCGTTACCAGAGGTAACTTGAGACAATTCTTTAGCCTTAGTAGCCATAACTTTGGAGAAATCATTTACAGAATCAGATACGTATTTAGGGTAATCGTATGACTCGTTTTCATAGATAACTGTGATCTTCAAAAAATGTTCAAAGACCATCTTCATGGTGTCAACCTTATTCTCCAATTCAACATATTCCTGTGGCATTTGAGAGATATCAGTCACTTGGCCCAATTTTTCCTGCACCAAACGCTGATAAGCCTGGGCATTACCTGGCAGATTATTCGACAGCTCCTCTGTCTTCTGGTACACATTGGATCCAATCTCCTGTAGTTTTTGGCTCAAGGAAGAGGTAAAGCTGTTGAAAGACATGTTAGTGTGGGCTAAAATGGTCAATTCTGGACGTATTGGGCTCGTTCAAAAGTCGTTTTGTAGAGCTTCTAGAACCGTAATGAGCGTACTAGCTTGGTAGACCTTGGAACTTGAAGATACTGCCACTCTCGAACGGTTTCGATGCTTGCAAAATATATGATTTTTCACTTGGTTTCTCCACGGTATCCTTTAGCTTACAAGGCCCTTTCGGTACCAACTGGACTTGGCCAGGAAACAAAGTGACGCAAATTATACTGGTTTGTATAAATTTATTTGGAGCACAAGAGTAACATCATTGGAATTTGTTTTGAATTTAGAGTCTTTACGTATACTATGAGAATTTTTACTAAGCTTCTACCCATAGTTTGGTAATAATTGGTCCTTCGAATTGTAGTTATTTCTTCAAAGACTCACCAAAAATACCTTGGAGCATCCTCATTTGAATCTATATCAACACATCCCATTGAATTAGGTCCTTGCGGATGCTTTTTGTTGCAATTTACATTGACTCTGCACTGGATCTCTCTTAGACGCATCACCTTAAAATCTCGAGAAACTGAAAATTTACATATATAAAATCAATATTGCACCTCCAAGATCAAGTTCACGTTCACGCTCTCTTGATGGCTTGGTTTTACAATTGCCAGGGATTCAGTTAAGCAAGGAAAGGTGGAAGGAAAATGCAGTATTTGGTAACAGTTGGTGTAGGTATTGTTACTGTTGGTGTGGTTGCCATTTTATTAGGCAAAAAAAGTGCAGCCAAAAAAGTATTGGATGGGTCTTCTGAGTACCATTCTTTCCCACTTGTCTCAAAGAATGTGTTGTCGCACAATTCTGCTATATACAGGTTTGGATTGCCCTCTTCTGATGCAGTTTTAGGACTTCCAATTGGTCAACATATTACCGTCAGAGCCCATGTTGATGGTAAACACGTTATACGTTCATATACACCAATTTCATTGGATACAGATGCACAAGGATATTTTGAAATGTTAATCAAGACGTATGAAAAGGGTGTTGTGTCTAGATTTGTTGCAAATTTGAATATTGGTGATTCCATTGAAGTTCAAGGTCCAAAGGGCCCATACTCGTATAGGGCAAATATGTTTGCTAAATTGTGTATGGTTGCTGGTGGTACCGGTATTTCACCAATGTATCAGATAATCAAAGCAATTGCAAATAATCCAAAGGATCATACACAAGTTTTTTTGTTGTACGGTAATGTTGGATACGACGAAATTTTATTAAAGAATGAATTAGATGATATAATGAAACAAAATCCAAATCAATTCCATTTCCATTACTTGTTGGACAATGAACCAAGCAATAAATTAGATTGGGAGTTCCATTTAGGGTATGTAGATGCAGAATTGATGAAAAAATATTTCCCTAAAGCTGATGAAGACAATATTCAATTGTTATTATGTGGTCCACCACCAATGGTTTCTAGTGCAAAGAGGAATGCAGCTGCATTAGGGTTCTCAAGACCCAAACCAAGGCCATCTGTAACAGATAAGGTGTTTGTATTCTGATAGAAGATACCATGCAGAAGGTATCTTTGTCTTTAATTGAATACCATGGACATAAATAGGACTATGTTACATAAAATGTTCGTACGTAGTTTATAATTGCTTTTTCAAAAAAATATTTTGCTTCTATCTCCTCAATTCTGCTAATTTTGATAAACGATCATCAACAGCTTTTGAGAAAGATTTTTCTTTAACAATTGGATCTAAAAGTTTTGCATGAATACCACGTAAAGCCTTTAAAGCATCATCTTCAGAAATGACACAAGAGATATTAATTTCATTTGCACCTTGTGAAATCATTTCAATATTAATATTTTCTTCAGCTAAAACGGTAAACATTGTACCTGCAATACCAATATATTGTTTCATTTGTTTACCAACTAATGAAACAATAGCCATATGTCTAATGACATCAACTTGACCAATTGGACGTAAATTTTCAACGGCTTGTTTTAAAAGTCTATTAGTTTCATGATCAGGTATTGATAAAGCCATTGAAACATGAACTTCTGAAGTTGAAATCAAATCAATAACTAATTTAAATTTATCCAAAGTTGAGAAAACTTTTGCTAAGAACCCATGTGATAAAGTTTTCTTATTTGAATGAATATTCATAACAACCATATTATCCTTTGTAGTGATAGCGGTTGCACCTCTTCTTTTAGATTCAAGATAAGTTGGAGTAAACATTTCAGGTGGATGTAAAGGAGTACTTTCTCCTTTACGACCGATATTATCAGGATAGATGATAGTACCATTACCCATTGGATTTTGAACATTTTTAATTCTAATTGGAATTCTAGCTCTAATTACTTGTTCCATAGTGAAAGGATGAATAACTTCAGAACCGTAATAAGTCAATTCCGAGGCTTCCTCGGGAGTAACAGAGTCCAATAGACGAGCTTGTGGAACTTTACGTGGATCAGCAGTGAAGATACCATCAACTTCTTTCCAAACTTGTAATTCATCTGCACTTAGAGCAACAGCAACGAATGCGGCGCATAAATCTGTATAACCACGACCAACACCGTTTAATAGACCCATTGGGATCAAACCGAAAAACCCAGTAATTACAGGTACAACTTTTTCTTTAGAATCAACGAATGGTTTTAATTCATCTTTTAATGCTTTAACTAAAAAGATGTAAAAATTATTGTCTAGAGTATCGTTATTAGTTTGATAATCTGAAGGGATGATATGTGAAAGATCAACCATAGAAGCTTTAACACCTCTATCATTACATAGAGCAGTCATATACAGACAACTTAAACGTTCACCAACTGACATGATAAGATCTGTAGTACGGATAGAGACTTCACCCAAGACACGAGAAGCATCTAAATATTTGATAACTTTATCTAAAGTGATATTTGTCTCTTTGATAAGATTTGTCTGTAAAACAGAATTATTAATATTTTCAGCATTTGCGATATGATCTTGTCTGATTGCGGTAATGATTTCAGAGTAATCCTGATCTTGAGCGGCTCTATTGCAACATTCGAGGAGACGAGACGTAGTACCTTCAATTTTTGTGTATGAAGAACGTGCAGAACACACTACAGCGACATTATTTTTGATGGTTTGTGAATAATGTTTGATGATATCGTCAACAATTTGAATACTAAATTTACCAATTGAAGTACCACCAAATTTTTGTACAATCCAATTTGAGCTTTCCGAATACATCTCAGGGTATTTGATCTTGCTGCACTGATCTTGAATTTGATGGGTGGTTGAATTTGAATGGTGTTTGATATAGATCTCGAGAGTGAAAAAACACGTGTTTTAGAATGATAAAAACAATGAAAAGAATAAATCAGTAATAATTGATAGTTTAACACAACAGAGCATCGCAGAATGTCATCAGCAAATGTCAAAAGAGTACTGAATGCATTGTTGAAAGATCCAGGAAATCAGAAATGTGCAGATTGTAAGATACAATTACATCCAAGATGGGCATCGTGGTCATTAGGAGTTTTCATATGTATAAAATGTGCAGGTATACATAGATCATTGGGCACACATATCAGTAAAGTGAAATCGGTGGATCTGGATATCTGGAAAGAGGAGAATCTGGAGATGCTGGTGCAGATGCAGAATAACGATGTTGCAAATGGATTATGGGAGGGGAAACTCGAAGGACATTTGAAAATGGGTATAAACGATATGAATACGTTGCAGAATTTTATTAGAAATAAGTATGAGAAGAAACAGTGGTACAGCGAGGGGAATATGAAATCGAAGACCCAGGAGAAAATGCAGCAGACACCTTTGAAAGAGATCACAGAACCACCATTAAAACCTGTGGAATCTATCTCATCTAATGAAAGTTCCAAGAGTAATCGTGGTAGTTTATTACGTCTGGATGCGACGAAACCGAGTGTGAAACCAAGTGCGAAACCGAGTTCGAACAGACCAGATTTGAAGAAATCTATACTGTCTTTGTATTCTAAACCATCGGGATCAGTTGGATCGAATATTTCGTTGACGCGCGCTTCGACGAGTAGTAGTTTGTCAATTGATGATGATGAGTTGTTTAAGAATGTTTGGGGATAGCACAACTAACCTGGGCGAAGCACAGGTTAGTTGTGCTAAATTGTGCGTCATAACTAAATTGTGCGTTAGCACAATTTAGCGTGCTGCATCGTAGCTAAAGTGTGCGTCATAACTAACCTGTGCTTCGCCCAGGTTAGTATTGTATATTCTAGTAAATTATGCTTCAGGAGCAGTACATAATACATAGGAGACTTGGTATATACAAAAGAAGGATAAGAGATAGACATAGAAACATAAACTCGACAAAGTCGAGTTTATGTTATAGGTGGATACGAATACATATACTCGGCTTCGCCGAGTATATGTTATAAAGGCATAGGAATACATACACTCGACTTTGTCGAGTGTATGTAATGTAGGCGTAGTACTATAAACTCGACTTTGTCGAGTTTATAGTTTGAAGACAAAGCCTCGAACTAGCCGACTTCGCCGGCTAGTTCTTAGCCGCTGGTAGGCAACCCCACCCCGACCTTAAAACTATCATAAATCAACCATTGAAAACTCGTCAACGTTCCAATCATAACAATCCTCACTGGCAACCCATTCCACAAACCAGCAAACCCGATCCTCCTGTAAATCTCCCTGCACGCCGCGCCCATGCTCTGCCCGGCTTTCCGCTCGACGTTGACTTTGCTGACCATCACGTCGGCCGGGTGCGACACCACCGCGCACAGGATGCCCGCCAAATACCCGCCGACGAACGAGACGCCGACCTGCTGGGCGCCGCTCAGCTGCGCCTTCGCCACGGGCAGCCGCGCGTACAGCGCCGCGACGATCCGCTCAAACGCCGTGAACTTGACCATCGTGTACGGGATCTGCCGGCACCACAGCGGCACCAAACCTTTGTAGAGCCCGCCGACACCTTCAGCAGCGACGACAGCGCGGATCCCGCCGCCAACACCGCCGGGGAACACCGCCGGCGGCAGCGTCGTCTGCTGGCGCACCTTGACGGCCTCCAGCGGGCACAGCAGCACGTCCGCCAGCAGCTCCGCGGTGCCGCTCGCCGCCAGGTACACCGCCGTCGGGGCCGTGCCCGCCACGCCGGGGAACCAGCCGGCGTACACATGCTTGAACAGCTCGTAGCCGCCGTACTTGCCGCCGCCCTGCAGCGCGTAGCCCGCCGCGGTCGCGCCCGCGCCCCGAAACACCGCCCGCAGCCCGCCCTCGCCGCGCACGATAGCCGCCCAGCCCGCCGCGTTCGACCGGTACAGCCGCGGCGCGACCTGCCGCCGGCACTTGACCAGGTCCAGCGGCGTCACCGCTGCGTGCGTCGGCCCGCACGCCACCACGCCGCCCAGCGTGCACGCCGCGTAGTACCGCCCGCTGTACAGCGCAATCCCGCTCTTCTTCGTCTCTGCCATCTTTGCCGCCCTCCGCCCACCGCCCACCGCTCACTCACCAGCAATACCCGCCGCCCGCTTATATACCCACCCCCCGCCTCCCTGCTCTCCCTTTTGGCTCCTCGATTTGGCTCCGTTCTTTTGAAAAAGAACCAAAACGTCAAAACAAAACTGTCAGACCAAACTGCCGGCCAAAACTATCCGGACGACTCCCGTAAACCACTCGGAACATCGAATCTCGGAACGTCAATGAAGAATAAGTGCAATTAGATTAGATAGACATTAAACATTAAGTGTATAAACATTAGATAGAATTCACTCACGCCAATGTGCGTAAGCACATTGGCGTGAGTACATTGGCGTGAGTACATTGGTGTGAGCACAAGCGCTTACGCACTTGTGCTTTGATTGCTGAGTGCAAATGTGCTTACGCAAATGTGCGTAAGCAATTGTGCTCAGCATAGCTGTGCTGCGCACAGCTATGCTTCGCTTCATAAAAGCACAGGCACATCCTTTGAATACCTCACCATCGTCGCATGGTGCAACCCGCCGTACATCACTGCCAAACCGAAAAATATAACCGTAAACAACATCACGTCCTGCATGTGTTGGCCCATCTGCTCTTACGACACTTACAACAACTCTCCCACACGCGCCGCCCTTTTATATCTGTGCCTGTCGGCTCAAATTCAATCTGTCATTGCAATTTCAGTTACAATTTCAATTTGTCAGTTCCAAGCACTCCGAATGGACAACGCGCTGTTCCGACACATCCGAGACACATTACACAGACCCTTCTTATCTCCGAATCATACCACTGCGAAGCATACTGTAGCGAGTATAGCGAGTACTCTAGCTCGTTTCACTCACTAGAGTACTATGTATGTACTGTTTTACTGTTTTACTATAGACAACAGCACATACTACCTAGTACTACTTGTACTTCCTATCTTGTTCATAAGGAGTAAGGAGTTCACACCACCAGATCCACAGGCACATGTTATGCATTTGTATTTGTGTTTGTGTGTTTGTACAGGCAATTGACGTAAATACTAACGAATGCTCTAACGAATGCACTAGCGAATGCTCTAAACGCTCTAGCGAACGCCTAACAATCTTGACACAACACGCTTCGCTCTTGCTCGCTTAGTCTTGCTCGCTCGCTTAACTATACAAACAACAAATTCAATAAACCACATGCCCACACCATACCCACCATACTGGCACATGCGATTATGAGTTATACCACGCCAAAGGCGCCCTTTGGTGTTCGTGCAAACACCAAGAGTTTGAAGAGTTTGAAGAGTGTGGACTCTTTTGAATTGTATTTTGATGAAAATTTAAATAGTGCAATTGATCGTATAAACGGTGATAACAAGAATACAAGTGCAAAAGCAAGTGATAACAAAAATGCAAGTGCAAAAGGAAATTCAAACATAAGTACTAAAGGTGGAGAAGCAGATTTCGAACTTCAAGATTTTAATCGTAATTCTGTCTCTACAGATACTCATCCACTTTTACAAGACAATTCAATCACAACTACTTCAAATACATCCGCACTTGCAAGATTACTACGAATATTCCACAAGACTCCCGTCGCTCCGTCAGAACGAACAATAATACCGTCCAACCCGACTTCTGTCTACTGCACAAACGAAATTTCAAATGCTAAATACAATGCATTCACTTTTATTCCAACACTGCTGTACGAACAATTCAGGTTCTTCTACAATCTGTACTTCCTCATCGTCGCGTTGTCACAGATAATTCCGCCCTTGCGAATAGGTTACCTCTCTTCGTATGTCGCTCCACTATGTTTCGTGCTATTCGTTACCATGTCAAAGGAAGCAATTGACGATATTCAAAGACGTCGTCGTGATAATGACGCAAATTCAGAGACGTATTTCGTTTTACAGAAAAATACGCTCGTTCATAGTAAAAATTTAAATGTCGGTGATTTGATCCGTTTAAACAAAGGTGATCGCGTTCCTGCCGATTTGATTGTGTTGAAATCAACCGCCGAAGATTCGTCAGCCTCTTCTTGCTCCGACTCTTCCTGCTCCGACTCTTCCTGCTCCTCCGAAATATTCTTGAAAACTGATCAATTGGATGGTGAAATTGATTGGAAATTACGTTTCCCACCTGCTTTATCGCAGTCTCTATCAGATTCTGATCTCTCCAATCTGACTATTATCTCGTCCCCACCAAAAAGAGATATCCATACGTATGTCGGTAAAATTTACGACCAATCAAACCAAAATTCAAACCCTTTATCCATCGATAACA
Source organism: Yueomyces sp. D-C8-1 (assembly GCA_031771845.1). Taxonomy (NCBI): domain Eukaryota; kingdom Fungi; phylum Ascomycota; class Saccharomycetes; order Saccharomycetales; family Saccharomycetaceae; genus Yueomyces; species Yueomyces sp. D-C8-1. The sequence goes on along the minus strand of JASCNY010000008.1, from coordinate 102,020 downwards.
CTCTATGGGCAAATACTGTACTCGCTTCAACTGGTTCTTGTATCGGTTGTGTCATTTTCACCGGTAATGATACTCGTCAATCTATGAATACAACTGCTCCATCTATTAAAATTGGTCTACTTGAACTTGAAATAAATGACGTTTCAAAACTTTTATGCATTTCTGTATTCCTTCTATCTATCATTCTAGTACTTTTCGCTGGTTTCCATAACCCTGATTGGTACATCGATATCATGCGATACCTTATCCTTTTCTCAACAATCATACCAGTATCTCTTCGTGTCAACCTCGATCTGGCAAAATCTGTCTTTTCATACCAGATCGAACACGACAATTCCATCCCAAATACAATCGTTCGTACAAGTACCATCCCAGAAGATTTAGGTAGAATTGATTATCTTTTAACTGATAAAACTGGTACCCTAACACAAAATGATATGGAATTGAAAAAAATTCATATTGGTAACATTTCATATACAACTGAAACTTTTGATATCATTTCAGATTCAATAGCTAAAAAAAATAACATCCCTGCTTCAAGGAAAGATCGTAATAATAATAAAATCATTGATTTGATCAACACATTAGCATTATGTCATAACGTTACACCTATTTTTGAAGATACAGAATTAACATATCAAGCTTCTTCACCAGATGAAGTTGCCATCGTTAAATTTACAGAATCTGTTGGTTTATCACTATTCAAAAGAGATCGTAATTCTATCACTCTTTTACATGAATCAACTGGTACTACCATAAATTACGAAATTAAAAATATTTTCCCTTTTAATTCTGATACTAAACGTATGGGCATCATCGTCTATCAACCTGAAAAACATGAATATCTCTTCTTGGAAAAAGGTGCAGATACAGTAATGACATCAATTGTAGAGAATAATGATTGGTTACAAGAAGAATGTGATAATTTAGCTCGTGAAGGTTTACGTACTTTGGTTATCGGTAAAAAAAAATTAAGTTCAAATGAATTTAATATTTTCCAAAAAAAATATAACGAAGCTTCTTTATCAATGGAAAATCGTGATCAAAAGATGTCAAATATCGTTTTCAATCATTTGGAAAATAATTTAGAATTATTAGGTGTTACCGGTGTTGAAGATAAATTACAAAAAAATGTTAAAAATACTATCGAACTATTAAGAAATGCAGGTATTAAAATTTGGATGCTTACAGGTGATAAAATTGAAACTGCAAAATGTGTTTCAATTAATGCAAAATTAATTACAAGAGGTCAATACGTTCATATAATTACAAAATTATCTTCTCCAGATGGTGCTTTGCAACATTTAGATTATTTGAAACAAAATAAAAATACTTGTTTGATTATTGATGGTGAATCATTATCAATCTTTATGGATCATTATGAATTAGAATTTTTCCAATCTGTTGTTAATTTACCAACTGTTGTAGCAAGTAGATGTACTCCACAACAAAAGGCTGATATTACTAATTTAATTAAAAATCGTACAGGTAAAAGAGTTGCTTGTATCGGTGATGGTGGTAATGATGTTAGTATGATTCAATCTGCATCAATTGGATTGGGTCTTTTGGGTAAAGAAGGAAGACAAGCTTCTTTAGCGGCAGATTTCTCTTTAACACAATTTTGTCACGTCTCAAAATTGTTACTTTGGCATGGAAGAAATTCATACAAGAGAAGCGCAAAATTAGCACAATTCGTCATGCATAGAGGTTTGGTAATTGCAGTTTGTCAAGCCGTTTATAGCATTTTTAGCGGGTTTGAACCTTTAGCATTATACGAAGGTTGGTTAATGGTAGGTTATGCTACCGTATATACGATGGCACCAGTTTTCTCATTGACATTAGATCATGATATAAGTGAAAGTGTCGCTTGGGTTTACCCAGAACTATACGAAGATGTAAGAAATGGTAAAAGTTTATCATATAGTACATTTTTCACTTGGTGTGCATTAAGCATCTATCAAGGTAGTATCATACAGATGGGATCACAATTCGTCACTGGTGTGGACAGACAACTGTTCAAAAAAATGGTTGCGATCAGTTTTACAGGTTTAGTACTAAACGAACTAGTAATGGTTGCAATGGAAATATATTCATGGAATTGGATCATGATTTGTAGTATAATCACTACGTTGGCTGCATATATCGCAAGCATACCATTCTTGCAGGATTATTACGATCTGGGATTTATCAAGACATCGATATTCTATCTCGCTGTGACAATTATCGTTTCTCTGGCAATTGTACCCGTATGGGCCGCAAGGGCACTACACCGTAAATTCAACCCACCAAGCCATACAAAGGTACAAGCATTTGATGGATCTGTATAAAACATACAAGGTACAAGCATTTATTATTTTTTTTACATCCATCGAGAAGATGCGGTTGTAGCACTTACAAATAAACCAAATCTACACTAAAATCTGCATCGTCACCACGCATCAGGCTACAACCTGCACGAACCAACATCCTCCATACACACTACTGAATATTCAATATTCAATATTCAATATTTAACTTCCAATATATTATTATTATCATTATCATTACTATTATTATTACTGTCTCTGATCATGTGCCCGGGGACCCACCACATCTTCAATATGTGGCGCTAAGTCTTTAAAATAGAGGAATTTGGCATTTTGCTTATATAAATACCGTCCAATGGTTAAGTAAGCAAACTTTCTTTCTTGAACATCACCAAGCCAGTCAGCTCGTGGGTTTAGCAAGCGTTGGAGAATTACAGCCATCCAGCCAGCCATGTTGACGACGACGAAGGATTCCAGGCTAGAAGATGAGCTGAAAGTGAGTTTGAAGAAACGCAAGAAGCTGGGAGATCAGCAGCAAGTGGACCTACCACGGTCCAAGATACCCAGATTGAACAAGCCAGAGTACAATTTCACCAAGTTTTGCTACCGTCATGACCCAGATATGCACCCAAGACACCCAGAAAGGTCCCGTCCTGAAGGTGTAGACATGTCCAAACTACCACTCGATGCCCAAAATGATCTGAAGACAGTCTTTGAGATATACCATCGCTCGCCATCGCACATACGTCGGTTGATCTGGGATGGGTTGCTGTCAGATTCGTGCTTTCCACAGCTGTCGTATGTGTCGTCACAGGTACATTCTTTGATCAAGATTGATTTCATAACGGCATTGCCTCGAGTGATTTCATTGAAAATCTTGAAATATCTGGACTGTCAGAGTTTATGCAGAGCAGGTCTCGTTAGTAGAGAATGGAAGGAGTTGTCAGATGATGACAGCCTTTGGAAGCATCTGTGTGAACAACATATTGATCGTAAGTGCAGAAGTTGTGGATGGGGGTTGCCATTGTTAGCTATGAAGAGGACGAGATACGTTTACACCGGTGCATGTAGGAATGTAGTGAGTAGATATCCACCAACTACAATATCGGTGCCATCGTCATCAACACTACCAGGAAGTGCTCCCAGGAAAGAAGTAGATACCAACAGAGCAAATGTATGCAGCACTTCTCATGGAAATGCACACCTTTCGTGCAATAGTAGAAATAATGGAGTACCACAAGGACGACCCATGGTATGCACACATCCGAAAAGAACTTCAAACGTAGAGACTAAAGAAATAAGAATACCTTCTTGTCCAGGATCAGAATATTCACCCCAGACAATGTCATGGAAATATGTCTATAGAGAAAGATTCAAAGTTGAAAGAAATTGGAGGAAAGGTCATTGTAAAATTACAGAATACAAAGGTCATATGGATGGTGTGCTTTCTTTACAATTCAATTATAGATTATTATTCACAGCATCATATGATAGTACCGTAGGAGTTTGGGATCTTTGCACAGGTAAAGTCGTACGTAGATTGCCAGGCCATACAGACGGTATAAAAGCACTTTATTTTGATGATCAAAAATTAATTACAGGTTCTTTGGATAGAACAATTAGGATATGGGATTATAGAAAGGGTGTATGCATTGGTACTTATCGTGGACATAGAGATTCCGTTTTGAGTGTAGATTGTTATCAAAAATTATTGGTATCAGGAAGCGCAGATTGTACAGTAAGAGTATGGCATATTGAACGTAGGACATGCTACACATTGAAGGGTCACTCTGGTTGGATTAATTGCGTGAAATTACATCCACGAAGTTTCTCTTGCTTTAGTGCTAGTGATGATGGTACTATCAGAATGTGGGATTTAAGAACAAATAATTGTACTAGAATCTTCAAAGGGCACGTTGGACAAGTGCAAAAAGTCATTCCATTGACAATCAAGGACATTGAAGATTTAGTTGTAGATATAGATGAAGAGGCTGAACATACCCACAAGAATGACGATCAAGTTACAGATGAGAATTCATCGAATACGGCTACTAACAACACAAGTGCAAATGCAAGTGCAAGTGGGAATTCAAATGTGCAAAATGAGGATGATTTAGAAAATGTTAAATTCGAGGAAGGTATACCGTATCCCACACACCTAATCTCCTGTTCTTTAGATAACACAATCAAGCTATGGGATGTGAAAACTGGTAAATGTGTTAGAACTCAATTTGGTCATGTAGAAGGTGTATGGGATATCGATGCTGATAATTTCCGTATAGTTAGTGGTTCTCATGACGGGAGTGTCAAAATATGGGATTTACAGACTGGTCAATGCATTCATACATTTAGAGGTACTAAACGTGTTAAAGAAGCTAATGCAGGTAATGGCAGTAATGAAGATGAACGTTCGGTTGTACCTATTGCATGTGTTTGCATTGGTGATTCCGAATTTTTCAGTGGTGATGAAAGTGGTTCTGTTCAAAGGTACAACTTCGATATCTAAGAACAAGTACGTTCTCTCTCTCATATATGTCGAGTTTCATAACGTAAATGCATAGTTGGTGTTGAACATCAACATATTGAATCCCTTCAGGGACTTGAAGAATATATATATATATATTTATATAAATCTGACTAATATCAAACTGCATAGTGAAAGGATGCTAGTGAGAAAGTATCATCAAGGTACAATGCAGAACATCATGAACGATCGAAATGATACAAAGATGAGAAGGTACATTTTGGTACACTCAATCTTTGATTGCTGCAATAACTTCCATTTCCAAATCTACACCTAATGGCAAGTCACTCACACCAACGCAACTTCTAGCTGGTTTGTGCTGGTTGAAATACTGAGCATACACTTCGTTGAATTTCTTGAAATTATCCATATCTTTCAAGAACACATTAACTTTAACCACAGAATCCAAATCTGTGCCAGCTTCTTTCAAGATACTCGACACATTGCTGAACACCTGGTGTGCCTTGTCCTGGATGGACCCTTGAACAGGCTCGTTGTCCTTGGTGAAGGGTATCTGACCAGAGACGTATACTAAACTGTTTCCCTGTGTTATCATGGCCTGCGAGTAAGATGCAGCTGCCGGTGGTGCCAGTTTAGTGGCTACAGGGACCAATTTGCCCTTGGCAGCGGTCGAGAGTGATCTTGCTAGAATACGAGTTCTGAACATTGTACAACCAGGTAAAAAATTGAAAACCGTACAACCAGATAGAAGATTGAATGGTGCCTTTCAATGTAATATCAGTTTTCCAATTTTTCGTGGACACTTTAAAATGGAAAGCGCTGGATATTTAAAGGTTTAAATATTCAAAGCTTGAATTAAGATTTTTCTGCTTGGCAACTCCGTGACTTCGAGAAGGGTTAAATACAAATTTCAAGCTGTAAGGAAACAAAGCTTAAAGTTCGGAAGTAATCAAGTCTTTACTGCTTGAAGTTTGAAAGTGATCAAGTTGATAGCTGCTTAAAGTTCAAAAGTTCATTGAACTCACAAAGATTGGATATCATACTGTCAACAGTTACGACGGAGAAGGATATATAGATGAGTAGAGCAAGCAAGATTACATTTGGACTGTCGTGCGCTTTTGCAGCCACAAGCATAATAGCCGTGCATTTGGTGCAGTCCTTAGAACGAGAGACGCTGCATCAGGGACCCATCAAAGACGCCAAACGTCAATCTGAACGTATGCGTGTACAGCAGCGTAATGCTGCTGAGCACGAAGAACAGGCTAGACGTGAGGCCGAGTGGAGAAAATTACAGCCTGTAGACGACAGTTCTGGCTAAGAATCCCTCAAACCACGAGAGCACTATCGACACAACCAAGATGTCCCGTTTTCCCTATACATAATTGTGATCTACCTAATATGTAATTTATAGTGTAGCTGAGACCGTTAAGCACTGTTTCGAGCTGTTATAGCACGTTAGAAGTAGTTCATTTTGACCCCAAAATCACTTCAAATAGCAAACTTTAAAAAAACCTTTAGATCTGAGAATTTGAATATTTGTCACGTGACTGAATCCACATTTTCCCATTGAGCAAAATTTGAGAATGTGAAAAATTTGAGATGAAAAGGAAAATGGAAGGAAAATTGGGTGCATTTGAGCACAAAGAAGTGTCTATAGAAGCAACAAGCGCACTTTGGAACGCTTGCTACGGTTTGTATTCGAGATCAGCGGCTCATTTGGTGCATTTGAGAAAAAAAAGCAGGAAATTTGGTGCAGGGAAAAGCTCAGAAACGTATATTACACTATTTTCAAATAGTATTTCTACCACATACATTTAGAAATCAGACAAGATATGCATATTTCCACGAATAGAGTGCCGTACCAGCATACAATCGTGCACCAGGAGGAAGACGGCTTGTCAGACGGTGATTCTGCGGATTTTGATGGTGGTTCATCCGGTCTTATGGATGGGAGGAGGTTTCATCAATACGTTTCGAATAGCACGCATAGCAGTGATTCAGGTGATAATAATGGTAATCTTAATGTTACTCGAGTGACTACTACTTCTCATATAAGTTCTGATGTGGATGGAGCATCACCTTCGACACATTTTATCAGAAATATGAATGACCCATCTGTTGCATCGCCTTCCACTCATTACATCAAAGATATGAACGACACATCGGATTCAGCACATTTTACTGAAACAAATCAGTCCTCTACACAATATGCCAAGAATATGAATGATACAACAGCTAATAATCCAAATTCTCCAAGTCATACGCCCACCACTGTAAACACTACAATGATCAGTGAAGATGATGGTGTGTCTAAAATTATTACAAGAGATCTAATAGACGGGGATGACACCGAAAATAGTTCAGATGGATTAGGATCTGTATCTGCAGCAGACTCTGATGATTCTGATCTAATTAGTACTATGATTCCGGAAGTACCAGATAGAACGATTCTTTTGATACGGTCAGGTAATATAACTTCGCAACATGAAGCTATGAAACTACCTGATGATGGTGTGTATACTACTGCCTCTGCCAAGAGAAGTATCAAATTTGTACAACCGCATCAACCTTCAACTTCATCTTCGTCCACTATGAATCTTCATGAATCAAACACTAACCCTAGCATATCTCAATCTACATCAAATTCATCATTTCCTCCGTCTACAAACATGTCTAATGATAAAACACTTGCAACTGCTCAATCTCAAGAACATGATCCTAAAACTCAATTACCAATAAATAACGATAAGATTAATCCAACCTCTATCAACAATCAACCCATCGCAATTACGCCAACTCCAATATATTCCACCATTAACCATGTACCACCTTGTTTGAATATAGCAGAGTTTCCAACTAATAAATTATTAGAAATGCTTACAACCCTATTAAACAAGATTATAACATCAAATGATTGTCTTACTTCATCGCAACCAAATAATTCTCATCCCAAACATATCTATATGGAACCTCAAACATATACTTCATTAAATTCCTCTTCTTCTCCTGATCGTCCAAATTTTATCAATTCAATACTTTCTTTCAGAGGTAAACACATTCCACAAATTACATTATATCAATACTTTTTAAGAATTCAAAAATATTGTCCTATTTCAAATGACGTATTTTTATCTCTATTAGTTTATTTTGATAGAATCTCCAAAAGATGTAACACAGCCGCAAACTCACAATCAAATCAAAACCTGAATAATCCAGATGATAAATTGCAACAAGCAAAACAACAACAAATTTTTGTTATGGACTCTTATAATATTCATAGATTGATTATTGCAGGTATAACAGTTGCAACCAAATTTTTCAGTGATTTTTTTTACAGTAACTCAAGATATGCAAAAGTTGGTGGGATCACATTACAAGAATTAAACCATATGGAATTGCAATTTTTGATCTTATGTGACTTCAAATTGCTCATTTCTGTTGAAGAACTACAACGTTATGCTGATTTATTGTATCGTTTCTGGAATGACACTAATTCTAATGAGTCTAGTCATGCCGAATAGAAACGTCTCTCCCACATCCTCACATTCTACTACCGCGTTCAAATCACATTGTATTCTAATTTCCCCTATTCGAGCATATCTTATATGTTTAATTCTCCACTTTGCCAAAAACTATTTTTTCTGACTATATTATTGTTTGATATTTCATGTCTCATCAGATTGTGCCAATGATACCTGTATGAACAGAATTTGTAATATTTTCTTCTTTTCTTTTATTGCGGCTGGATATATAATGCCTTATTTGTTCCTGGTTTGGTCACTTTCATTTCTTTATCTCAAATTATTAGTATTTAGTTAAACTCATTGTATACTTTATTCCTAGTACAATTGCATCTTTAATTTTATATATTTATATATATGTCATTGTTTATATTCCAATATTTTCTTTTAATTATCAAATGATTTAAACAATATCCACTTTTTCGTCTACAGTCACATTCAATTTCAATAACTATAAAAATCTCGTCATATAGATATAAGGTAGCCACAACGCCTGAGCCATGCCTTTTTTCTTCAATTCTATTATGGATGCTAATTTGTGACGCCAAAGTTTCCCAGTCTGTCATCAACATATTGTTCGGACTTTGCATTGTTATATAAGCGTTTCAGATTTGTATCAAGTTCATCAAATACATTAAAATCTGAAACAGATCTGTAATGAGAGCTAGTAACGACAGCAAGCATCAAATTGGTGTTCAACTCCTCATAGATATTTTATTTAATGAGCAATTTTTTTATATTAAATGAAATTATTCTGTAGCATTTTATTTGGATCTTGTTCTATACATGTTCTTGCAAAAACGCAAGCAAGACCCAGTCTAAAAGACTTTATTTCTACACCAATATGAATATTAATCAGTTTTTGGAGAATTTAAATGAGCAAGGCTACCAGTTTATTTTTTTCTTAAAGGATAAAGACTGTAGTAACAATTCAAACCTGTCACACAATTATGATGGCCAAATTAGTGAACAAATTATTGATATCTCCTCCAGGGAAAATGTTTTCAGTAAAGTATTTATAAGCTCTCCTATAGAAAGAAATCTTCCTTCAGGTGTACAATCGTTGCTTGAAGACTGTGACAATGTTGTGAAACTTAAACAGATGCAAAAACCTAAAAAATCTAATCTCAAGTATACTGAAATAAATCTGAATGATTACAATAAGTTAAACTCATATGTTTTACGTGGTTTGAAGTTGCTGAGACAAGTACCTTGCAAAACAATTGCAAAAATTTGGATCAAAGTAATCGAACCAAAGAAAAAGACAAAATATCCATACATAAAGGGTAATGAAACAAAACCAGATTGGTGGCCTGATGAGGTTGAACATAGAGAACCAGATCATTTGCAAAAGATAGATAGACTGAGATTAATGGCATCAATCTTGTTAGATGTTTTACCTGAGTTAGATGATGATGATATTTTGGATGAGCTGATTAGATCAACAACAGCGTTGGCAATGTTCAAAAATGGAAAATCTAAAGGGCTAATATTGAATAGTCTGTTTCACATATCACAGACTTTGAACAAAAACTTTAGAGCCAAGAAAATTTCACATTCTTCTGAAACAGAAACTAATAATCTGAAATGGATTATCGACGTTTTAGATCTAAGTCAATTAGAAAAAGGGCCTGAACCTCTCATCTCATTACCTCAACAACTCAGACCGAATAATGCATTGCAAGCAAAGAGTAAAAAAATGAGATTAACCCTCGACGCCAACACTTTTGAGAGCACCAAGAAGGATGAGGATCAAAGTGTAGGTAGATTTAAACCTCGTCTAAACAGGAATTTCAATTTCACAAGACCTAAGATCAGCTCCCCATTAAGACATCAAATGATCATATCACCTTTAACAGTAGATGATCCTGAGCGGAAATGCTTTTCACCATTGAAGAGTGCTTTGATAATTAAAACACCTAAATTAGCTAATGATAAGAATGGCCATATTCCACAAACGATACCACAAACTTTACCTATCGATAATCAAATAAATGCTTGCTTTAGTCCTAAGGTGTATATAAATAACTGTCACATCTCCTATGACAGAAAATCATACAATGGGACCAAATTTGATGATAATAGAACGAAAAATGCTTATCCAAATTTCATACAGACTCCCAATTTACCAACGCCAGTCTTAGTAGATTTGCTAGTGAGCAGTAATTCTAATTCTACGATGTATTTTGAGAGTTTGGATACAATAACCCTATCTGCCATTATTGATGATCGAGATGCCAAGTCAACATTCACTAATATAATTAGTACAGATAACTCCAATATGTGAAAAGGGATCAGTCCGTTTCATAATTTTTAATGGGTGTTTCATTATATTCAGGGATTGAGTAAATTCACATATAAGATTTAAGGTGTATCGCAGTATTTGGGTAGCTTCTACTATTTGATATCAAAAGTATTCAAAAAATCTCCATTATTAGCAATCAGGTTATCGATTTCATTTAACAATGTGAGGTCAAAATTATATTCGAGAGCAAAGTCATTCCCGTAAGATAAATTTCCTAACAATTCGTTGGTATTCATATCTGCCGTATTTTCTGTTTCTAAAAACTTTTTGGCTAAGTCGTAGTTCAATGTTTCAACCTTTAGAAAATTAATGAATTCCTGATAGTACGTTTTTTTAACCATATTTGTCTTCATACATTGAATTGCTAAAATAACTGAATAAACCATGTATAGATTACATTTTTCAAATTTGTTATCGAAGGTCACCTTCCATAAATTCAGTAGTAGATGTAGTTCATAAGTGCAATCTTCAATTAAATCTTTACTCTGTTGGCAATCACTCAGAAAGGGTTTATTATAGGATATCATAATGATATAATAGTGATACCATACGTAAGCTAGTGTCGGATTAAATACTGTCATTTTCTGTAACTTTTTGCCATCCCATTTGAATTCTGGTGATACACCTTCCAACCTCCAGTTAGTGGCTTCTGTATTGAACTTTAAAAGGTTTTCTATCCTTTCATCGTATCGAATATTTGTTGATAAAATTTTCCAGGCAAAGATTTCTGTAATTCTGCTTAAAACAATCATACCTTTTACACCGCTTGCAGCTGATACGATATTTTTATGCTCATAAGCATCATCAGCGCTATGAGAATTAGGCGAATGGATACTCTGTACAAATTTGTGTAGGTCTAAAACGTAATCCTCAATACCATCAGCATCAGGTAATTCATTAGTTTCTGGAACACTTGAATTTGATAATCTCAATGTACTTGATCTACCGAACCACAATGAGATTAAATGATCAGCTAAATAACAACCCCAGTAAATTCTGGATCTTACTTCAAAATCCAAGGCGGTTAAATTGTCTTCATACACATGAGACCATGCCTGAGGGTCTAAATGTAACCCTATTTCAGTTACCAGCCTAATTGCTAAACCAGAAAGGTACCATGCAGATGCATTTTCACCTCTGCCAATATCGTAAAATGCCAAACATAATAAAGTTTGGATTAACGATAGTTTCAAAGAAGGTGAAGTTAATGGTAAATGAGAAGATTCATCAGAAGAATCATATGGTGTTGAAGGTGATTGAAGCAAAAATAATTTCTGCATTGTCAAATATTTGGATTCGTCATAAAATTTTAATGAAGGATCATCTAGATCAGTGGTGTCTGAAGAGGGTTGTAGTTTGGAGCCTAAAGAGGCTATGGCTAAAACTAATTCGTGTGAACAATAGTAATATTTGGTATTTGGATCATTGAAGAAGGCATTTAGAAAAGTTTCACGATGAATGAATGTAAAATGTGATGGGTATAGAAATTTGAAAAAGGAGGAAAGAGATTTCAAGATCAATGGGGAACGAGATAGATTTTGTAATTTGTTGTTCGATAATTGATTTAGGTTTTTACCAGTATGTAAACTTGGTGTCTTATCGATTGACAGCGAGTTTGTAGGATAAATTGAAGTGGAATGATGTGAGCTCTCTGATGGGAAAATAGGTGATGCATCGAAACTATACTCATCTGTGCCATTTTTTATTAATGCTGTAGTTTCTACATTAGAGGAAGCATTCATTTTGGTGATTGGGGTAGTGGTAGCTGTGAGTCCAGAAGTAGAGGAGCCTGTATGAGGTTGGAAAGACGAAGCCACATCTTCAATCTCCAACGAATTCAAAATCTTTTCACGTTCTAGAGAATCTTGCGAGTCTTTGATACGTTTAATGGCATCCTCCAATTTACCTATATGTGACTCTAGAGCATTGACATAAGCTACAGTATGGCGATTTCTTCTCAAATCTCTCTCAATAACCACACATTCGACACCTAACCGTACACATGCAGAACATGGTGTGCACATATCACATTTGCGTCTTCTTTTTCGACAATTTTGGCATCTGAACTTATTTTAATCGTACAATTGCTGCAATGCATTGAAAAGTCTTGCAAATTCATATTTCACGACACAATCAATGCAAACGAGCTTCGATAATTTTTTCATGTTAGTAAAAAATGTTCTTTGTATAAGTAATCACATAATTTAAACTACTTATCGTCATGCAAAACAGAGCAAACATACGCTAAATTACGATCTGGTCGAGATGGTAGTGTACTTCTGGACACTCTAGACTTGTTGGCTGCCGTTTGGGACTCAGAATTACCTTCCATTCTGGACCCAACGTTTCCAACCAATCTGGACTCTTCTCTCACCATTTTGAAGTCTTCGTTTGCCAACCAATCCAGTCTTCTGGTAACCACCGTTGAGGGCACTTTTAGACCTCTTTTGAAGCCAGGAAACCACCTAAAAACCTGCACTGGGTACTGTAACCTTTTCAACTGGGTGCTCGAACGGAACTCATCGTATTTTCAGCGTTTTGACAATCCGTCGAAAGCATTGATATGTGAATTCTAAAGGTTATTTTCTGTTGTAAATTGAAGGTTTTGGCAAAGTTGAAGAGAAATGGCACTGTGCCTGTATAAAGGCTTATATATATATAACATTGAAACGCTCATAAAGTGGGCTTGTGAAGGGTTCAAAGTGCACAATTCACAGGTCAAACAACGTCTTGATGTAGCAAAGTTACCCGTATGTGTTGGGAGCATCTTATTCTGCCATTGCTTTCGTTGTTTTCATATCTGGTACATTATATGAAGACTGTGGTAGTAACATTCTTGTATATGTAGAAACGTAGTTCCTTGAAGAGTGGAAAGTATCTGGGATAAAGATGGGTATTGGTGTTCTGTTATTGTTGGTTGTAGCAATCCTGTTTGTGTTGCTCATCGTATCACCATTCTTCAAATACAATGCACTATTTGGAGCCATCTATGCCCATTGTTATAAACCGCTCATCGATGATCCAGACAGGTACTCTGGCAAGTACTATCTGGTGCCAGCATTCTATCTGACGTTGTACGTTTATTTGACTATAAACTTTTACACTAAAGTCGAACCTCAGATTCATGATCAATTGACCGTATTCGAAAGGTTTCTGTTCATTCCAATCTCTATTTTAACCACTCCATTATTTGGTGTTCTCACTATGTTCACAGCACCCAGAACATCCACCTCTAATGCATCTCGTCAGTACGAATTTGACAATCTCCTGTTCTATCCAGATACCAGATGCACAACATGCCATACAATCAAACCAGCTCGTTCAAAGCACTGTAGAATATGCAAACGATGTATCTTAGTACATGATCATCATTGCATTTGGGTTAATAATTGTATTGGGCAAGGCAACTATCTTTATTTCTATGCATTCCTAGCAGATAACTCTCTATTCATGATGTATGCTTCATTTCGTCTTCTTCAGCTCACATTACACTCACATCCAACTTCTCGAGATGTCATTTCCCTCGATATTTTATTCTGGTTCTTCTTTCTGATTGTCAGTTTGTTCCTATTTATGCAACTACGTCTAGTTGACCGTGGTATGACGACTAACGAGAAGGATAAATGGTATACTATCCATTGTCTGGCATCAGAAGGTAAACTGCTCCAATCTTTGACTGATGGCAAATGGTATATCAAGGTCTATGAAGATGGACAAGATAAAATATATAGTACCAATCCATATGACAATAAAGTCTACCATTTGGAACCAGAAGAGTACAGAATTGTAGATGATGTGGGTGATATCGACAATATATATGATCTCGGTGGATTTGTGAAGAATTTCAAAGATGTATGTCTTTTGAATTGATCCATATACCTGTAATGTGGTACAACACATCAAAAACTGCTGGAATATCCATGAAAAGATATCTTAGGATAAAAAATAAAGGCTCGACAAATTAAGATCACGGTTTACAGTTCAATCAAATCAATTATATGGTAAAAGCGTTGAAACTCATTTTGGCAAATTTTTTTTTTACTGAAGCTCCTAATTTTGAGCGCTCAAAGCAAGTACTTATGGCATGATTTTCACCGTTATAAATCACACAATCCAGAGAACAATTAATATGCATGAACACTGCAAAATTTGACTTTTAATCAGGTTATCTGCATGTTTTATATATTGTGACGTTCAATTACCACTGACTCATCGATTCCCACTGATTTCGCCTTTTGAAGCGATTTCGAGATTTTGAAAAATTCCACATTTAAAGAAGTACCAACTTTGACAATTCAAGGAAGTGAATTGAGCAAGATTAGTTGGTATTTCTAGTTTCCCAGCTGTTGGACCATCAATTGGAAATTCTTTGTGAAGTGTAGAGGAAGCACCAGTTTTTTTCAGCTTTCAATTGGGTCTAGTTTTCGTGGAGTTTGGGGTGCTGAACAGAGGAAAAAGTATGGTACAATTAGAGAAAGTTTCTATCTTGGGGAAGCCCACGATTCATGTTGGGTACAATATCCATAACCACATAGTGGACACAATTGTTGATACTTGCAAGTCATCGACTTATGTCTTGATCAACGATTCAAATCTAGAGAAAATTCCATATTTGACACAGCTAATTGATGCATTCGAAAGCAAATTATCCTCTAATTCTCGTCTTTTAAGATATGTGATCACACCAGGTGAAGCCAATAAAAATAGGAAGACCAAGGCTGACATAGAAGATTATATGTTGGCCCAAGGATGTACTCGTGATACCGTTGTAATTGCCCTTGGTGGTGGTATCGTTGGTGACATGATTGGCTTCGTCGCAGCTACTTTTATGAGAGGTGTGCGTCTCGTACAGATTCCAACATCTCTGTTGTCTATGGTGGACTCTTCAATTGGGGGTAAAACTGCCATTGACACTCCATTGGGTAAGAATTTCATTGGTGCATTTTGGCAACCACAGTACGTTCTTATTGATATCAAATGGTTAGAGACTTTACCAAAAAGGGAGTTTATAAATGGTATGGCAGAGGTTATCAAAACTTCTTGTATTTGGGATGCCAGAGAGTTCACAAGATTAGAGGAGAATGCCACCATGTTCTTAGACATTGTGAATAATTCTAAAGTCACAAAGAATCAAAATGGTGATGAAATCACTTTCACAGATATTTCAAAAATGTTAGACCATACTTTTAAACTTGTCTTAGGTAGTGTTAGAGTTAAAGCAGAAGTTGTTTCCTCTGACGAGCGTGAATCTAGCCTGAGAAACTTATTGAACTTTGGTCATACCATAGGTCATGCATACGAAGCAATTTTAACACCTCAAGCTTTACATGGTGAATGTGTTTCTATAGGTATGGTTAAAGAAGCAGAATTATCTCGTTATCTTGGTATCCTATCTCCAACACAAGTGGCAAGAATGGTAAAACTTCTATCTGCATATGGATTACCAGTTTCTCCAAATGAAGCCTGGTTTAAAAAGCTAACGCTGAATAAAACCACTCCTCTAGACACCCTATTAGCTAAAATGAGTATTGATAAAAAGAATGATGGTTCCAAAAAGAAATGTGTGTTATTGGAAAGCATTGGGAAATGTTTTGGAACTTCTGCTCATGTAGTTTCTGATGAAGATCTGAGATTTGTTTTGACGGATGAAACTTTGGTTTTCCCTTTCAATAATATTCCATCTAGCCAAGAAAAAATCATTACTCCACCAGGCTCTAAATCTATTTCCAATCGTGCCTTGATTCTAGCTGCGCTAGGTAAGGGCTCATGTAAAATCAAGAACCTTTTACATTCTGATGACACTAAACATATGGTTAACGCCATTCAAGAGTTAAATGGTGCCAAAATCAATTGGGAGGATAATGGTGAAACTCTAGTCCTAGAAGGTATGGGTGGTACAACATTATTGGCATGTGAAGATCCATTATATCTAGGTAATGCTGGTACTGCTTCTAGATTCTTGACAACAGTTGCAACTTTAGTGAACCCATCAAAAGAAAATGATTATGTTGTTTTAACTGGTAATGCAAGAATGCAACAAAGACCAATAGGTCCCCTAGTTGACTCATTGCGTAATAATGGTACCAAAATTGAGTATCTGAAAAATGAAGGTTCCTTGCCATTAAAGATTCATTCAGATACCAAATTCAACGGTGGCAGGATTGAGCTTGCCGCAACGGTATCTTCTCAGTATGTTTCGTCTATTTTAATGTGTGCCCCATATGCAGAAAATCCAGTTACATTAGCATTAGTCGGTGGGAAACCAATTTCCAAATTATATGTCGATATGACTATCAAAATGATGAAACAATTTGGAATTGATGTAGAGACTTCTACAACGGAGCCATATACTTATCATATTCCAACGGGACAGTATCAAAATCCAAAAGAATATGTCATTGAATCTGATGCCTCAAGCGCAACATATCCTTTGGCTTTTGCTGCAATGACAGGTACCACTGTTACCGTTCCGAATATTGGGTTCAACTCATTACAAGGTGATGCTAGGTTTGCAGTTGATGTTTTGAAACCAATGGGATGTAAGGTTGAACAAACTTCTGGTTCCACTACTGTTACAGGTCCACCTGTTGGTCAATTAAAGCCTTTGCCATATGTTGATATGGAACCAATGACAGATGCATTCTTGACAGCATGTGTTGTTGCTGCTGTAGCTCATGATGGCTCTCAACAGTCAGGCAAGAATGTTACCAAGATTGAAGGTATTGCCAATCAACGAGTTAAAGAGTGTAATAGAATCCAAGCTATGGCTACTGGACTTAAAAAGTTTGGGGTATCCACGAAGGAACTTCCAGACGGTATTGAGGTATATGGTCTAAATTCAATTGACGATTTGAAGGAGCCAGCTGATAGTACTGGTCCAATTGGAATCGAGACTTATGATGATCATCGTGTTGCTATGAGTTTCTCCTTACTGGCTGGTATGGTAAATGTTGAAAAGCCAGTTGGCACAACCACCCAACCTGTCAGAATTTTAGAAAGAAGCTGTACAGGTAAGACTTGGCCAGGTTGGTGGGACGTTCTACACACTCAACTAGGCGCAAAGCTGGACGGTGCAGAACCTCTCAATTCTGGTAAGAGTAATAATAGAAAAAGTGTGGTGCTAATTGGTATGCGTGCTGCCGGTAAATCAACTATTGGAAAGTGGTGCTCAGCTGCCCTTGGTTACAAATTAATTGACTTAGATGATTACTTCGAGGAACAATGGGCACAAGGTAGTGTTAAGGACTTTGTTGCAAAGCACGGTTGGGAAGAATTCAGAGCTAGAGAAACTCAATATTTCCAGGAAGTTGTTGATAAATACGCTGATTCTGGCTATATTTTTTCAACTGGTGGTGGTATAGTCGAAAGTGAACCATCAAGAAAAGCACTTCTTGAGTATAAAAATTCAGGAGGTATTGTTTTGCATCTACATAGAGACATTGAGGAAACCATTGTCTTTTTAGATAGTGATCCAACTAGACCAGCCTACGTTGAAGAGATAAGAGATGTTTGGGAAAGGAGAGAAAAATGGTACGAGGAGTGTTGTAATTACAGTTTCTTTGCTCCTCATTGCTCCAGTGAAGCAGAATTTCAGGTTTTGAGGAAAACTTTCCAGACTTTCATAAGTCGTATCACTAATTTATCTCCAGTCGCATTACCTGCAAAAAGATCATCCTTTGTGTGTTTAACTTTCAATGATTTGACTGAACAGTTAGATAACTTGAGCGCAATAACTTATGGATGTGATGCCGTTGAAGTTCGAGTGGATCATTTGACTGATTTAACCAACGCTAATGTTAGTAAACAAATTTCTGCTTTACGTACAGCTACCAACAGTTTACCTATTATTTTCACAATCAGAACAAAAGATCAAGGTGGTAAATTCCCTAATACTGAAGTTAAGACTATGGAAAGGTTATTTACGCTTGCCTTAAAAGCTGGTGTTGAGTTCATTGATCTCGAATTAACTTTACCAACAAACTTACAATATAAACTATTAGATCAAAAGGGCAACACGAAAATAATTGGTTCTCATCATGATTTTGCATATCTATACCCATGGGACAGTCCTGAATGGGAAAACAGATATGCGCAAGCTTTATCTCTAGATGTGGACATAATTAAGTTCGTCGGTTATGCCAAAACCTTCCAAGATAATTTACATTTGGAAAAGTTTAGAGATACACATACTGCTAAACCATTAGTTGCAATCAATATGTCTGAAGTAGGTAAGATATCGCGAGTTTTGAACAACTTCATGACTCCAATTACCAGTGATCTTTTACCTGGAGTTGCAGCACCAGGTCAACTAACTTTAGCTGAAATCAACAAGATTTATTCTACCATTGGCGGTTTCAGTGAAAAGAATTTCTATGTTGTTGGTTCACCAATCGGTCACTCGAGATCTCCGATCTTGCACAACACAGGTTACGAAATCTTGGGTTTGCCATACCATTTTGACAAATATGAGACTGACGATGTTACCGAGATCTCGAGGGAACTTCTGGAGAATGATGCCCAATTGGGTGGTATGGCAGTCACAATTCCATTAAAATTGGAGATAATGAAATATATGACTGAACTTACAAGTTCTGCAAAGGTTATAGGAGCCGTCAATACCGTGACACCATTAGGATCTGGCAAATTCAGAGGTGACAATACCGACTGGTTGGGTATAAGAAACTCATTCTTAGCAGAAGGTCTTCCAGAAAAATTACATGGAGCATCTGGTCTGATTATTGGTGCTGGTGGTACTGCCAGAGCAGCCATATATGCATTGCACCAGATGGGTTGTTCCAAGATCTACATGATCAATAGAACTGTTTCCAAATTGCAGGACTTAAAAGATTCGTTCCCTGAAGAGTACAACATCATGATCCCAGAAACTGTAGAAGAAGTCGAAGCCATCAAGGACCACATAGCACTTGCAGTAAGTTGTGTTCCAGCAGACAAACCATTGGATGCCAGTTTATTGGCCAAGTTGGAAAGATTCTTGTCCAAGAAGTCACACGAGAAAAGCCTCCAAACCCTGCTAGAAGCAGCCTACAAACCCACCATCACTCCAGTGATGAAGCTGGCACACGACAAGTACCAGTGGAATGTAATTCCGGGTTCACATATGCTTGTCCACCAAGGTGTAGCACAATTCGAGCAATGGACAAATTTCAAGGCACCTTTCAAGGCTATTTACGACGCAGTGACAAGATAGTCTGGTCTTCTCTCTCTTTTGTTCTTTTTTACTTAGATTTTTCTGCTCAATTTACAATCAAAAAAATACCTTTATATAAAGAATAACTCTTCTTGTCTTTACAGATCAAAACCTTCTTTTCTTTATAGAATCTCAAGAATTTTACTCTTCAAGCTTGATGATAGCTTATAATACCGGATTCTTAAGTATGGCGAACCGACTCTTAATTACTAGTTAAATATTCTAAAATACAGTGAAAAATAGAGCTAAAAGAGGTTTCAGGTCTCAGAGGATCCATTGCGACTGGGAGTCGTGTTTTTGCAGACGATGAGCAGTTATGTAGGTGGAGATCCTTTTGCGTCACCGACTTTTGGTAAGGCTCTGTCGTTGAGAGTTGATGGTGGTTTCAATGCTCTGACCATAAACCCTTCAGGAAGAGATGTGGCCCTGGCTAGCAGACAAGGGTTGTATATCATTGATCTGGACGATCCATTCCTGCCGCCCCGTTGGATTTGTGACAAGACGCCTTGGCAGGTGGCAGATGTGCAGTGGTCACCGCATCCTGCCAAACCGTTCTGGGTAGTGTCTACGTCAAACCAGAAGGCTATCATTTGGAACTTGGCTCGACCTTCGACTGATGCCATAGAACACGTTTTACATGGCCATTCCAGGGCTATAACAGACATCAGTTTCAATTTTCAGCACCCAGATCTTTTAGCAACATCTTCTATTGATACGTATATCCATGCCTGGGACATGAGAAGCCCCAAGAGGCCGTATTACACGTCGACAGATTGGCATTCTAGTGCTTCACAGGTCCAGTGGAATTTCCATGATGAAAATATATTGGCTTCTGCACAGGGCAACGATGCTTACATCTGGGACATGAGAATGGGGTCCATGCCTTTACATAAGCTATCTGACCATACTGGTAGTATTACATGCATTGATTTCAATAGAACCCGTGGTACTGAAATTATGACCTCGTCTAATGATGGTACAGTCAAATTTTGGGATTACTCTAAATTAACTTTAAAACCAATTAAGACGATTACTACGGATTTCCCAGTCTGGAGGGGTCGTTACACTCCATTTGGTGAAGGTTTCTGTATTATGCCTACTGTGGGAGGTTCCAATTCTGTCTATATTCAAAATCTTGACGTTGACAAGTATGCTGAGCCAGGTACTCTACCAGATACCAAACTCCAACCTGTGCATATCTTTAAAGGTCATACTGACATTGTAAAGGAGTTTATATGGAGATCTAGGCACACTTATGATACAGATGTCGATGATAGAGAATTTCAGCTCATTACATGGTCCAATGACTGTGATCTGAGACTATGGCCTATGTCCGAAGATATTTATGATAAGATTAACTTTCAGAGAGGTAGAAAACTTGATGAAAACTTACCAACTTTCAATTATACTTCGTATATTTCAGAACCACAACAACCTCATAAGGCAGCAAATGAAAGTTATAAAGTAAGGAAAGAGTTATTTGTGACCAACTCCGGTCTCAATAGGAAAAATGATATGAATCATATTACATGGCTATCTGGTGTTAGAATGAACCACTCTAGTTCTTCAGAAGAGAAATTAAAGAGCAACAAATATCAAAATCTTGGCGAGGAAGTAAGTGCAATTGGGCATAAGTTTCCCACAATTGTATTTGAAAAAATTTCTGTCTCTACTGGTGATTTAGTCATCACTTTGAATGGTCCTTGGTCTGAATCTTCTCCGGATCAGAATATTTTTCTTAGAATTAATGTTAAAGTACCTAAAAAATATCCAACAAGGAACCATCCTCCTGTGTTCACCATCGAAGAAAATAGTGAATTGTCAGAAAAAGAAAGAAACTCACTTATGACCTCTTTGAAAAATATCACTAAACGTTATACAGAATCAAATTTGTTTTGTCTACAACCATGTCTCCGATTCATGATGGGTGAAGACCTTGATCTTGATAATGTAGACGAAGACGCAGATTCATTCACGAACTTTGAATTGACAGATAGGTTTTATTTCGAAGAGTATTCGTCGCTAGAAAGTTCAGCACTCAGTTCAAATACTATATCGGTCATATCTTCAGATGGAGAGGATGATGATGAGTTCGAATCGCCAATTCACATAAAGAACCAAGTAAAATCTGAAGCTGCACTAAAAAGAGATCTTCAATTTGATAGTACCCCAGTTCCTAATGAATGTGGGGCTGTTTGGTCACCAACAGGTGAACTGTATTGTTTCTTCTCGAACAACCCTTCCAAAAACAAAAATCAGGATAAATTTCAAAAGCTACGTGAAAAGATACATTCCAAGAACCATTCAACTAAATATGATTCTCCTTCCCAGTTATTGTCATCTACACCAATATTATCTCACCAAAAATTATTAGGTACTACATTTCTGCGTCCCAAAAGATACATTGAAACACTCACTACTAAAAATGGTGGCTCGGATGAGTCTGAATATGATTCAAGTGATAGTGGATCTAGTTTAGAAAGTTCAGATGATTTCTCAGATGATTGGGGTGATATAATGAAAAATGATCTCAACTTAAAAACAAACCTTACATCTGTGAGAGGATTTTTCCCAACGGCTCTTAAATCGTTGAACTCTAGCTCTTTGAAAGGTATGGATTCCCTACGTAGAACCAAGAACTGTATTGTAAGAAGAGATTTTTCCTTCTTGATACCTGACAAATTTGAATTAGCATTGGAATATGAATTCATGGATAAACACCCAGAAGAGCTATCACGAATTAATGCATCTGTAAGCAATAGATCTGGGTATGAAGAGATTAGTCGTTGCTGGCAAGCACTTTCAGATTTAATTATTGAACAAAATGTTGTTAATCCAGATACGCTGATCTGGGATAACCATCCTATGGGTATAAAATGGTTTGTAAAAGAGGCTATCCAATATTTTGAATCACAGAAAAACCTTCAGATGTTAACTATGATAGCATGTGTACTTGCCAATTACAATACGAAAACAGTAGATAACAAATCAACTTCAACAAAAACAACTAAAAAACATGATATAAGTGAAAGAATTTTAAGTGTTGTAACGTTTGACATTTCTGAAAATGGCAACCATAAATCAGATGTTCAATCACATCTTTCGTTTGACTATCGAAAAGCACCTAGCTTCTCTGAAACAAAACGGCGTACCACTTCGATGACTTCCCCAGACAGTGTATCAATTCAATCTGATGATTACTTCAATTTTAGAGCTAATCAGGACTATTATCAAACAAGAACAAGGTCTCAGAGAAACTCGTTCACATTTGCTCATAATGCCATGTATCAGTCAAAAAAGCAGAACAGAATTCCTAACATTCAAGTAGAATTAATTAACGATGAAGTAATTGATGCTGTTTTGAATCCCTTACATATACTATTCGATACCTCCGATCTCATTAAACTGCAATCATATCTTTACCAATATTCACGATTATTGTTTAGATGGGGTTTACCATTGGAGCGTGCTAAACTACTCAAAATTGATCTTGCATCAATTACTGAGCATCAAGACAAAGAAAATATCGATTCCAATTTACTTTTGGAAAATGGAGAAATAGAAACCATAGGAATGCATTGGTTACAGAACGAGAATGACGAAAGGGATCTTGACGACAACAGAAGTCTGACCTTCAAGAATTGTGTTTTCTGTGATCTGCCAGCACGCAGAAGTATATTTGTATGTGGAACATGCTCACATCTAATGCATCCTTCATGTGCTACTAAATGGTGGAATGTAGACTCAGAGTGTCCCACTGGCTGTGGATGTCACTGTCCAGATGTATTTGATCTGGAGTAGATGCGTATACTCTTTTACTGACGACCCATCGCTCGTTGATAGTCTTTTTACATCGAACTACAATTTGATAGAAACTTTATTATATAAATCGACTTGCTAATATTCCAAATTTTGATGATATTGAAATCATAACTCTATATTCCTGCTAAAAAACTCAGGTCCAATACTATTTCCTCGAGAAACAATTATGTATATCTATATTTTTTTTTTTTTCAATCTCCAGCTCGTTTAATGTCAGTAAGATGACTTTAACAACTTACTGACTAAAAGTTTCAACCTAAAGGTATCTTTTGAAATTTTATAGAAATTGACATAAGATGTTCAATAGTTTGAATTTTTTGGTTGAATATCAATCAAGTAAAACCAAACGACAGGAATTTGTTCGAACTTTCATCCAAATAGGACCAAAGCAGTGAGATAATAAGAAATGGATAGAAAAGTTGCTATTATTACAGGTACGAACAGTCATTTGGGGCTCAATATATGCTACCGTCTTCTCGAGAACGTTGATCAAGAGTGTCGTTTGACATTAGTGGTGACATCAAGAACTCTTTCTCGTGCCAAAGAAGTTATTGAAACTCTTAAAGCTCATGTTGCTACCATTAATCGTAAAGGTCCAGTCGATTTCGACTATATCCTGGTGGATTTCACTGATATGGTGAGTATTTTAAATGCATTCTATGATTTGGTCAAGAGATACACAGCAATTCATTACTTTTTTGCCAATGCAGCCTCTGGTGTGTACAAAGGAATTGATTGGGTTGGTGCTGTTAAACAGGTTTTCCATGATCCCAAGGGTGCTGTTACAGCACCAGAATATAGAATGCAGAAGGTTGGTGTCATGTCAGAGGATGGTATGGGATTTGTATTTCAAGCCAATGTGTTTGGTCCATACTATTTAATCCAAAAGATCAAACCTTTACTCATGGCAGGACATGCTAGAATTATATGGATATCCAGTTTAATGTCAGATCCCAAGTTTCTTTCCATGGATGACATGCAATTGGTAAGATCAGACATCTCTTATGAAGGTTCTAAGAGATTAATTGACCTGCTTCATATGGGTACCTATAAAACTTTGAGAGAAGATGGAATTTACCAATATGTGGTTCAACCTGGTATTTTTACCAGTAAATCTATGGATCAATATCTGAATTTCTTTACATATTATGGTATGTTGTTTTTGTTTTATTTGGCAAGGTATTTAGGCTCCACATGGCATACTATTGATGGTTATAGAGCTGCTAACGCACCAATTCGTGCTGCCACTATGTCTACAGAATATTCAGAAGATCATAGATTGAAATATGGTTCTGCTACTTTCAAAGATGGTTATGAGAATATTATTACGCAAGAAATTGATCCTACTGGTGCTGCAGATGTTGTAGCTTATTTCACTAAACTGGAGAAAGAATGGGATGAGAAATTGAAAGAACAAATTGTGAACAGTAGAAAACCGTTATAAAATTGTCGTGCACAATTCCTTTAATTCAATCTCTTAAGTCACTAGTGGTTAGTCTATTATTTTTTCCACAAATCTCAGTGGTTGTCGACCTATGCCTCCAGTAACTTTCTTTTCACTTATCATTTACCATTTCAGTGTAAATGGTGCATATTATGTCATTATAACTTTTATATAAATTTGATGTCTAGTACAAGCGTTATGAAGGCTCATGCATATTAAGAATGTTATTTAGTTTGATGCAGATATATCACAGAATTCAGGCAATGGGTTGTCATCCTGTGTATCTAGTAAAAGCTGCGGTTTCTGGCTAGACAATTCTGATTTGACTGTCTCCAATAACAGAATCTCGTTTTGTAAAATCATATATTGTTCATGCAGTTGCTGCTGGCTTAATGATTTGACCAGATCTGAATTATCCCAAAATTTCTCCAAAGCAGCCATTTCGTGGCCACCAATCTCATTTATTCGATCAACGTTATGTCTAGAATATCCTTTGAATCTCTTGAAGAATATATCCACTTCTTCTTTCGAATAGCCTTTTATATCCACTACTAGACCTTGTCCACCATCTACTGATTTTTCATCACCACAATTTATCTGGATGTCAGGTCGATATTTCTCAGCGTTGCCAACATGGCCATCCTTGTGAAATATATAGCAATGAGCAGCTTGTTCACTCTTAAGAAACCCTAATCTCTTGCTGTCTCTCAGCACCTTTTCATCAGCAAATGGTTGATAATCGTATTCAATCTCATCGAAATTCTGGGGGAGTGGGTCAGTAGGAGTTAGAGGCTCGCCAAGAGCTGGTAAATGGAACATATCCTTGGCTTTCATATCAGACAGCAACCGTCGAGCGTCTGGCTCAAAGTTTGGTGGTTGCAGCAATGAATCATCATTTTCTGACGGTTTGAATTTTGGTGTCCTCCATAATGGCAAAGGTCGATGTTTTGTCCTCATTGATCCTGGATATGTAATATCAATGTCCATTAACTGGCATTTAGATCTTTAAAATGAGCTCAAAGATGATTTTGAATTTGTTTCTTAGTGTTGTCTTGATAATTCCAGTTGAACTAAATTGAAATTTATCGAGATGTCACAAATTCCAACTGAAAAAATAAAATCATTTGATCAAGAACCATCATGGACTGTACATCATATTCGATGACTGGACACCATTAGGACAATTTTAAACTGAATTTAATGTCGTATAATCAAGTATCTTGTGTTAGATATGCCGGTATATATTTATATGTGTATTCCTCAGTTGAAGTATAATTCTCAAAATTATAATAATCCACTGAGAGTCAGTTTCTCAAGGAAAGGAGATAGATCATCCTTACCGATCTCTATAATTGAGCTTTCGAAATTATCGATCTTTACTTTGGCACCTGTTTGTGCTGTTATCTGTTGGAAAGCCATGCTAAAATTATTCAATATTGGTTCTCGTGCCTGTATAGTATCTAGACCTCTAGGATATCTGGGTGACAGACCAGCCACTAGGTATGTATTAGTTTGTTTGTTGAGACTGGCTATCACCAATGGTAATAATTGTTTGCTTTCAGCCTCGGCACAGCATTCTATAAGCCAATTACTTAGTCGTAGTAGGGTCAAAGGATTACGGTAAAGATGTAAGTTTGGGTCTTCTTGTAGAACACATAATCTGTATATTCTTAAATTTTTTAGCAACTTTTTGTCTAGTATTGCCACACCAGTATTGAAAATTGCTCTTTGAAGTTTCTGTGCATGTTGGATACCTTTGTTCAGAAGGCCAACCTTCTTATCATCTAAAGCATCCCAACTTAACCAGAAATTTGCAACCCATCTTTTTTGTGCCTTAGACATGATCATTTCTGTTTTATCTTCCGACGAATCATCTTTTTTACCACTATCATCATCGTTATCCTCTTCATTACTTTCTGTAGTGTTCTCTATTTTTTTATTATCTTCCTCCATATCCAACAAATTACCAGTTTCTAGTAGTGCAGTTAAAGCTTCGACAAAATCGCTAGCACTCAATGATCCACGATAACCAAAAGTCCTCACAAATCCATCTCTAACAATATCTTGCAATCCATATCTATCCAAGTTTTTGTCAAAAATAATACTTAATTCTCTTTTGATTGTGTTATCCATATACATCCAAGACTCTTGTGCAGTTGTTAGAGGGATACCCATACGAGCAAACATTTTGTGTAATTTTTTTCTTCCTGTATCATTCCATAATGAAAGTTTTGCATTAACGTAATTTGAGTAGTAGAAACTATCATATAAGGAAGAATGTCGAAGTAAGAAGAGATAATAATCTGGTTGTACCGTCAATGACAATCTATCTGGCGTCTTGACAGACATTATGTTAGGTGAAAGTCTTTTTGCTTCATCTTGTAGCAAGGGGAATAACCTCTGAAACACTTTAGGATACCAAGTATCAAGAGATGTTGCACCTAGGATAGTCAACCATAGGTATTGAAGGTTAGTTTCACCAATAGCGGAAAGTAAAGAATAAACCTGTGTTGAAATAGAATTTACAACTGTTGTACCTTTGGAATAATATTCTTCTATAAGATTCTCCAGTCTATGTTTTTCCTTCTTTCTAAGTTTTCTGTCTCTCTTTTTCTTTTGTTCTTCATCCAATACTTCATCTGTATGTTTCCTCTTCCCCAAATACAGATCATCCTCTTCTTCATCATCGTTATCTCGTTCTGTTTCTGATTCTGATTCTGATCCAGATTCAGCATCCGACGAATGTTCGTCTGACGAGTCATTATTTGCTGAAAGCTCTAAAAGTTTCAAATATGCATCTCTTTCTTCAGATAAAAACTCATCAACGGTGCCATCATCGAAGCATTGCACAATATCAGATCCAAATAAATTATCCAAATTCCATGGTCTATGGGTGTCCAGGATGTATATATCTCTTTTGTATCTCTTTGAAGGTGAACCGTTTAAACTGAATGATCTATCCTGTTCTTCATCGTCTACAATCAAGTATTCCTCTGGATCAATCTGGAAAAACGCCTCTACATCAATGATACCACCACACCCAACCAACATAACATTCGTCACATCCTCATCAATGTGCTGATAATGATACTTCAACTCAGCGTATCCAAATACCGGTATAATCTGTGATTGCACCAGTTGTTTCCTAAATAACAGCGACAGGATTTTGGTCGCACACATGGCGTCGATGTTAAGGCAAGACACAAATATAACCAGCTGGCACGATGCATGATTGGACGACC
Organism: Yueomyces sp. D-C8-1; assembly: GCA_031771845.1. Taxonomy (NCBI): domain Eukaryota; kingdom Fungi; phylum Ascomycota; class Saccharomycetes; order Saccharomycetales; family Saccharomycetaceae; genus Yueomyces; species Yueomyces sp. D-C8-1. Next base: position 73,687 of record JASCNY010000008.1, on the reverse strand, counting down.
GTTTCAGTATCTTGTGGTATGCCTGGCTCAATTGCTGTACTGAATAATACATTACCAAATATGCACTGATTTATGTGGGAAATGGAGAATTCCAATACTTTTTGATATGCCAAATTTCGTGTTGATGTTCTGAAATACTATCAATGTCCACACAAGCTGATCAAGGCCAATTGAAATGTTTGCTCAAACTCTCAAGAATTTCAATATTTCAATATATTGAAATTTCAGTACTAATTAAGTAATATCAATTTAACTTCCTCGATGAGCTTTTGAATAAACGCGTAATGAGACGCGTTAATAGTGAAAAATCAAGATCGACGCTTATTTCACTATGCTAGATGAGATGATGATGAACAATAAAAGTAGTCAAATGAGCCTGTTTTAATGCAATTGAGGACTTGAAAGCGTCATTTTTGAAATCTGTGAGTCTACTTTCCACTAATAAGACTCGATCTAGCTTACTTATAGTCCTCTAGGAAGGCAGGTAGCATGAGTAGAAAATAGCAATATGAAGAAGGATATTAGTCTCTGTTGCGGCCTGGGACGTATCTCTTGTATGTAACCTCACTGATTTTGTAGCTGCTAAAGACAGCTGTGAGATTGTTTTCCTTCCATAGTTTCAGTACGTCTTCTTCTGCCCTCAGCCGTGTCACAAATGCCATCACAAAGGTCTTTCTAGCACCACCAATAACTCTTGCAGTGGTTGAGTACCAGTTGTAGTCGTGGGACTCGTCTGCATCCAGGCACAGTACACAAAAATTGGCATGTTGGAAAGGTGGTCCTCTCTTGTACAGTAAATAATCACAGGCAAATTTCACTCCTGATCTTACACACCAACCTCTAGAACGGTAGTGGTGATACACAACATAGTATTTGATAATCGAATGGATATCCTTATAAGTGATCTCACGGAATGGTTGGATCCAGATCAATTTCGACATCAGTTCCTTCGTAGATATGGCCAGTACTGGTAGAGCAAAAGTGAGGAATATGGCTTCTACTGGCATTAATTCCAACGATTCGATGTTATTTATTGTTCCATCATCGTTAAATAACTCTAAATCTTCCATTCTTTCAGAAGAGCCAGAACCATCTTGATCAAGCAACGAATGTTGCGCTTTAAACTCTCGTAGGGCTTCTCTTTCCTTCTCTAGCAAAGTCCTTTCCTGTTCAATGGTCCCACCTTGACGTCTCAATTCGATAAGTTGTCTTTCGATCTTCCCACGTTCAGCTTTGAATTCCAGCCTCAGCTGTCTTCTACGTCTGGTCAATTCTTCCAATTGCATCTTATTGGCGGGAGAACCATCACCCTCGTCAGTAGCTAGAAGTCTTGCTTCAGCTCTGGTCTTCCAAGTAGGTTCACTACGAGAGAATTGGCCAGTACCAAAGAACCCGTTTTCCCATAGGTACTTCATATCATGTAAATCAGTAACCAGCACATGAGGATACTTTCCACCGGTGATATTCACTGTAATCCTTGACTCCAAGCTATTGCATGCTTTGATGTATCTATATATATAGTACGCCCACGACACTGGATTTTGTATAATCAATTCTGGAAGGTCATCGATAGGATGGATTGGAAGTGGATATCTGTAACGTGCTGTATTTGAATGACCTTTAGCCATCTTGAGGATGGTTGCTGTGAGTGTGGTGGTGAGATACTTGTTCTTTTTTAAAAACTCTTCGACCTTCAATTATATCTCTTGAAATGACAGTAATTCATCAACTTTCGCTAAGATAAAATTTTAACATAGAGGAAAAATTATAGTGTAAAATTATTACTGTAATATACAAATTTTATAAATCTATGAGAAATCTACTATGATTTCTGTTTTACGATATATAAAGTAAGTCATCTTTCTGTAAAGATGATTAATTTAAGTCCTTTCTATCCTGAAGAAGAAAGCTCTGAAAAATATTGACGCAAAATAGTTGATAACATTTCTGGTAGTTCGTTCACGTCATGGACAACAACGTAAAATTCAAATGGGAAAGTATCTAGATACTTGTCAATTTGCAATTGCAAGTTACCATTTTTATCAGGAGCATATTTAACTTGGCTCATATCCATGATAGATTCGTTGGAGTTTATTCCGTCAATGATTACGAAAACAAGCATGATCTTATTATCTCTTGCACGACGAACTAGTCTTTCAATTGTAGCGTGATCTTCACAGATACCATCCGAAATGATTATTTCCAGTTGCCATTGGTCAGAGTTTGCTTTGGCTCTAGCACGTTCGAAAATTTTGATAGATTCAGCAACCATTCTCTTTATATCTGTCTTAGTTTCATGGAAATTAAACCATTGGAAAACCTCAGCACCTGCATCATCACTAAATTGTTTTTCAAATGGATGTACTTCTTTGATAGTTTCACCAAATTTAACAATAGATAATCCACCTGATTCGAGCTGCGTCAGAGTTTTGGAAACTAAGTACAAACTATCAAATGCTAATCTAGCACAATTTGATTCACTCATTGACTTAGAATCATCAATAGATATCATAATCTGATATTGACGTTTACTTGGCTTCGTTCTTTTTAACCAAATTTTGTCTTTACGGAATTGAGATGCAATATAAGGAATGATACGTTTCATATTCAATCTCTTACCTGTCTTATAATCACCCTTCAATTTGGTTGCTAAAGTTGGTTCCAAAATCAATCTCAATTGCTCACCTAGACGTGCAACTAGATCTGAAGTAGCTAACTCACTTCTACGCCATAATTCTCTGGCTTCATCCTTACTTCTCAACTCTTCGCTATTGATGTCGAGTGCATGAATATCTTTATCAACTTCTTCAATGTACGTATCAAGTTCATCAAGTGTATTTGATTGTAATAAAGAATCATGGATAGCTCTTTCATCTTCTTCGTTGAATGCATGTTTCTTCTCACCGATGAAACCAGTTTTGCCATCTTCAACAGTGTTATTTCCTTCATCTTCATTGAGGTCCTTATCAGATGTCGGTTCATCCATTAAATTTTCCTCTTCATGGATATCTTCCATCATAGAATCTTCCTCTGGTTCAGCTGTCTCGATATCATCATCAATTGCCATATCTTCATCGATCTTTTGGATCTGATCTTGGTTAGCTGCACCAATTGCTTGAGTATCATCTTTTGTATTGTCACCATCAACATGTTCAAACTCATCAGGGCGTTCACCTGTCTTTTCATTTTCTGGTGTGTGCTCTTCATTGTTAGAAGCCTCATTGATTTCTTGTCTACGTCTGTGGAACTCTTTCATGCTATCACCTAATTGTTTTAACTTTTCTTTAGCTTCATCTCTGGCATCATTACTAGTGTTGTCATCTTCATGGTCGTGTTGTTCAGCATCTTGACTCTTACCACTAGCACCTAAATCTTCTTGTTCATTCTGGTCTTTAGTATCAGTACCAGTGCCTTTAGACCCGGAGTTTTGTTGCACAGCGGCATCTGCATCAAGATCTTCTGATTCATTGAAATTCTCATCAATACCGTTCTGGCCTTCTGCGTTATCCTCACCACCTTCTTCTTTGACTTCATTCGTTTCAGTTTCATCATTTAGCATCTCCTCATCAGACATATCTTCATTTTTCTGTTCATTTTGTTCCTCCGAATCATCCATAGCATCTTCAGCAGGTGGTACATTATCGCTAAAAGCCTCGTCGTCTTGTTCTTCTTCATTGATGTCTTCATCGATATCCATATATTCTTCCTCTGTATCTGAGACAAATTGTTCCTCTGCTTTATCATTCGTGCTATCTTCTTCCTCACTTGACATGTCTTCATCCTCTCCACTCAATTCCTCATCCTTGTCCTCATCACCATCGCCATCGGATTCTAAATTCATGTCTTCTGGAAGATCTAAGGTTTCTACTTCAGGGACATTTTCTTCCAATGATGGATTCTGTTGATCTTCTTTGACCTCATCTTCTTGTTCTCCAACACCTTCATCATCAGATCCATCAATATCATCCTCTTCTGCTGTCTCACTCTCCTCAGCTTCTTCTTGTTGTTTATCATTGCCATTGCCTTCTTCGTTCTGCTCTTCACCAGCAGCTTCATTTTCTTCCTTGGCACCGTTATTATCCTCTTCATTGCCTTGAACATCGTCAGAGTCACCTTGGTTTTCTAAATTTTTATCAGTGTTCTTTTCTTTAGTATCTTCTTCTGGTTCTTCGTTCCACATTTTATCATCAATGGCATTTGGATCATCGTCACTCAAGTTATCAACCTCTTCATCCATATCTTCCTCTTCTTCATTGTCATTATCTGAGGCATTTTCATCTTCACTCGCATCTGATAAATCTTCCAGATCACCAGCCATATCACCTTCCATCTCAACGGCTTCATTGTCATCACTCTCCTCCTCTCTATTGTCTTTATTATCTTCATTATTTGCAGTTTGGGCATCTTCCGTTAGGTCTTCATCTTGCTCAATATCTTTAGAGTTGTTTTGAGCACCGTCCCCATCACCTAGGCCTGTTCCTTCGTGAAGATTTTTATCATCAACCTCTTCAGATGGTGGTTCAGGTGAACAGAACCCATTCTTGGATAAATTATCCAAAATTACGGCCAGGAGATACGTACCATACGATGTCTTGCTATAATACAACCTTGCCTTTTCAATAACGATTGTGAAGAGACTGAAATAACTATTGATTATTGGTAGTGTAAAGCCCACTATAGCTCTAGCCAACGAAGAGTCTTTTAGAATCGAATTGTTTAGGAACAAATTGTATGCATTCTGAACATTCTTGAGAATGTTACTCTTATGCAATACCTTAACACGTTTCATCAAAAGGTGAGCTGATGTAGTTAACCATTTATCATCATCGTCTGATATGTCATCTGTACTAATTTCCATTAATCTCTGGAAAGTTAATAAAATCGAAGTGTACACTTTACGGAAAGCTTCATCAATCTCTTCAGTTTTGAAATCAGATAATTCAGTTTCTTGTTTCACATATGCGTTGGATGCTATCCAGGAAAGTAAAATATTGAGGACACAAGAATTTTCAGAAGTTTTCATATGAACCAATTTACCAATTAAATCGTTCATGAACTTCTCAAATTCAGTATTGAGAGAGAGAGCTTTTGCATCAATAATAGTGACTGAGGAGGCTCTTGTGGATAAGTTATCCAGCTTTTGTAAAGCATCACTGAAAACGGAAAAATCAAAGGTGGTATTGTTGGACGTCGTGATAATCGCCAGTGTCGAAGACGTATATTCTAGTAGTCTAGGTAACCATTTACAGTAGTGAAGAATATTGGCGTGCTTCCCTTCAAACACAGGTGTTTGTAAGGCACCTTCAGTAAAGTACACAGTTTCAATATTAGACCTTAAGTGATCGAAACGCTCGTACTCAGTAGCTAGGGCGGCTATTGGCTCTCTTGTTGATATCAAAGAGAAGACCAAATGTTCACATATACCCATACCCTTCTCCAAACTAGCGTATGGGATATCATCAGCAGGATTCGCAACATGACCACGTAGACGAGGTAATAGGTCCAGTAATCTGAAAAAGTAGTTGTCTGCATCCTTTATGCATAGGGATGAGAATGAAACGGTGTTGGCTAAAATCATTGTAGATGATGATTGAACCTTATGAATATCAGCTCTAAACCCTGTCTTCAAACCCATGCGTCTCAGTTCTTTTATAGCATCACTTAATGCCTTACTCTTTTGTGATTTAAGAGCAGCAAGTTGCTTTTTGACATCCTTGGAATATGTACCGGGTGTTTCATCACGAAGTCTATCAGCCTCTTTGAGGAAGGAGGCAGCAACTGCATCCATGTATGGAATCTCTTGATTAGCAAGCTTGTTTAAGTGAGCAGTCATGTTCTTATTAACTGTATGAACGTTTTTGAGAGCGGTGGTTCTTGAATCCCATCCAGGAAGAGTAACCATTATCTTTTTAGCTTCTGTGACATCGATTGTGTTCGATGTGCAGAATTTGATTTCGTGACTCTTTTTGCCTATTGATGCAGAGAAGGAAATACCTGATTCAATAATTGGCGCAGTCGAAGTATTCAGTAATTCTCTATACTTCCTGACTAGTTTGTAAAGATTATTATGAGAGCGGCGGGAACTTTGTTTCAATGCATCGACATTAACATCCTTCCAACTGGCAAGCAGAATAACTTCCTTGATTTCTTTCTCAAGAGATTTTCTACCAGTTGCAATATGATCTATGATAGTCGATTCAAATTGAGTATAAAATGACAAGCAATTTTGTACAACATGTAGCAGTGAAATGTTTTCACTACAGGCAATATGTTTTTCAAAAGCTCTCACTAGTTTGATACGAGAACTGAATTCACCCATAGTACTCTTTGTGAAAAAGACGTTAAGGGCAGCAGCAATACCATTAGTATCGGTAACATTCCTATTTTCATCACCTTCTGAGGAAGTAGTGATAATCAAGGTCTCAAATAAATGAAACCACCATTTCCCTAAATTAGATTCCAGCTTTTCGTTTTCGTAATCAAACAAGTTATTCCATGTATTAAGTTCTAATTTACGCCAAGCAACAATCTGTTCTGTGAGCATGGTACTTTGTTTAGCCAAAGAAACCTTTGAGGAGGCATATTTTTCCCATTCAGTAACAAAGGTGTAAATTTGTTCCAACTTTTGCAAAAGTCTTGATAGTGGAGTTTCTATGGAAAAGGTTAAGTACTCCTCACAAATTCTAGAAAGGTCTTTCAAAGTAGCATGTTCTGGCCATTGCTTTAGTAGGTTGTGAACCACAGTCCATAGATCCACAATGACATTGACAGCTTTCTGAGCCTCTGGAATAGAGATACCATTGTAGAAATTAGCATCGCGTTTAGTGGAAGCATCAGAAAAGGTAGATATTTTATGGGAAGTAATATTGAGTAGGGAGGTTAGATGAGAGCTTCTTGGAGCATGCGCATTGAAAAAATCTCTTTGGTTGAGCAGAAGTTCACTAACCCTGGTACCTGCGAAAATCAAATCTTGGAGGGATTGATCCTGGTTGTCTTCAAACATCGCCATGTATGTCTTGGCAATATTATAGTACATTTTGTTAAGCTCGTCTTCATCAGAGTCAGCTGAAGAGTTTTCCAATGTAGTTATTTCTTCGTAATCAGGAAATAGACGCTTGAAATCCTCTTCATAGTTTTCTGTTTCATCAGAAAATTTAAACTGGCGAGCATTTTCTTGATCTTTCTCTTCTTGTTTCATACGTCTTAGAGACCATCTATAATAGAGTGTCTGTAAAACCTTGGGTAGTAATGCTGATTTGACAATGTCGTTTTTATGAATCGTTGTTAAGTTCATGAAGAAAACCATTATTTCTTCCACAATCAATGAGCTCATGTTGCATTTTTTAATGAAGGGCGTCAGTTCAAGGTATGCTTCATCAATATCAGTTTCAGTGATTAATGTAATAGGGTCAATGGGCCACAAAGGAGAGATAGAGGTAGACTTCGACATATCTACCCTAGCTGCCTTGAGTATATCAAAACCAAACTTAATAGACATGATATAACCCTTAAAAATCTCATTCACATCTGCATACGTATTGTAGGTTGTACTCAAACGATCTAAGAAATGGGAAGAGTTTTGTTGAAACATATTCAGTCTATTCAACGACATTTCATTGACATCGTTCATTGCATCTGCTAGGTTCGATAGTTGTGCTTCATCCAGATTAGACTCCAAGAATGCATTCCATTCGTCATAGAGTGAGTCAATGGAGTGGTTTGGACGGTATACTCTGGGTTTGGAAGGAGTGTCGTTTTCAGCAATGGAATTAATTCCTTCCTCGAGTGTAAGAGGTTCATCGCCACTTATTACAGTACGAATGTTACTCCATGTGTCAAACAAGGCATTGGTAAATTTTTGGTGCTTTTGGAATACATCGAAGTTAACATATTCATGCACGGCAGGGTCAAGCGCCATGTTAGGTGCATAGAGATTGATGAGACCAATACCAAACAGTAACCAGCATTCTCCTAAACTTTCCATAGTGTAAGGCTTTTTCAATAGCTCTAAAATTGGCAAAAGATATTTCTTATAAACAGGTGAGAAATGTGATGGGAAAGTAGAGTGATCAAAATCCACAACATCTGTTGACTTAATATTGGAACTCGAAGTTGAGTGTAAATCTATGATGTTAAGAACCCATTTCGTCAAAAGTGTACCGAATTTATTTTGTTGGACATCTAAAATATTGGTAGAATATTTTATCATGGAATTCAACAAGTATTTAGTATCATGAAGAGTCTGTTTCATATAGCTACCATTTGTTTTTTCGAGATTGATAACTTTGACTAAAGTGTCATTGAAAAATGTGGAATCGAACAGAGTATGGGTATACGATTTATAGGACCCATTTGAACTCTTAATCCAAAGTGAATCAAATACAGGAGGGAAACATTTCAGGTTCATTTTCTGTCTCACATACTCCGTCGTGGTTCTTGAAGAGTATGGAAGAAGTTCCATTATAGAGGATTCACTTTCAGCTTTTCCTTCGAATAGAAGTCTCAATAGATGATCGAACTCTTCTGCAAAAAGATGTTTCCTTCCAATCAGGAACTGGTCAGAAATTTCTGCTAGATTAGCTATGCCCTGTTTCAATTGAGCGATTAGTGGAGTAACATCCGTAACATTGTTATTCAAAATATCTTGGAATAACAAAACAAATGACTTTCTAAATTCAATGATTAAATCATACGATTCAACAAATTGTTTTTGGGAAACTTGATCGAATTCTATAGAGAGAGATGTCAAAGATTTCCATAAATCCCAGTTTTCTGCAGAGTTAGGGAAAGTCATTCTATAATTTTCCCACAGCAAAGGCATGGACTGACCTCTTGTGAGGTTCAAAGTACTGTCAAATCTATCAATAATAGGTAGAATGACATCGAAGTCAGGAAATGATTCATGGACTTCAGAATGCCATTCATAAAATAGATCTTTGAAAACTCTGAGACGAGCTTCTTGGCGGTTGAATGCTGTATCAAAAGAGCATTGCCAAACCAATAGCAGTTTCCACAAATGATAAAACTTTTTGCTTGAATCGAACAAATCACCAGATTCTATTTTATTCATGATGATGCCAACCAAAGATTTCAAAATTTCAAAGATGGGTACCTGTGGTGGATGCTTGACGTTTCTTCCACTTGAGTGAGCAGCAGATAATTCCAAGTAGCTCAGATCCTGTATTTTAGCATTGATAGACTTATATTCAGCGCTATTAATCAAATTCATAGAGTCAAATAGCAACCCTAGCGAGGCAAACAGATAGATAACATCCTCGCTGGTCATGGATTTAACTTGCTCAAGCAATACTGGAAGTAAGTATGTGTTCACACCAGTATTTAGATATTGAGGTGAAGTAGTTAGCTCTGATATGTCTAGAACATCTGATATTTGTGTGTTTACCCTGTTGTACATTGGTTTGATTTTATCCACAATACCTATTTTTTCAAGGAAGACAATAATTGATTTCAATTGCACGATCTTGCTTTTGTCAGAATAAAATTTATTCTCTAAAACATTGTCAACCCATTGAGACAAGCGAGGTAGACTTTTGAAGGATAAAATTGACGCTAACGAGGCTAGAGAAAGATTATCATGATTTGAATTCATGATATCATGAAGATTGGCGAATTCAGAAGCAGAAGACAACGATGATGGGAGATAGTATGACAATGGAATAGGTTTCAGGATGTCGTATCCTTCGACTTCATCGTGCGACTGATCCATTAAAATAGATCTATCAAAAGTTGTAAGTCTTTCTGACAATGGATCCATAAAAAGTTCGATACCTCTATTTCTCATAGCTCTAGATAGCTCACCATATTTAGAATCAACAGTTAGAAACAGACGAAATTTTGGATGCGGTTTGATAACACGAGGCTGGCCATCGGCTAAACTACATTCGTTGATCACCAAGGATCCATCACTTTCCAATAAGGAATTTAATCTATCAAGTACTGCTGGCGAACATAGGTTAGCATTGTCTAAAACAAGCCAATGACCTTTTTCAATAGCCTCGACTAGCATACCGTCAAACCATTCAAACCTCACGGAGTTATCATTAGTGATCTCGTTAGTCATATCATCTATTTCACGTTTCAAACGCATATAAGCTCCATTTGAGCCAAGATATGGTCCAAGTTGGTCAAACTTTTCTTGTAGTACATGGAAGGTAGATTTGGTTACTGTAGTGTTAGATGCATAGTTTAAAACACTCAATGTTAGTGCAATAGAAGTTGAGTTGGATGAATCTATACCGAGATTTAGTGTCAGGATTTCACGCAAATAATTCATCATCTCAGTTGTGATATGTGATATTTTACGAGTTAGATCAACCTGTTCGTATCCACCCAAAATGTCCATACTATCAATATCACTGTTCATCGAGAAAACATCAAGTTGTGCTCCTAAAATAGAAGCCAAAAACTTGATGATGTCTGTTTTACCGGAACCGGTTGAGCCTGTTAAAATAAGTGGCCAATTATTGTTTATACATCTTAATGCAGATTCGTAGATTCTATAATTGCACCTCAATGGGAGAAGGTTTTGACTAGTTTGATAACAATAATATTGATCTCTTTTGGAGAATGCACCATTAACCTGCAAAAACTCTTCATCAAGTTTGTAATAAGCATCTTTCCTGTTAAATTTACCAAACACACTTTCAACTACAGCTTGAGCCTTGGCTTTATCCTCATCGGTACGGAATCTTTGGTTTACAATTATATCTACGAAATCCAGTACGTTACTATTACCAACGACGCCTTTCTGGTTTAATAGTTTTAACCATCTGAGTGTATCTCTTAAGTTGAACTCCCAAGGTGCACCAGAGGTTCCCCATAATTTTTTTTTCGTGATTTGGTCTTCCAGAGTAGAAACAAGTTTGATTAAGTTGGAGGTGGTTGATCTGTCAATATTAGGGAATAAGTGGTGGGCAATAATTAGTAAGTCATCCTCCGTTAACGTGTCGACATATACCACACTAAAACGGTTGACAAATGATTTTGGTAAACCTTTTCTGCCACCACCTTGATATTGGGGGTTTTGTGCAGCAAATACCTTAAAATTTGGATGACAAGGGAATGATTTATCCAATTCTGGAATATAAGCTTCACCACGGTGATCTAAACATGCATTTAAACCTTCTAGGACAGATTGGGATGCAAGATTCATTTCATCTAACAGAACCCATTCACCCTTTTGCATTGCTCTTAGAAATGGTGCATCTTTCCACATAAATTCACCTGTATTCTCACCAGGTGTATCGGAACCAAATAAATCAATTAGATCAGTTTGTTCAGAAAGATTGATTCTAGTTAAATTATTGCCTATTAAATCAGCAAGGGCAGTAATCAGACTTGTTTTACCAACACCTGGACTACCTTCTAGTAAGATTGGTTTATGAACTTGCATTGCACGCACCACCTTCATCAAATTCGACGATGTTGTAGGGGCTTCAACATTGAATGATGGAACCGTGGAAGACTCTAGGTTTCTATCCAAACTGAAAAGGCCAATAATTAATGACTGATCAGAAATGTTGATATTCAGAGAGATATCTAGAAATTTGGAAAGAACGCTCTTGGTCAATTTGGAGAGTTGTGAAACACTCTCCTTTTTGAGTGTCTTCAACCTCTCCTCATTCTCAGCTAGGTAAGCTGTGTTATTAGTACCCAGCGTGTCAATGAAAACCATCAGAGCACCATGAAGCAAAACAGCGTCTCCATCTTTGACTGTTGCAAAAGATTTATTCATGAACGCAACCCAAGCTAAAATATCACGAAGGGATATGATACCACTAGTGGTATTTCCATTACCAAACTTTTTAGCAAACCATTCAGAGAAGTTAACAATAGAATCTGTATAGCTTTTTAAAGAATCTAAAAGTTTAGAATGAACAATAAGCTTAACGTCCTCGAAATCCTCCATGGAAGGAACCCATAATTCAGTAAAACGATTTCTTAAAGCGGGGGATAGTTCCTTTTTACCATAATCACCACCTGGGTTCATTGTGGCAAAGAATTGAAAGCCTGGCGCAGCAGTTATAGAGCTATCGGTAGACCCCTTTTCTGCTAACAGTAAACTCCTCTCTGGTTCCAACACACTATTCAATCTTTCTAAAACAGAATCATCTGCCAATGAGATTTCATCCAATAGGAAAAAATTACCAGTTTTCAAAGCCTGAACCAAGGGACCATCGGTCCATTCAAACAATATTTTCAATTTTTTCCTCAAAGAATTAATCGAATCCTGTATCTCAGCTGAAATATTTGTTTTGTCAGAATGTTCATATCTTTCAATTAGAGAATCCAAAGTAGAGCCTGTTGTTTCATCTTCGGATAAGTTCAAAGCTTCAGTAATAAGACTGGTGAGTTTTGCTTGTAGATCAGATCTATTACGTAAAGGCCTTTGAGCACCAATTAAATCACCAGTTTCTGTGTTTTGATGTGCATTGATTGCTATGAGCTTTTTTTCCATGAAGATAGATAAAAGCTGACAAATTGTAGTTTTACCACAACCAGTCTCACCCACAAGAAGGATTGGTTCATTATTTTTGAGACACATTGATACAAGGACAGCCAGACGACGCATTGCTTTAGTCCAGATTATACCACTCTCTATTTTAAATAGGTCTGGATTTTCTAAACTTGAATAATAGGCATCCATATCCAATTTTACTTTCATCACAGTCTCTAAAACATTTTTCACTACAACTTTCTCTTGAGTGGTTCTACATCTTTCAGCCAAAAGCATATAACCATTTGCAGCTAACTGTTCATAGCCAACTGCATCCCTTGATGCCCAACGGAAAAGATCACGTAAAGTAGCAAAACTATTCTTCTGTTCAAATAACCTGTTAGCAGTACGAGCAACTAAAAGCTTCCTGTACACCTCAACAATCTTTCTGGCATAAGAGGGGGCAATTTGGCATCTTTCACGTAAAATAATTTCAAGTTCATCTTGAGGAATATCATCGAAGTGTAATTCCAGGAAACGATTTCTAAACGCTCTAGAAAGCATTTTACGGCCACCGTAAATACCTGGTGGATTCTGTGTTGCAAATAGCATGAAGTCTGGATGAGGATGCACTACTTCTTGGGTTTCAGGAATGAACAGTTCTCTGTTATCATCCAATAGTCTATTCAAAGCCTCTAAAACATCAGTCGGAGCCAAGTTTAACTCATCAAGAACAATCCAATAACCTTTTCTCAGAGCTTCAACTAAAATACCCTCGCGGAAAGAGAGTTTACCAGAATCTTCGGTGATGTAGGTACCCAAATACTCTTGCAAGTCAGTATGTTCATGATTATTGATACGCACAAACTTGTGACCTGTAACATCAGCTAAATGTTTGATCATACTTGTTTTACCAGCAGAAGTTGGACCTTGTATCAATATAGGGAACCTTTTCCCTGATGTTGCTCTAACAAGATTCAGTAAATTTTTTTCAACGAATGGTGTGATGATATAATGAGGCTGTTCAACAACAGGCTCACTACCCTTTTGCATCCAGTAGTGTTTAAATTCAACGTATTCGGGACCAGGGCAGGCAGGTGTTTGAGACATTATGGCTTTGGTATTTTTCAATCTTCCCACGGTATACTTTTCAATTATGGGTAGTAGTATCTTTTCAGATTTCTGATTCAGCAAGGTTAGAAAACTCATACAGAAACCATCATAAAGGGAACGACGGAGGCCATAGATGGGTATTATGTCACCAGCATACAACAAGGTCCTTGTTAAAGTACGGATACTGAAATGGGGTTTTTGATTAGAACCATCTACAATGGAATTGTTTTCCGCTAAAGACTTAGCTTCAAGATAAAGTTCTGCAATATCATTACCAATCCATTCGTCACTTACACTGTACCTTCCAATATATTTGTCAATTATGGACAGTAAATCAGTGATATCGCGATCTGGTGAATGTACATATATTTCAGTGAATCTAGATCTGATACCTGGAGGTAAGTCCTTTTTACCGACATCTGTGGCTGGATTCATACAAGCAAATATTCTGAAGTCTGGGTGGGCTTGTACTGGTTCTGCATCACCCTTTTCGGAAAGTAATATACTCCTGGAGGAAGCCTCACTCAAAAGATCAGAAATACTTTCAAGAGTATCTGCGGAGGCTAAGTTCACTTCATCTAATAGCAACCACTCACCCTCTCGTACAGCTTTCACCAGAGAACCTTCGACGAAATTAAAAACAAAAGAGCCTTCCAATGCACTTGATTGGGCCTCGAACTTCTTAACCATATCATCAAACTCTGACCATTTTTCCAATAACAATTTCTTGCTGTTCGAGTCTAACTTACGTTTCTTTCTTTTACTATCTGATTCGGTTTCATTTTCGGAAGGTTTCAATATATCTTTAGCCATCTTGTATGCTTCTTGCCACAATTTCACCACATTCTTCCACTGACTCTTATTAAAACATTTGTGTAGCATCTTGTAAAATCTCTCATTCTTTTTGACAGAAAATGTGGATGAGAATAAAGTTTCGAAGAATTCCTGAACGGGAATGGCTACTGTTTTAGAATTTACAGGTTTATAACCACCGATTAAATCACCGGTTTCTGTCTGTTGTGACACATTAATGACAGTAAGACGTTTGTTAACCAATTTAGCGACCTGTTGAACTACAGTAGTCTTACCTGTACCTGTTTCACCAACAAGAAGAACTGGCTCCGCCATTTCAATAGCTACTGAAATCTGTTCCATTAGTCTTAACGAGTGATTAGTGGTGGCAAATGAAGTTGCATTTATTGACCTCCTCTGTAAAGCTGATTTTGCCTTTGTAAGAGTTGCTCTACCTATCTTGATTTCATTTTCGCTGTTGGTAAAAGTAGGAATATATTTTGTCAAGAATAAATTGATACGAGAAGACGGTATCTCTAATGATGAACCAATGGCATGAATGAGAGGTTCGAGAGCACGGATTTCGCTAATAGAACCAGCAAAACAGTCAATACTTTCGGCAAACATATTGTCATAAAGGGTAGTTTCAATCAATTGGTTAGGCTCAGAGATACCATTATTTCTGAAGAGAAGTTCCAGTCTATTGCATAACTTAACCAAGTCTCTAACAGAAACAGTCCTAGAGTGCGCACCTTTATTCAGTGATATGAAATGTGGATCATGGTATATCTTTTTTATGTCTTTATAAGTTTGAATCAATTGTGGTATCATTAAGGCCAAAACAGGATATTTATGGCATAAAATAAGTTTCAATTCGTCTTCTGTTGGTTCTTCGATATAAATAGTATTCCATATTCTCATACCAATGATATTTGGAACATATTCTAACTCTGTACCTCTCTTAACACTATCTTCAGAAGTGCGAACTGTGGAAATAAGTTGAAAGCCATTAGCAGCTTTGATGACTTCACCTCTTGATGGAATAGTTAATTCTCTTTTTTCTAAAAGGGTTAATAGGATAGATAAAACTTCTGTAGGTGCCTTATCGATATCTTCAATCAAAACCCATTTACCCTCTTTTACAGCTGTTGTTAAAACACCATTTCTCCATTCAAAGGTACCAGGTTTTTCCCCTGAGGAATAAGTACCGATTAATAATTTAGCATCTGTTTGTTCACCCAAATGAATTTTGACAATGGAATCGGAACAACCAACATATTTACTCAATTCATTTATTAAAAAAGTTTTACCTGCACCTGCACGACCAATTAACATAACAGGCAAAGATTTTTGAACTGTGGAGGCCAACTTACGAAGAGCTGCAACAGCATTACTAGTAGGAACCCATGAAAGTCCGGTTGTTTCCGAAATAACTTGATTATTATTCAATCTAGGAACAATAACACCACATATCGATACAACATGTTCTGTTAAATCATTTGGTTGGATAATGTAATACGTTTGATCTTGTTTCTCAATGAATTCTGGTTCAATCTTTGGTAATTTGGAATATTCAGAAAATCTTTTCGCTTCGTTGAGTTCCAAAAATCTGTAATTGATATTATTGTCTAATTCGTATTGTCCATTGATTGGATCATCATGTGGAATATGAGCTTTCAGACTATTGGAGGTTGATTTTTCACTCATGTGTAAATATAATGCGATTATCTTAAGCGCCAGGAAACGAATGACATCCGTCATGTCAGTGTTTGATGCAAGACCATAAAAAATATCTGGTACGATGTACTTGCTAAACACATCGATATCATTGTATAGCAGTCTATAGTACGACAACAAAATCCTCTGTACGATAGCTGTACCTTGAGAAGATGGATTTTGCAAAACAGTTATCAAATACTGGTTTTTCTCATCTATAAAATACTCAGCAAAGGGTTTTGCAATAGGATACACAGTAATAATTCTACCAAAGGCGTCCAAAACATCAACAACCTCATCCGTATGTGACTTGAAAACCCAATGTGAGATAACCTCAGCAAAAACTTCATTGTACGCATACAAATGGCACAAAGTGGTTTCAACTTGCAAAGCGGCACGACTCAAGACATTAAAATTATCAGCAGCAGACACATTACGATCAAATTTATAGATCTCTGACACTTTTTGGCCTGGCAAAACCGAGTTAAAAAGACGGTGCCTCTTGCCAATGTCCTCCAAATTCAATAAAATTCTATCTGAATCCATTTTCTTCTTCCGATTTCGTGAAGTTTGCAATGAGCTCTGTCTTGATGTATGTCTCTGATTTTATGTTCTATCTCACGCTATAGGAATCCCAAAAATGTGCTTTTTCACCTGTTGTTTGAGTTACGTATTGTTCACTCTGCCGACAGGGAATATATTTTGCTTCTAGTACCGAAATACCTCCCAAACCAAGCCAAAAACTGCACTTCAGAGTAGTTCACTCTTCCCAAAGTCGCACTATTTTTCACCTCATCGCATCTCATCGCTAGTGAATTTTCACATTGAAAATTTTCACGCGAAAGTTGCCCGATGCGGTATAGATCGCGCAGACGAGATGAGATCAAATTTCACCTAACAAACTAGTAGTAAGAAAGGTTTTCAATAAAAGTGTTAATCTCGATGAGCCAGACGATTGTAGGATTGGGAGGACACTCAGTTTCATCACTAAGAAGGATTGTAAGACCTGTAAAAATTGTGTGGTCTTGCAACAGTAGTACAACTTTTATATGGGGCAGTCAGAATTGATCAGGCCGGTGGATCTGGCTTCACAGCCAGCACCATACCAGGAGAGGAACAAGATCCTGCATAAGCTGTTGGATCTGCTGGTTCGGTTACGTCCACATTCTAAGGGTAATCTGTCGAAATTGGCTGTTTATATGGAGTCGTGTGTGGCCAAAGTTAGTGCTTCAAGTCAAAGTTATCGTTTCAATATGAGTGTCTTGTTCAGAGACTTGACTAAGGCCAAAGGTGATTTCTATAAAGTTCAGATCAATGGTAAGCCTGTCTTGAAACCCAAATCAGGCACCCATGTTGCAGTGGAAGCACCAACGAACTTTACAATGGAAAGTGTCATGAATAAATTGGAATCTTTATTACATGATGAGGACACATTGAAAAAGAATGGCTATATAGTGGACAGATTCGATTATAGTCATGAAGATGATGTTTCTCTGGTGGTAGAGTGTGATAGATGTAGTACCAAATTTGAGAAAGCTAAAATTATGGAAGACTCACTGTGTAAATATCACGTCTTTAGGAAACAGTTCAATAGGGACACGCAGACAGAGGTATATCCATGTTGTGGTGAATCCACTGCATCTACTTCCATTTTAAGATTAGGATGTAAAACCAACCTACACCATGTGTTTCGAGGTAATACTTTCCCAGAACTGGAAACAATATCTGAGTTCACCACTACAAAGGACATTGATGGTGAAAAAAATGCATTGGCACTTGATTGTGAGATGGCATTCACATCAAAAGGGTATGAGATGATTCGTTTGACTATTGTTGATTTTTTCACAATGCAAGTTTTATTTGATGAAATCATTGAACCTTTAGGAGAAGTTATAGATTTAAATTCACAATTTAGTGGTGTACATGAAGAAGATTTCAAAAAATCAATTACATATTTTGAAGCCATTCAAAAAATTTTAACCAAATCTCTGATCAATAGGAATAGTATACTGATTGGTCATGGCCTGGAAAATGATCTGAATGTAATGAGGATAATTCACAACAGAGTAATTGATACGGCCATAATTTTCCAAAAAGGTAAATTCAAACCTTCGCTTAAGAATCTATCTTTTGAATATCTAAGTCGTAGGATCCAGGGTGGTGAACATGATAGTTCTGAAGATGCGATAGCCACAATGGACGTTGTCAAAAAAATGCTAAAAATTCCAATTGATAAAAAACTGGCAGTTTAAGTCATTCAATTGGCTATGAATACACTCGAATCATGAGCACATTCTGGTTACCACGTACAAAGTCTCGGCTGTTTACTCTGAGATTGTCGAATCACTTCAATGCTTAAAGGATATGGTAATCTATCAACATAAGTGGGTCGTGTTAAGAAATCACTTTGAGTGTGGTACGAATCACACATGTATTTAGTTTGTTGAACATCGGCATCAATTTAATTCCCCAACGGTCTTGAACAGTTCAACTAAACAAAGAGTCAGCATCAACAACCTCATATACTTGGTTGCTTTGATATCCATCAGCATAAAATAAAGGAATATTACATTTTTGACCTTTGACATTGGTAACCCTGGTAGGAATATTGTTCAATGTCAGAAATTTTAAATTTGGGAAATATCTTGAGAATAAATTGTAGCACCTCTTATATTCATGGAGGAATGCAAAATAAATCCTCTTTATATCATCTGCAACAAAATAACATGGATTTGATGGTCTATAACCGAGCAGTTCGTTAGTCTTTTCCGCCAATTCACTTAACGGTCTCATATTATAACCAAATGCTGGATATTCATCAAAACCTTGAGAGTATGGTAAGATGGGATACTCTACAAACATATGCAAAAAGAAGTTTCTTGTACGAGGAGTTTCATTGGGTCTTAATGTAAAACCCTCTGGAGGAGGAAAGTATTTTTTCTCTACAACTTCTGAATATGTTTTCTGGCAATCATCACATTTACATTTGAAATTTGAAATGTATCTTGAACGAATGGAATCTTCATCAGGTTCATTGATGAAAGTGACCAATTGTGACAAATTTGGATCTTCGTAGTTTGTGTGTATATAAGTTAATGTTTTGGCACATTCGCAAGCAGCAATCTGTGCTATATTGTGAGGATATAAGGGACCATCGAACAAATAATCCACTTTCAATCTTCTCAATTTTTTAAATGTCTGTAAAAACTCCATTAGTAGAGATCTATCTGGATAAATAGATAGTAGGGCAAGCTCTTCAATATTCTTGAAACGTAAGAAATCTCTGAGAAACCACAATTGATGCACTTCTTTAACTTCATTTTCTTCTTCATACCAAGATAAAACCTCTAGCTTTTTCAAAGATGAAGAATCAAAGATATCATAATAATGGTTCTTGATCTGACCTTGGGATGGATTACCCTCTGCCTTGTATGTATCTGGTCTAAGGTTGAGGCATAAATACTTCAATTTCAATGGTTTATCCAATTTTGGAAAGAAGGTTAAAGCATTAGGATGTATTGTCAGTGATCTTAAATTAGCAAAGTCATAATGATTGCATATCTTCCTTAGTTCGACGTAGTAGTTAGCATTTGCTTTCTGTTCCTTTGGTAAACCTCTTGGACCTGGTATTGTTAAAGATGTATACTGTGAAGCTCTCTGTGAGATGATTTGTGCAATATTAAGATCTAAGAAGTTGTCAACTTGTGTTAAATTGGTGGCAAATTGCATCAGATTATGCATCAGATGTCGTAATAAATCCTGATCGATACGCCAAGTACAACGAATTCTATTGATAAATGTGAACAACTCTGGTCTCAAGACCAGAGATCGAAGTAGACAACTTAGTTTATAGTTAGGTGATTCGTCTGGGTCATCCAAATCAGACTTAAACCCATAGTAAAGAACAGACCAAAAATGAGTTCCAATTGTTCGATCAAATTCGACAGGGACGTAGCATCTATCATTGAGCAGTATATTCCTATAGAGGACCGGAAGAACAGACTCATAGAGCTTTCTGTTGACGTATAACAGAGCAGTTTTGTCCTCTTGAGCCAAGTTTTTGTAGACTCTTTCAAGTATTTCCTGCGGCAGAGAATCCAACATTTTTAGTTAAACTTTGCAATGAAAAGAGGGACTGGAGCTGACTACAGGAGCTGAATATCTTCAAAGATCGTTAAGATGATGGAAATTGACCAAGTTTGTATTGTTTTATATTTTAAAGATGCTAGACTGCCTTTAACTAGTAACAAGAGGGAAGCCGACTATGAACGTATATAGTGAAGCTACATTGATGATTAATAAAGAACTTACAAAAAAAATCAATCTAGTCTCTAGGATTAGATATTTGCCTGCGTAATGAGTTGCTCAAATACATGTTGGAGCAGAGTATATTCAACAATACAAATAATGATTGAATATTTAATTCCTTTAACTATAGAAAAATGCAGAGTGTCAGTAATGTGTATATGCATGTATATATGTTGTAGTATATGTTCGTCTCAGAGTGTCTATCTCTAGGGTATGCAAAGTGGTATAATATGGGATGAATATAGTTGGTGTTACAGAAAATCTAATTTGTTTGAATCAGGACGTTTCCCAAAAGTTGCATCAATTTTAGCTGCTATCATTAATAGTTTATTATTTTGAACACCCAATTTCCATAAACTTTTCTTTATGCACAGTTCCATGCCTCTTGCCTTTTGCTTATTATTTAAATCTGACAAATCAGTAACATACTCATCTTTATCAGCAAAATCTGGCGTTATAATCAGTTCATTAAAATCTTTACATTTTGCATCGTTAACTTTAAGATCACATACGCTGATACAAGCAGGTAAAACGAGATGTTTAATCGTTATTGAACTGTTGTTTTTGTTGATCTGTAGATCCTTTTCATGATTTGTTATGTCAACACCTGCAGCTGTAAGCATTGGTGTAAATGATCTTTTGAAGAAATGTCTTGTTCTACCAGAAAAGATAACGTGTAATTCTTGTTTAGTCTTATTAATTATTAGTTTACAACTATCATCTGTAATTTGAAACATTAAATCTCTAGGATAGTTATCAATAAATGATCTTTTGTACCTTGTAATGCTCCAACAACCATTTTTAGCTTTATCAACAGGTTTATCGATACAAAGTTTTAATTTTTTAGCACGATGTTTGCATTCATCATCATCATCTTGTTCTTTACTCTCGTTTGATGCTGATTCGAGGTCGTTGGATTCTGTAATAGACAAATTTTTTTTACTTTCATAAATTTTATCGAGCCAAATATACCTTGAATCCAAGTCACGAATATCAGTGATAATTTCCTCCATCTGTGTCAGATCATTGAATGAAATTTTTGATTTAATTAAATATTGTTCCACATTTTTCAATCCGTAGAATTTACAATCCTCTAACAAAATTTTCCTTCTCTCTTCACCAATAGGTAATTTATCCAGACCTAGGTCTTCACCATGTAAAATTTTGAGAAGATCGTTGAAATTGTGAGGACATCTTTCAATGTACAATTGATTGTTGAGTGGTGGATAAGATGAATCGTTCATCAGGTAGTATTGTTCGAAAGAGCAGTACACGGCTTCTGTAGCGATTTTAAAATAAGTTGCATTATCATGATATTTTTCAATAAAATTTTTATGTATTTTGAAATGGGTACCACCAATATTGAAGAAATAGAAGATGTGCTCTTTTAGACACTTTCTTAACCTTGAAAGATCGTAGTACATTGCGTCAGCCAATAGTAAAGCGAACTCAATTTCTGTCTGTACATTCAGCGTATAGCCTTTCAAATAACGTAAAATGAATTGGAAACTACTCTGTGATTTATCCAATACGTACATATTAGTTTCATTTGGATGTGATTGGAAATATTCAGTAAATTTATTGGGTGAATCTATCGATAGTAATTTACCAGTTACTCTGAAAGATTGAGTATTCATATGAATGGTATATAAATTTTCATCAGGTAATGGTAAATTCAATGAAGAAGAAGAGAATGTTGAGCTATGATTTGAGCCTACTGAGTCCTTTCTATTGCCATCTTTGACAATAGTATCCAATGATTCAATCATTGTGTGTTGCGATGAGGATACGGCAATACCAAGATACAAAGAGAAATAACACTTTTGAAAATTCAAAGAAGCAAGGCTCAAGATATAGTTTGTAGCATACAGAGTGATTAATCATAAAATTCTGATGATATTATACTTTTAATAGTGGCGATGAGCTGTTTTCAATATTTGTCAGAAATCTCAATTAACCGGCGCATACATAAAATTCTTGCTTACAAAATAAACGTTGATTAGTCAGAACTCAAGCAATCAACACTTGTCAAGAAAATCAAGAACTCTAGTATCATGAAGAGTTTTGCTGATCATGATGAGTTGTGATTATAATGGTGAGTTGTGATTGATATTGATGTAATCATATATATTGGATTATATATTTGCAGTTACAAATGAGTATGTCTATGCGTTTTTATAATATTATATAGAGAGCACAATCGTAAATGAGTTTATTGTGGTAATGTCTGGTAGTAAGCTATGCCATCTGTTTCTGCATACATAGTAGCAGTTGCATCGGGTTATTGAATATGACAATACGAATTTTTCACGCATTTATTATATTTAGTTGTGCTATATCGTATTTCAAGATGAATACATATTACTAAAAGTTATTGCATCGCCAATATTTTTTGATAGTGCGATGCAACTCTGCTTCTTGTCTAGAAGATAGTATAGTGTAACGTACTATGTTAAGGCAGGATGTTGTTTTCAAATTATAATGCTTTACTAGAGAATACTGTATGAAAACATTTATAGAATACATATTGATCACTGTACGTACACATGCCATGTAGCTATGATAATATGTGTCAAAACACAAAAAGACGATAAGAGCATAATCTTGGAGTGGTGCTATACTATGTTACAAGATAATATTACATACACTTGATATGATATAACATACACTTGATACAATATTACATACACTTGAAATAATATAACAAACTTTACATATACTGTGAAGGATATTACGGTACAACACTTGTTAAGACACGGCTTACACCAATCCGTAAGACTATCTTCTTGTCTCTACTAATTATACTAAATTTTACTGAGATATATTACCGTGTTATACTATATTACTGTGTTAATATAATAGACTTGTCTATATTATAGTATGTTAATATAATAAACTCTTGTCTAGTATTGGTAAATATCTGACACGGTGCCCTGTGCGGACATTATTTCTGCAAACGTATGGTACTCTCCTGTTCCTTGCATGTACTTCCATATATGAGCATATGTGTTCCTTATGAAGGCATGCACTTCCGTAAACAGCGGAGTTCCGGCCGCATCGGGCGGTGTTTCCCCATGCGCGGTGCTGCTTCCAGATCCGGCTTGTGTGTTTCCCGATCCGGCCTGTTTGGCACCGCGCCGCATCGGGAAGCGAAATGCCTCAATCTGTCAATATCAATATATTAACAACAATACAATTCGAGAGCATAGTATGGACATGCATATTCGAGAGCATAGTATGGACATGCATATTCGAGAGCATAGTATAGACATGAATATTCGAGAGCATAGTATAGACATGAATATTCAAGAGTATGGTATAATGCAGTATAGCATAGTATAGTGTGCTTGGACATAGTTGCTTCGCAACTATGTGGTTTTTGTTGCTACATCAATTGTCTTAATTATACATAACATATGTAAAATGAATAATAAAAAATACCTAAAAATATACAACCAAAATTATGGTATTCAATTACATCAATAGAGCGGCAACACCGGCAACGAAGGCACCAGCAGCTGGCAAAGCCTTGACAGCGGCGTTTTCGTATTGTGGCTTGATGGTACAACTGTGACAAACGGTAGAAGTAGCAGTAGTAGTAGCGTTGGTGGTGTTCTTAACGGCATGAGCAGCTGGAGCAGTAGTAGCTGGAGCGGCCTTGGAAGAACTGATTGGACACCAAGTAGTGTAAGAAGTGATGGTGTGGTCAACAGTAGTAGTAGCAATAGAAACTAAAGCAGCAGAGGTAGTTTCAACACATCTGTGATCTTCACAAGAAGTGATGGTGACCAAAGTAGTAGCATTTTGAGTGTGGGTTTGAGTGGAAACGGTAGCGTTAGATTGAGCAGAAGCAATGGCAGCAACGGCAGCAACGGAAGCGACAGTAGAGAATTGCATTATTAATAAATTTGTTTAAAGTGGGAATTAGCTAAGCGAAAGGCAGAAGATTAATTTCTTGGTCTTTTGTGAAAAAAAAATGCAAAGAGAAATAATATATAATAATGATTACAAGAAAAGTGAAGAAAAATCTGACATAAAAACTGTGTCACATCCCCCGGTATTTATAGTTTTTGCGTTGACACTCATCTGATGTGTGTACACCGTGTCCAACAATATTCCAGCGACATTTTTTTTTCATTTTTTTTTTTCACTTGTTTTTTTGCTTACTTTGGTAAGATCTATTTTTAACAGCGCGAAGCAAACAACCAGCAAACAAGCAAGCAAACAAGCAAGCGAACGCAGTGAGCTTGCTTGTTTGCTTATTTGCTTGTCTTCTTGTCTATTTGTCTTCTTGCTTGCTTGAATTCATATTAATTATTATCTTGTTGTTGTTGTTTTTTGACACTTTCCGTGCTGGTCGTGTACTCTGCAAGTATGTTTAGTCATATTGACTATATCGTACCATCTAGTGCGATAGTACTATCGTACTTCAATAGTGTTATCTCTATGTGCTTCGAGGTACTTCGATAGTATTACCTTATCTCATTACTATCGTACAATTGTATGCTTACCCCATCTTATCCGTCATATCAAGTCCCTTCTTATGCTGTCTATTTTTCATCGCTTCTATCTTGTGAAGTTTAGTGATTAAGAATATATACAACATATACAATACATAGTGTAGTACAATAGGCAGGACAAACCTGAATGCAATAATGCAACAATGCAATTTTGAGTACAAAATAAGAGTACAATCATTTAAGAGTGGTTGCTCTTCTCTTGGATTGATAATCTTTAATTGCAGCTTGAATAGCATCTTCTGCAAGCATACTACAATGCAATTTAACAGGTGGTAAACTCAATTCTTTTGCAATCTCCGTATTACGTACTTTTGCAGCTTCTTCCAATTTCTTACCCTTGACCAACTCTGTTACATACGAAGAGGACGCAATTGCACTACCGCAACCAAACGTCTTGAATTTAACATTCTCTATCACGCCAGTGGCATCGTTCACTTCAATCTGCAATTTCATCACATCACCGCATGCAGGCGCTCCCACTAGTCCCGTCCCCACGGATGGTGAACTCTTGTCCAGCGAACCTACGTTCCTCGGATTCGTGTAATGTTCAATAACTTTGGGATGGTATGATCTGATCGTGTTCCCCACGGCAATAATGCTTCTTCCGCGCACACATCTACTTGTTATACCAAAACTCAGCATATCTGTTTGTATTTTTGTATTTTTGTATTTTTGTATTTCTTGGTATTTGATACTTCAATACTTTGTACTTCAATACTTGGTACTTGTATTTTGATACTTCACACTAATATATACAACACAATCAGCTGGCCAAACAGAATCGATGCTCCGTGTTACTAATCGTTGTTGAAGAAACGGAGATAAAATTGTGTATTGCACCTTGGAAAGTGTTCCTCGTCCCGTGTGACAAGCGTTGTTTGCACCTGTAAAAGCTGTTCGTGCTTTGTTCTGCTGTTTTGTGCGTGTCACGTTGCGGGAAAACGGGTGTGTCACGTTGCTTGAAAGCGTTGCTTGAAAGTTTCTGAAAGCGCTGCGGAAAGTTTTGTTGCACCCAGAAAAATTTATGGATTTTTGGTTTCCGTTTTAGTCATTATTTCCGAGACGCCGTCGTCGTTATGTACGGGAGAAAAACCGAGAGAAAGCACGTGAAACGTGTGTCGGGGAAGTTACCCGGTGCAGCATGTGATGGTGTCTGGGTTTACACGTTTGTGTGTTACCCGGACACAACGTGTCCGGGTGCTGGTTACTTATCCTGGAGACAAAAAGATCGCGCTATGCTCTGGGGGAGGTTCGAACTCTCGACCTTCAGATTATGAGACTGACGCTCTTCCGACTGAGCTACCAAAGCATACTAAATTTTCCGGATTTTCCCCCCAAGGGTCTCACTTCCGCGGCTGTCCTCCCAAGTTTGAAACTTGTTATTTTACACTTTTTATCCGTTCATTCCACTCCCCCACCACGTACAGTCCCCATCTTCTTCACGGGGACCCGCTTCCGTGCCTCTATTTATCCTTCCCTCTCTTTTTCCAAAGTATCCCCGCTTCCGCAAACTTTACCTTTTGGTCTTCCAAACCACATTTCAATAACAAAACTTGAATACAAAAGACACAAATTTTCTTCTTGTTTGTTCAATGACTCTGCATAACACTCCCAACACTCCTCTACAAACGTACCAGCTTCAACGAACCATTCGAGTGTATAAATTTAAACTATTTGAACCTTCGTCACGTGCCCTGTCAAAGAAGAAATGTGTACACCGAATTTCAAGCCATAGTAACATCTCTTAGTATAACAATCAAATATTTCATTCTCATCGCTGGGCAGGTATTCCATATTAAATTCTGATAGTATCGTATATTCAACAATCAAATCTGCTTGAATCGTGAACCCAAAATTGGTGCAAATAACATTGAAATAATATTGAAGTAATATTAAAATAACATTGAAATAACATCGAATTACATCAAAATACATCGAAATATTGAAATAATAATTACAATACTTCATGTCTACAACTTTCACCACGGAACAGGAACTGATTGCTGTCCAGGTGCTCTCAAAGAGCCAACACTCTTTCTACGATATACTCAGCGTTGATCGTAGTGCCTCTGATAATGATATCAAAAAATCTTACAGAAAATTAGCTGTTAAATTACATCCTGACAAAAATCCACATCCTAAAGCAAGTGAAGCCTTTAAACGTATCAATAGAGCTTTTGAAGTGTTGAGTGATGAAAAGAAAAGAATTATATTCGATCAAACAGGCAGAGATCCAGATGATCGTTCCATACCAGAAAGTTCAACAACGACAACTTCTGGATTTAATCGTCATACTCATAATCATGGACCCATGCCAGGTTTCGAACAGATGTTCTTCCAAAGAGGTTTCAGGCAACCAGAAGATCTGTTTGACCTTTTCTTCAATGCAGGTTTTGGTGGTGGTGGTGGAATGGGACCAACCGGGTTTGGTGGTAGTCCATTCGGTGGTAACCCATTTGGACCACAATTTGGTGGGTTTGGTGAACCTAGAGTCTTCTCATTCGGTGGAAGAGGTGGCAACGGATTTTATCAAACCTCTACAAGGAATAGAAGATCTCCATTCGATAGAACAAATAGAGCTAGCCGACAGAGACAAGGCCAACAACAACAGGATGAAGAAAAATTGGATTCAAAAGAAGTTTTGAAAATGTTACTACCCATCATTCTGTTCTTCCTCATCCCATTCATCGAAAGATTCATCTTTGGTGGTTAATTATGACAAAATCCATTCCTTCCTCCCACCAAAAAATAATAAAATGCATACCAATTTACGTAAATCCTTCAGCGAGTGCAGTACCCGTTTTCGATATGCCAATTTAATGTCTATGCATATCAATCTTACGTTCGCAAATATACCACGCTGATGGAGCACTCATAAATGTATGTCCATGGAATATCCATCTTTGCATTCGTCACTTTCGTCCCATTTCCTTTTACCCCACCATTGTGATATTATATACAAGACAAGGTTACATATCATCAAGGCAAGCTCACACATCTTCAAAGCAAGCTCACATATCTTTGATTGAAGTTGTCTTTATAAATTTTACACACCAATTGAAACTGTTGAGTTTTACAATATAAATTTGATAAAATAATAAACTATCGTTAGAGTTTCTCATTAATCTAGAATACATAATTATGTGTATAAAAGGGTTGTTCTTCTATATGAATCAAAAATTTCAATACCATTCAAATCTCATTTTATCATTCGAAATCATTCATTCTCTTTTGAATGATTGCTTCAATATCCTCATCCTCTTCATCTTTGCCTAAACTGAACCTTAGTTTCTTGTTGATTTTACTCTTAAGGCTAGGATGATTGCCTTGTTGTTTCGGTGGTCGATCTATATCTGTACGTTTGATAATCTTACCACTTGGTAATTTTTCATATGCGTTAGGATCATAGCTCATTTTCTCTTCCCTCTCAGTACCTGCAATTTCCTCAGATTTTTCAATTCTTCTCTCTTCCATATCATCAATAGGATTCGATATTATATTTTGATTTTTCAAATGCGTACCAACTCTGAGTTTTTGGTTCATTTCATTTGTAACTTTATCTTTATATCTTTTAAAAGAGCTTGGGTCATGCCCCCATTCCCAACCTTGTTTCATTTCATTATATGCTTCAATTTCTAATTTCTTTCTTATATCTCCACGTCTTTCTAATTCACCAAATATATCAGCATCTGATGGCCATACCATTACTTTAAAAGTCTCTAAAACTATCTCAACGGTCAATGATAACATAACAAGGACAAAAACGGTACACCAAAATGTTATATCTCTGCCAAAATGACGTAAAAAACCATATTTAACATCATAAAGACCATCTGTTGGATGTAAGATTGGTAACGCGACACACCAAATTAACCATCCACCAGCAGATAACAAGACACATACAAATGCAATCCAATTTCTATTACGCATTTCCAAAAATTGAATTTTAAAACAAACAACAAATATAATTGCAGTAAAATTCACTACACCTAACGGATATGTCGAATTATCTGAAAGAGTATTCTCTCCCCACAAAACGATACCTAAGAAAAAAATAGAGGAAGAATGACAGGCTGCAGAACATGCCCATTGAAGAAACATTAATAAATTGAAACCTTTTGATAATCTTCCCAAAGAATACAATTCTGGAACAGCTAATAAGGTTATCGGCTTCAAATCCTTTTCCAAACAACCAATGCATAAAACTGGAAGGGATGTGAATAAAGTATTGTACATGGACAATGACCAAGGTTCATAAAGAGAAGATCCTGAAAACATTGTATACCTCTGATACATACATTGTGTCAGGTAGAAAATGATTTCTTTGAAAAACGTTGTCAAAATAAACTTGGCTGTACGAATATAATTATACCGTCCATGTACAAGTAACAACTTCAACAAAAATCTAAATTGACCGATGGAATAATCTGCAGAACGTGATGCTTGCAGACCTTCTTTACCAGCTATACCAACGCCAATATCAGCAGATTGAATCATAGCTATATCGTTAGCACCATCACCGATAGCTAATGTGACCAATTTTTTATTAGTATTTCTAACATTTGATACAAGCAAAGCTTTCTGAGATGGGGAAGCACGACAACAAATGACAGAATCAGTCTTTGTCGATAATTCAATGAATACTGACATTAAGGTAGGATTACTTTCGAACATTGTCAAAGTTACACCATCAATAACAAGAACACAATGTGCAATGTTAGAAGTATTAAGTTGTAAAGTTAATGCATTCATCTTTGACAGAAGATTCTCATCAGATGACTCCAACACAACAACTGTAGAATAATCATATATCATCTTACATGAATGACCGATATTGATGGCAGTTTCTCTTTTATCACCGGTAAGCATCCAAATCTTGATACCAGCTCTCCGCAACTTTTGTATTGTCTCTGGAACACCTTCTTGCAACTTATCCTCAATGGCCGTGGCCCCCAGAAGTAAAATATTCTCTTCAATCTGAGCACCAACCTCTTGAATTTTCTCGTTCCTGTCTTCCAAAGCAATTTTAGCCTCATGATAACGTTCAGCCCATTCATCATATTCATCTTTAGGAATCCATTTATAACCATATAGCAAGGTTCTCAGACCATCAGTAGAAAATTCGTCAATGGCTTCCAGGGTCCTTTCAATGATATATTCTTCATTGGTAAGCAAATCGTCGTTACCAATATATCTAAACATGTCTTCTTCATAAGCTTTTAAAACTGGGTCAATATCAGTAGATTCTGTACTATCAAATGTATCAACTTGGAATACAGTATTAGTATCTTTACTTTTTTCATTTTTATCTATCCTGACCCGACTGGTACTGACTGTAGATGGCCTTGGTGTAGCACCTTGTGGAATAACATCCAATGAGAACCTCCCCCCATATCTTTGACGTTGTGACTTTTGCAAAGATTTACGACTTTGCACAGCGATATTATCTATTTCACTATCTGCTTGATGAACAACTGCCAAGAATTGTTCTATGGAATTGATATGGTTCTCTTGATCCTGTGGTCTACTTCCATCTCTTTGTAGAATATTTTTTCTTGCCGCTTGGAAAGATAAACTTGCCCTAGATGCATTTGCTGTCATTGAGCTACGCAACGGGTCAACAACATCATCATCATATGCAATTCTTTCCAATGACTTCTTTTGCTGTAAAACTACTTCAGCCTTTATTTCTTTCCTATCTCTCATGTTTGCTTCAATTTCCTCAATTTTCTCTTGAACAATATCATTGTTACTTAATCGATCTAGGATGACATTAT
The DNA here is from genome assembly GCA_031771845.1 of Yueomyces sp. D-C8-1. Classification (NCBI taxonomy): domain Eukaryota; kingdom Fungi; phylum Ascomycota; class Saccharomycetes; order Saccharomycetales; family Saccharomycetaceae; genus Yueomyces; species Yueomyces sp. D-C8-1. Next base: position 43,004 of record JASCNY010000008.1, on the reverse strand, counting down.
CCGCTCCCTTACAGATTAACAGGATTCTATCATTTTCATGGGGGACTCTGACTAGTACTGACATTCTTTTTCGTTGAGAATTAAACTCAATCACATTTAAAATCTCGTAATTTTCTAATATAGGATCATTGTCAAAACCGTTTGGATATTCTTTGATTGTGAGTGTTTGTGCATTTTTATTGCAAACGACATAGCCCAGGTCTCTTGCTGCAGTGATGAGGGCCAGCTCATCAGGCGAGCTTGACTGGTACTCTATTACATCATCATCTGAAACCAAAGTACCATCTTCAGTTTCAATGACTTTTTTCTTTGGTAGACATGTATGACATAATGCTAATGATAAAATGAAAAATTTTGCTTTTTTGGCAAAAATAGTGTCTGGAAAATTCTGAATGAATTGGACCAATTCAAAGGAAGTCTTAAGTTCTGGAATATCTTCTTCGTCTTCTAATGATGAACTGTCGTCATAGCTATCTGTTTCTCCCTTTGTCACTTCCTGTTTTTTTGAAAATGTGCTCATGGCACCATTGTCCACATAATCTATTGTTCCCCCAGGATATGCTGGTGGAGAATTGAATGTTTCATTATCTTCATAAACACGCTCTAGAGAGGTTTTGGGGCGATTACTAGGTCTAGACATAGATATTTTGCCCGCATCCTTTGGACTGCTCATAGAATTTCTTCCAAAACTATTTCTGTTATGCAGAGAGGATCTAAAACCACTAGTTCTTGATCGTTCAAAACTCTTTTTGGGTCCAGTACCAAAAAGTGCTCTCATACTTGGCCGGCCAGTATAAACAGCATTGGAGTTACCTCTATATTCCACAGATGTTCTGCCTTGTGGTAAATCTTCTATTGATGTAACAGGATGGAACCCCAATGAATTTCTGGATCGTATTGTATCATGCTTCGTTAAACCCATATCATTTATAACTGGATCGTCGACAGAGATAACGTCTACATCGGAAATGGTTCTACTTATTGAGTTATTTCTGGAGGTATGTTTGTTACCTGTTATATGATCCTGTACAGACTCTAGTACACCCGTTAGAGTAGCTTTACTTTTAGCCTTAATATTCTGATCAGCCTTTTCTTTCACCTTCTTATCTTGTTCTGTAACGACATTATGTTCCCAATTAGAACCAGCTATGGAATATTTTTTGAATGCCATTTTATTGTTTGTCAAAGTACCTGTCTTATCACTAAAGATATAGGATACCTGACCAAGTTCTTCCAGGATAGTAGCTGATCTTGATTCACAGGGAATGTCATTTTCTGCATAGTACATATCGATATCCCATTCCATGAACTTACTTTGAAAAACTTTGATAATTTCTAGAGTCACATATAGAGAAAGGGGGATCATAGTGTTATACATGATAATAAATGACATGATTGTTGCAGCTGGGCCAGCATCTTGCCTCCATAAATACCATGCATGATCATTATCAACATATTTTTTTCTTGGTATGACATGACCAAGGTAAGAAAAAAAAGAGATCATAGCCACAACAAAAACCATAAATGCAATAATAATATTAATATCTCTTTGTAATTTTGGAGCTTTTGTACGGGGGTTTCTGAGGGCATTCATTCTAATTTTTGTTTCTTCACCTGTAAAGACAACTACACCCAAGGCATGATCTGTGTTACGAATGATACTACCTCTATAAATGACATTATCGGTAGTTAAAGGGTATTTGGACTGGTTGTTCTCATCAATGAACTGACCTGTGCCTAGGGGATCAAGTTCCACATAACCATCAAAATTGTACAGATTGATATTTGGATCTTCCACGGTAACTTCTATATTCATAGTACCTAGAGAATCCGCATCAAATGTCAGTTTATTCAGGTTTGGATGTGGAGTCCTGCATTTCAGATTTGTTTCACCATCTAAAGCCATAGTTTCCACATAACATTCATTATTTGGATTGTCCGATGTTAAAAGAACTAAATCTGCAGGAACCCAGTCATTATGAGATAGTAATATGACATCTCCAATCTTAACGTCCTTCCATTTTTTCTTTTCTATGATTATGTTATATTTAGAAGAAAGATAGTTGAAATCATTGAAAGAATGATCATTTTTACCATTTTGTGATTCATAAGACTCGTTCAAAGTGGAGTCATTATTCAGATTAAAGTTTATATCAGTGATATCATCATAACTTTTGGATAAAACTGTAACAAGTCTATCATTCTCTTCTTTATCCAATCGATGCCTTTTCCAATCATCATATGCTTCTCTTGCCATTGAAATACCCATAAAGATCAATATTGGAATGATTGTAGTATAAGTACCTGTAGTAGACCAACCAGGTATCATCTGTAATATAGCAATGGCAAAAAAATATACATTTGCTAATTTGGAGAACTGTGCATAAAGTTGTCTTGGGAAGAAAGTATAGATGGTGTAACGTGAAGATGTGATTGTATTATTGATATATGGTCTATCCCTTCTTTCATCTATAAGCAAATGTGATTTTTTATTTTTTCTGTTGGTTAAGAATTTTTCGTAAAATTCTGAATCAACATTGAATGTTAATGGTATATGCCTACCATCTTTAGTATGCTTTAAATTTGATGCAAAAATTGAAATGAAATCTAAATCTGCTATTTTTCGTAGCACATTTGAGGTCGAATCTAATAAATGTGGAATGCTAATTGATATTGATCTACCATGGTAATCTTTATTTATAATAGGACTAGTATTCGTCCCTTCACCCCGCTGATGTATATCAGCTAACTCAAAAGTCTGTGTATTATCTTTATGTCTCTTGAATGGGTTGGGAAGAGTAAATCGATCACGAATTGATATATTTTTAAGACGTAATGACATTTTAATCCCATATGCAAATTGTTCTCATAGACCAAAATCAGTGCTACAAGTGCAATAGAGCCCCCACAAAAAAAAACCAATAACGAAGAATACGAATGTACTAGCGCCACAATTATATTTTGTTCCTGAATGGATACGAATGGATATCAAAAGGTGGGGTCAGACCTTAATGAAAGAATTGTCCAGAGCTAATTCAGCGACCAGTAGCCCAAATTTGATGCTTTAAAATGCACAGAAACCGGCTCAAACACCAGAACAGCACCGCAACGACCACCGACACCTATCTGCAGCGCTACTTGGCTCCATTCACCAGAAACCGAATAAGCTTTTTCTCACCAAGCTTTATTACTCTTTAAGAAACGACACCATCTATAATTAAAACTGGGCTAAATAGACAGAGACGTGGAAATTAGTGACGGCCCGTCATGTGCCACTCCGTCTTGAACAATCAACTCAGTATAACAGAGCCAAAACACCCAAATACTTACCTTGAAACTAGTGCCAATCGAATCAGCGTACCATGTTTGTGCATATAGGGCTTTTCAAGCAATGTTTTACCTGCAATATACTTCGAAAACACCAAAACACGCCTAGAAATGCATTAAAAAACCCAAATTTGATCCAAATTGCACAATTAAAGCACGCAAAAGATGATGGTAATACTGAGAAAGCTGTATTCCCACTGCAAGATCTTCTTTTCTTACCTTCAAAGACGTTTAAATTCACCTTTAAATTAACTTCTTTTAAACTACGCGATGAGCTGAAAATTGCTTAATTAAGGTGAAATTTGGCAAATATTATAAAGTCACTTTGATCTGTCAATTTAGTGCCTAATTGAAGCTTGGCAAGTGTCGAGAAATATCAAATAGTGTGGTGCAGAAGACAAGGTTTTGTTGTGCAGGATGGGTGTTCCTACGATAGAAGCACTGCCCGTGGAAGTAGTGAATAAGATCGCAGCTGGTGAAATAGTTACGTCCCCAGCCAACGCTCTCAAGGAACTGCTAGAGAACTCAATTGATGCCCAGTGTGCTCAGATTGATATCCTGCTGAAAGATGGGGGTGTGTCGTTGTTGCAGATTTCTGATGACGGACATGGTATTCAGAAGGATGATTTAGCCATCTTGTGCCAACGGTTCACGACGTCCAAATTAAAGAAGTTCGACGATCTGCAGAGCATCGAGACGTACGGTTTCAGAGGGGAGGCTCTTTCGTCGATTAGCCATATTGCCAAGGTATCTGTAGTGACAAAGACCCGCGACAGCAAATGTGCCTGGAAGGCAGAGTATCTGAATGGTGTGTTGATAAATGAACCAGAACCTACAGCGGGGAAAAATGGTACTTGTATCATCGTGAAGGATTTGTTTTACAACGTTCCTGGGAAATTGCGCACCTTGAAGAGCTCATCTGAGGAATTGTCTAAAATTGTTGACGTCGCTGGTAGGTACGCAATTCATTCGCAAGGAATTGGTATCTCTGTGAAAAAAGTTGGTTCAGCTGCATATATTTTAAATGTACGAAATAGTTTGAGTGTGAAAGATAGGATTAGAGTGGTCTTAGGTCAAAATGTGGCATCACATTTGATTGAATGGGAAAATTTGCCTTCTCAAGACCATGAATCTACCACAGATGACAATAAAGACGTCAAAGACTCGTCAGATGTTGATGATTCAGATCTAGGATTGAATAAAATTGTTGGATACTGTAGCACACTAAATTATATCTCGAAAAAGGCAATCACGCCAATATTCTTTATTAACCATAGATTGGTGTCATGCGATCCACTTCGAAGGGCATTGACTCAAGTGTATTCAAATTACTTACCAAAGGGTAATAAACATTTTATATACATTTCGATATCAATCTTACCAGAAAATGTCGATGTAAATGTTCACCCAACAAAAAGGGAAGTCAGATTTCTTCATCAAAATGAAATTATAGAAAAAATTACAAATTGTTTGAATAGTGAACTCTCAAAAATTGATACATCTCGTACATTTACCTCTGCAAATATAGGTTCAACACAAACAAGGTCTCAAAACTTGTCACAATCTGCTCATATATTTTCAAATTCACAAAATAACAGCACTAATGAAAAACCAGCAATGATCGTCAAACCCAAGAGATATGAGAACAAATTGGTACGAACAGATGCATCACAGACCAAAATCACTTCTTTTTTAAAGAATGCAAGGTATTCACAATCTCAACTACTTAATGATAGTTCCACGACCCTGGTTGAACCAGGCCATGTACCAGATCCTTCATTAGATGAAGAAGCAACAACAAGAGAAGATAATTATACACCTCAATATACTATATTATCACAGGAAAGAGTTAATGTCAACCTAACCAGTATAAAGAGATTGCGAGAAAATGTCGACGCCAATGCTAATCAGGAATTGACCAATGTCTTTGCCAACCTCACATACGTCGGTGTAGTTGATTTTGAAAGAAGATTGGTTGCCATACAATATGATCTAAAATTGTACCTGGTTGATTATGCAGCTATTGCAAATGAACTATTCTACCAGATTGGGTTGACAGATTTCGCAAATTTTGGTCGAATAGATTTCCAAGATAATATTAACTTGATTGAATTACTAGAATGCTTTGACCAAATACCTAGAGAGAAAAAACAGGAAGCCATAAGCAACATCTGGAACATGAGAGAAATGTTACAGGAGTACTTTTCCATCGAATTAGGCCAAGAACGAAATACGGAACAAGACAATGAGTATATGGGCATATATATCAAATCTTTACCATTGTTACTGAAAAATTACAATCCACCACTATCCAAGTTGCCATTTTTCATCTACAGATTAGGCACCAAAGTGAATTGGGAAGATGAAGAAAAGTGTCTTGATGGAATACTTCACCAAATTGCTCTGCTCTACATACCAGAAATTATACCAAACACACTTGACCACGAAACGCTCTCTGAGGCTGACCAAATAGATATTATTGCTCAGACTGAGGAACTTGCTTATTGTCTCGAACATACCCTTTTTGCATGCATAAAACGTCGTTTTCTGGCTCCAAACTCGCTGTTGAAGGACGTTATCGAGATTGCAAATCTACCAGGCCTCTACAAAGTGTTTGAACGGTGTTGATCACAGTAATGCTCAACAAACATGGTATATTAGCAATTACTGTCGTTTTTTTGAAGAAACTGTCACTGACGGACTTCATCGGAAGCTTTTATAACACAACCTATGAAATATTTAAGAATTTCAAGAATTGAAAGAGGACTCTAAAATGCTCAGAAGACTCAAATGTAGACCAATTAAATGATGGAACAAGTCACTAGAAAGAAACTCTAATAATGATGGAAACTGGAAAAAAAGGACTTCTGAGGGATACATGCCAATGGAGTGATTTGGGCCTATTGACCGTTCTCTTCTGGATCAGAATTGTCAATGCACTGTTTACCGGGACGTTCTTTCAGGCAGACGAGTTCTGGCAAGCACTAGAACCAGCATACCATCAAGTATTTGGATATGGGACATTGACCTGGGAATGGAAAGAGGGTCTTAGAAGCTATGCTTTCCCATTTATATTTGAAATGGCATATAGGGCTGTAGTGCTATTCACAGATGCCACAACTCTTTTCGTGGAGATAATATGCTCTTCAGTATTTTGGATTATGCAATTAAACTTTTTGAACCAACATATTGTGGACCAAGTAGTTTTTGATTTCAATCAGTTTCCTAAAGAATGGGAGTCCTTTATTGAATATGCTGGTGTTCTGTATGCTCCAAAGATAGTTATGGCCTTCATATGTGCCATAGGTGAATTTTATTCCGTGAAATTGGTTCAAAAGTTATATAAACTTTCCATGAATAAATCTGCGGACCAGAAACCTGATTATACTTTATCCGATGTTACTATGATTTCATTGTTACTTTCCATAACCAATTTATTCAATCTTTATTTTGGTACAAGAACCTTCATAAACTCTTTTGAAATGAGTTTAACCGCTATGGCTCTATACTATTGGGACTGGACCTGTGGTGACTCTGTATACTCATCAGATTTTATGAAATCTCTGATCATCGCCACATTTGCGTGCTGGCAACGGGCAAACAATGCCCTTATATGGATGATTCTAGGCATATTTCTGACAACAGCTTTGTTGAAAAAGGGCAAAATTTCCACCATAATGAGCCTATTTGCCCGTATAGTATCAGCATTGTTGATCTCAGGATGTACAAATTGTATCATAGATTATTATTTCTATCGTAAATGGTCTATTCCTCTTTTCAAATTTCTACAATTCAATTTTACCACATCATTATCAAAGTTTTATGGTACCGCACCATGGCACTTTCACATTGCTGAAAGCATACCACTAGTACTAGGACTTTCCATCGTTTATTTTATTCTAGGGTTTGTATCAGTATCATCTATGATAAAAACATACAAAAGCTGTGTCTTTGATCCATTTTTTCAGCTGAAAACAACCATTCTCGTGAATATTATAGTGTATTCCTGTTTATCTCATAAAGAGTTTCGATTCTTGTACCCGTTGCAGCCACTTCTTCTAGTCTTTTCTACTTTTGGTGCTCTAAAAGCGAACAGCATATCTAAAAGTCTTGGATATCCATTAATCTCCATATTAGGTTTCATTTCAATTTTCGTTGGATCCTTTCTTTGCACCATTCATGAATCTGGCACGGTTGAAGTAATGAAATTTTTGCATAATAAACCATACATTGAAAGTTTAGGTTTTGTAATGCCTTGTCATTCCACACCAGGACAAGCATACTTGCATAGACACGACATCAAGGATGCGTGGGCTATTTCCTGTGAGCCACCTTTGCATTTATTATCAGATCCATTAGCTGATGAAAAACTGAAACTATATATGGATGAAAGTGATTATTTATATGATAATATTGATGATTTTATTAAGAAGAATTTCCCACCAATATCTGAAAATAATTATCAGAAGAGTTATAGACATGATTGGCCCCAGTTTTTAGTCATTTTTGAGCATCTTGATGATGCATACATGAGAAAGTTTTTACAGGATACAAACTACGTGGAATATGCAAGGTTTTTCAACTCATTCTCTCACTGGGACTCTCGTAGAGCTGGTGATGTTATAATTTATGAGAAGCTCACTAAGGATATAGTATAAGTTAGTCTTTTCGAATATATAAGTATGCATTAATAGTCATTTTTCCAACAGGTACAAGCTTAATGTATAAGTAATCGTTGTCTTTCAATTACCTCAGCCAATTCATCTCTAAGATAAGATTTTTTTTCCTTCAAGAACTTATTGACCATTTGATTTATATGTTCGTTGTCTTTCTGCTTCCTCAAAAATAATAAACTTTTGTATGCTTTTTCTGCTAGAGCCCAATCTTTCAAATAAATACAACAGCTCAGATACCCAAGGAAACTTTCTACTTGAATGAGTTCCATCCCAATTTTGAACCAACGTCTTGCTTTGATATAATTCTTAAAATAATTCATCTCCAGATATCCAAGCTGAGCAAATGCTTCTCTGAAGCCTTGAGTTGCGCAGGCTTCCAGTAATGATCTAGCCACGATGGGCTGAGAATTCATATAAAGCTGCGCTAAATTGAAATAAGAATGAACAGTATACTGGATCGGAGCCACTCTTATTGCATTTAGGAAATTTCTTTCTGCCTCAGCTAGATCAGCCATTTTGAGAGAAATCTGCCCTACTTTTCCATAAACTTCACCTGCAACTAACGAGTCATATTCACTCTTGAGGAACATCTCGTAGTAAGCTTTAGCTTGAGAATATTCATTTGACTCAAACATCATATCTGCACTTAATTTAATCGTCAAAGGGTGCTTTATGCCATACAATTCCTTTATCAGACCTTTAGCATCCAGCTTTTCCTCATCACTGCTCTTGGGATCTTTTAAAGCTCTGAAAGCCAAGATGGCAATACTATCATTATTTCCCTTTGAAGCTGACGTCTCCAACAGCTCATTTTCTAGTGCCAACAGGTGCTTATTGCTAATCCTGCTCTTAAATCTGTACCGTTCCAGTACTTTTTTCATAATCATCAAATTCTGACCATCAATACCTTCAAGATCCTTCAACTCTTGAATATTACCATTCTCGAGCTGGGCATACACTCTCTGGTATGTGGGCCATAATCTCTTGAATGGCAATGGACTGTTTAGTTCGAACAGGATCCTTTTGACCTGTTTTGCAGGTGGGAATATTTCAGACAATGGAGGTCTCTTTGATCCTGGAATCTTAGTGACATAAAACCTTATGGAAGCCCTGGAACAGTTCTTAAATCGTAGCATGAGAAGACGTTGTCAGAATCTCTTGATGTAGTGCTATCTTTTTCTAATAAGAGGTTTTCTTCTTTATAAAACAGACGGGACATTAAATAAGATTTGTTAATGAACTAAATTGTAGAGCCAAATTTAAGTTTTGGATATAGTAGGCGTTAAGAAGTGTCCAAACGATATATATATTTTACATATGTGCAATTTTACATAAATGAACATACTCTACATGCCTCAATGCCATTAAACATAATAGACGTATTACCTTCTTGATATTCTTGATTCCTGGAAGTGTCTCAAATACTTGCTCGAGCCATATACTAACATTCGATACTCGAGATCGAAATGCAGATTAGTGAGACCGTCAGGCATATTCGTGAGATCTATTTCACACTTCTTGGAACGTATTTGGCTTGGCTATGGTGAAAGCAGATGTTGTAAAACTGCCACACTTACGAGCCATAAAATCAAAAAGATTCTGTACTGATCGTGATCAGACTAGGATCTGTTGGTGGTGGCATTTCCTTGAAATAATCACTCTCTAGACATTTTGTTGCATCCCATCTCTCGGTAGGATTCATTATGAGCATACCAGATATCAGATCTAATGCCTTTTCGCTAGCAGCGATGAAACGTTTCCTCAGTTCATCTCTGGATGGTGGTGGATATATTTGTAATTTGTTATATGCTGGAAAAGAACTTACCTCTGGCCATTCTCTATCAGTTGGAGTACCTAATGCTCTAAAGGTGATATCAACTTGATCGATATCATCTTTACCGGGCAGATATGGAATTCTCAGCATCAATTCTGCAAAGATGATACCAACTGACCATATATCGATGGATGTTGTGTAATGCTTAGCACCAAAAAGTAATTCAGGTGCACGATACCAACGTGTAACAACATTGGATGTTAACATCTCATGTGCTGATGGTATACCTCTTGCCAAACCAAAATCTGCAACTTTTATAATACCTTCTGGTGATATCAACAGATTATTTGGCTTCAAATCTCGATGTAAGATAAAATTTCTATGAATGTGGTGTACACCTCTTAATGTCATCAATAGCCATGATTTGATATCTGCAGGTGTAAACAATATTTTCGTATTCTTAATGACAACTTCCAGATCTGTAGGCAAAAATTCCAAAACAAGGTTCAAATTATCATATGCCATGAATATATCCACCAATTCAATTATATTCTCATGGTGCAACTCCTGCAGATATTTAACTTCACGAATAGCAGACATATCTAACCCATCTTTAAACTCCGAAGTTTTGATCTCTTTGATGGCAATCCTACGAGAAGTCGACTGCTTGGTCCCCAAATAGACCACAGCATACGTACCTTCACCAACTTTCTTTTCTATTCACACAAACCAATCATAAAAATGAAGACAATGTTAGTAAAAAAGCATTCTTTTATTGTTTGTACATCTGAATCTTGCCCGTTTGAGCTCGTTCAAATTCGTTAAAAATTGGCTTTCAAGCCACAAATATCATGCACATACCTTTACTGTATTCCATTAGCTCTCACCAGCTACAAACTTGCCTCGCAGTACCCTCCAAATATCCAATTTCCCTTTCCATTGATATTTTTCACTTTCTTTAAATTCATCTCATCGGCTTAACTAGACGTTTTGCCCACTATGAAAAGAGCAGTTTACACACAAGATCCAGCCTGAAAAGCTGTAGAATTCATGAACAAACTGGCAAATAGACAGCTTATCAAGCTTTTTAACCTGCCAAACCATCATCTGATGCCTAACAATGTTTCTGGTGGAAACAGCAGCTTTTTCTGTGTAACTTTTGATTTTTCTGCTACATCTTAAATAAACCTGTTATTTACAATAAAACAATATGCTATATGTATGTCCAGAATACCTGTCGAACGTTGCATAATTCCTCTTGAATATGTAGCGATTTGTCTTTTTAAATAAAACCTGAAAGATGGAGAGAATGTCTCGAAGGGATATATAAATTACAGTATAAGCAAGAGCACATAAATGTGTCAAAAATACAATATTTAAACAGAGGAAAACCAGGATAGAAAAGCAGACAATGCTGATCCAAGGAGCTAAGATATGTGCACGCAACGTACGTTTGGCGTACTTGCAGCCTTCAATTGCATTTAGTGTGAGATTGGGCATCAAACGAGCACAATCAACCACATCACAGCAAGTTTCATTGAGCAATGGAGCTATAAGTGATAAATTGCTGCAATTTGCAGAGACAAAAGCAGCCACGAATGGTGAAATCAACCAAGCATTGAGGGAATACAGAGAGTATGTCGATAATCTCAAGACATTGAAAGAATTGACTCAATTGGAGCCAGCACTGGCACAAGACGCCCAGAGTGAGATCCAGCAACTAGCACCTCTAATTGAGGAGGCAGGTGTCAAGATAATATCACTGTTGATTTCTCAGGATGAACGTGATAAACTAGGTTGTACGATTGAGATCAGAGGTGGTGAAGGTGGTACTGAATCTCAATTGTTTGCTAAAGAATTGCTGAGAATGTACAAACTTTATGCTACATCTAAAAAATGTAAGTTCAAAGAAGATAAAGACGTGTTGGTGATATCTACTCCCAATACATTTGGAAAATTGAAGGGAGAAGCAGGTGTACATCGAGTTCAACGAGTACCAGTTACTGAAAAGAAAGGTAGAATACACACTTCTGCCGTTGCTGTCATTATATTGCCATATAATCCAAACGCAAAAAGTATGACAGCCAATGATATTCAATTTGCACCTGGAGAAGTTCGTATAGATGTTATGAGAGCAAGAGGACATGGTGGACAACATGTCAATACGACAGATTCTGCCGTGAGATTAGTTCACATACCAACGGGGACAACAGTGAACATGCAAGAAATGAGATCTCAACAACGTAACAAAGTGAGAGCATACGAAGTCCTCAGAGAAAAGCTCTTTGAACAGATGACAAACGAGAATAAAGATAAATTACATGCTGAAAAGAAAAGTCAAGGTGGGAGCGTGGATACATCTGACAAGATAAAGACGTATAATTTTTCTCATAACAGAGTTACAGACCATCGTTGTAAATACACCGCAAACCTGGACACACTTCTCACTGGAGAAACGCTTGGCCAAATGCTCGAGGCATGGCATGAATACTCTTTCAAGTTAGAACAAGAGAAGCTGGAAACGACTTTAAGCAAGCAAGAATAAAAAAAATCCTAATCTGAGAACATTCAAGCCATGTGTAATGAAGCTAGGACGTGCATATATGACTATAATTTTTTTATTTTTCAAAAACTCTTTCCAAAGGTTTATAAACATGCTTCCCTCATTGTAAGACAAGCCAAAAATAGCGGAAATATTTTCATAAGGCAGAGATGTGCTCATATACCAAACACCAGACATTGCTTACGTCAAACTGCTCCTGGTGACACACTTTTAAATACGAGTGACAGTAATTCAATCTTACCTAAAGTTACACAAATTAACGTCTTTATGGCTCGGCCGAGGAATATCAAGAATACTAAACGATGCCCTCTAATAGTGAAAAATTAGAAATGTGCAATAAATTGAATATTGGCACTTCAGATGTCGATCTGTGACTGTCTGAAAACGTTGAATTTGTGCAGGATATTGTTGTTAACTGCGCAGACCTGAAGCAATTTCCTGAGGTGTTTTAGCCCAATTTTCAAGCATATTGCGAGGGCTTGAGCTTATGTTAAACACTTGAGTGCTAGAACGAGTTTCTTGTTTGATCCACAGACATGTCTGAAGTGCTGTTTCATTACCGTGATGCTGTTCGTATTGGTGAGATTAAAAGGTTCATCATAAGCTATGATTTGTACACTACACCAGAAATCCCACAGGACTTGTGCTTAGATTCATTGTGGTTACGATTTTACAACTGTGAACCGTTGTCCAAGCGTATGGCTTATTTGATGGGCCCATTCATGTTGTATTGTGATGTACGTTTCCAAGGTTATACACATGCACAGAAGATCGTTTCCAGCGCAGATATACCTCAGTTCGAATCTAATTTACAACCACAACAGGCAAAAAAAGCTGAGCTTTCTTTACATACGATTCAACAAAAGTATGTGTGGATCGTAGATGTCGTCTCACAGGCTCTGTTTATGACGTCGACACAGACTACTTTTGAGTTAACTTTATCCACAAATAGAGACCTTTTGGGTGATAGGGTGCCGTTGGAATCGTCTATTGTACCTATAGATCACAGAGTGAAAGTTCAAGTTTTAGATACGAGGGATATATGGAATTATCCATTATTATTACCTTCGATACCCAAAGATAGGAAAAAACATCTTGTTGTGTTAACACATGGTCTTCATAGCAACGTTACTGCAGATATGTCATATTTGATGGAACAGATATACAAAAGTCAATCCAATAATTCATCTGAAATGATTGTGGTGAAGGGCTTCACAGATAATATATGTCAAACTGAACGTGGCATTAGATATTTAGGTCAAAAAGTGGCAAAGTGTTTAGTTGAAGAATGGTATGATCCTTCCATAACGAAGATATCATTTATTGGACATTCATTAGGAGGTTTGGTTCAAAGTTTTGTAGTAGCATATATTGGTGTCGTTTATCCATGGTTTTTTGAAAAAGTCGAACCTATAAATTTCATTACTTTGGCCAGTCCATTATTAGGTATTGTAACTGATAACCCTCATTACGTAAATGTTGCTCTTTCCTTTGGTGTCATTGGTAAAACAGGTCAAGATCTTTCATTGGAAAAGGACACTATCTCTGGTGTCCCATTGCTCTACTCTTTGTCTGGGAAACCTCTCACTACAATGTTACAAAAATTCAAAAGAAGAACGATATATGCAAATGCCATAAATGATGGTATAGTACCGTTATATACATCCGCTCTACTTTACGTTGATTACGATGACATTTTGTCCAATTTGGAACAAAAAACTAATAAAAAGATAACGTTGGAAGATATAAGTGAAACTAGTGATGAATTCGAAGCTGTAGAAAATCAAACACCATCTACTGTCTCCAAAATTCTGAACATTTTCTATCCGCAACGTAATCGTACTGCCCAAACTTCTATACCAAAAGTATCAATTTTCCAATCTGCTGCTAGCATACTTTTGCCTCCAATTCCAGAAGTTAATTACATATCAGATCCTTGTTCAAGGCCAGACTTCATAATCCATGATAGAACGTACACCTCGAAGGATATACCTGCAACAGATCCAATCTCTTCATCTAGTAATATACTACTACGAGCATTCACAAGGGCTTCACGTCGAGATAAAGCACAAGTTCTTGAAAGAGAGATAGCAAGACGGTGGCATGAGGGTTTATCATGGCGCAAAGTAATTATTGCTCTAAAACCAGATGCACATAACAATATACTGGTACGAAGAAGATTTGCAAATGCATACGGTTGGGGTGTTATTGACCATATAATCGACAACCATTTCTCAGAAAATACAAATAATGTTACGGCAGATGAATCACAGGTCTCAAACTTAAGCGGAACCTCAGATGTCGACATGACAGATCTCAACGAAGTCGAAACACCAGACATTGATATTGCGCCTCCCATCCAAAGGAAACAAGAAGAAAATTTATTGAGTACAGAGGAAGAATACGCATGGTTGACATCTCCTGATGAGCCAAGTATTTTCAGTGAGGGTCCCACAGGCATGATATCTACCATGGATGAAATGTTACAGACCGTAACGAAACGTGCGCTACAGATGAATGCAAGCTTCAAGCAAGCACCTTCCACACAAACTAGCGACAACCCTGACATAGACAAGGATCTGGTCATCACTGGCTGGCCTGATCTATCGTTCTGATATTCAAACCAGCTTTCATCATAACAATTGGTATTATCCTGAATACTGGGCCAACCAGGACTCGAACGGAGGATCGAGATTTCTACATTCTCCATATCTTAAAAGATAATAAGAATAATAATAGAACCCTTTCAAATCATTTTACTTGTAACAGAAGCTGTAGTTCTATTTTGACAGCCTTGATACCAGGATTTGTAGGTCGTAGCGCTATCCAAGATGAGTACTGCAGGCTACAAGAAACCAATCGCATTGGAAGATTTCAAATTAGCCATTCATGGCATGACAAATACAGAATTGAAGAATATTCAACGTGAAATAGACAACAGCAAACGCCACTTGACTGGGTCCAACAGACGGTTGAATGTGTATGCCAGGAAACTGAAAGGAGAACTCGAAGCAGATGAAGATGTTGGCGATGAGGCCATGGAAGAGATGGACGAAACTGATTTAAAATTATTTGAAGAGTCCATCAGAGAGAACGATTTGGTTCTCCAAAACTATGAGGACAGGCTTGCTGCATTGGCAGAAGAACTCGAGGCCAGAACAACTGGGACTACAAGAAAGACCAATGATGAACACCACGCAGTAAAAACTTCTGGTTCCTCGCAAGAAGAAGAGGACTCAAACGCTAAAAACAGCATCTACCTATGAAAAACAACCTTGACTGTCTCGAACGAGCCAACTATTTCTATTCATATTCATCGCTCAAAATACATACATAATCCCATATCTGTTTGCTCTGCAATAAGTGCTATTCCAATTTTTTACATGCAGCTTCGAAGTCAAAATAGCTGTCGACTCATTTTAATGATAGTAATACTAAATATCAAGATGTAATTATATTAACGATTAACAAATTTCTTATGACACCCCACTTACTGAAACTTATTGGTCTTTCTCTACAATTCAGTTCATTTCTACTGGCGATGAGCTCAATTTTTCATAGTTAACGCTTTAAGCTGATAAAAGTGAAAAATTCGATATTCTAATACTTAATGAACCAATACTAGAACTGCGACCAAGAAACACATATTTGACGGTGGAAATGGTGCTTTCAGTGACTGAGAAATCCTTTCTGTTTGATTCGCTATCTGCGGTTTCCTTTGTGAGACCAGATGGTAGACAGCAGCACCAGCTGCGTCCCATCGAAGTAATGACCAATTTTTTGACCAGTTGCAATGGTTCTGCCAGATTAGTGGCCAGTGACGGTAGTGAATGCATAGTCAGTGTGAAAGTGGAGGTTGTGGATCATACCGTTGTCGAAGATTTGATTGAAATTGATGTAGATATCACCGGAGAGAGGGACGATTCCACCATGGTTGAATCTGTTAATTCTCTTTTGAAAGGTGTTTTAGGTTCGATGGATTCCACAGTGCTTAGACTCACACAAAAGTACAGCTTTAAACTGATGATAGATGTCTTAGTTCTCTCTTCATATTCTAATCCAATCTCATTGATATCATTTGGTATCTATTCTGCATTAAACTCTACATATTTGCCCAAACTAATATCTTCCTCCGATGATTTCGAAGTAGAAGAGTTACCCATGTTCCACGATTATGATATGGTTAAATTAGATGTAAAACCACCATTGGTGTTTCTTATAGCGATCGTGGGGAAAAATATTTTCCTAGATCCAGCTGAAACTGAAGCAAATGTTGCTAATAATGGGTTCATCATAACTTGGAATGATGGGAAAGTTATGGCTCCTATTCGTACAGTCTCATTGAACAATACAAACTGCACTGCATTTAAACCTGATATTTTACAAAAAAGTATCGATCTAGTTGATAAATATGCTCCTGATATTGCTGATTCTTTGAGAGTTCAACAGTAATACCATCATCAGAGATTCTGAAACAAAACATGCATGACATAAAGCATCTTGAAAAAAACGATAACATAGGATGCTTCCTTTAAAGTAGTGTTTAGAGCTGAGCTGAGTCTATATTACAAACCTCTTTCGTTTACTACAAACTTTCACGGTGTATTATATCAATTCATCAGGTTTACATAGACTTTAGGTTCTGCCACTTTAATGGTTCAATTATACGTATACATAAGCTTGAGATTTTTCCTTTGATATTTGAAAATCTCGTTGATCTATAAACTTTTATATCTTAGTTGCACTATCCATACCGCTCACTTTTTTCAATAACCATGTATACCTCCAATGTAAACTTTTATTAAAGTATGGTACTAGAGTAGCATATAGTGGCATTCTAATAATTCTACAATCTTCCGTTTTGATTGCCTCTACAATCTTGAAAGCTAATTTACTTGGTATAACATCAGGTGCAAATAAATTGGACGGCGTTTTCACTTCTTCAAACATAGAAGTTTGAATTTTACCTGGCACTACTAATATAGTACAAAAATTGTCCTTTTTCAAAAAACTGTATCTTTTACCTAACCTTAATTCAATCTGTCTCTCCAAATAACCATGATATGATATCAATCCTCCCTTGGATGCACCATATACAGTTACACCTGCTGGGGTTATCATTCCCAACACAGATGCAATATTAACTATACACCCTCTTTTATTATTTAACATGGTTGGTAAAAATTGTTGGATAATCAAAATTGGTCCTATCAAGTTGACGTCAATTATTTTTTGAATTCTAATATCTGAAGTTTGTTTTAAATTCGATATTGAAACAACGCCAGCATTATTGATTAGAATACTTACTGGTCTATGTGTTCTATCAATGATTTTTTTCAGAGAATAGATGTCCCCCACCTGGGAAATATCACACCTATAAAAAAACAAATTTTCTCTGTAGGTAAGAAGCTCTTGTGTATAGTTGGGTTCCACTATATCAACAATTATAACATCGATACCTTGTTTTAGCAGCAATTTCACGATTTCTAATCCTAACCCATTGGAACCTCCCGTAACAAGTGCAACATCAGACAAAGACAGATACATATCCAAATTTATCTTTTAATTTTTATATCTACCAATTGTCTCCACGTCCACGACTGTTCTTACTCTAGAATAATACAAAATCTCTTCCATCATTTGAACTTTGAACCATTTTCAATCTGTGACACTTTGGTATTTCCATATATGTGAGGCGCGCATGAAGATTAAACCATTTTGTGACCTTTTTAGACCAAAAAAAGCCCCAGCCCATCAAAACAATACAAAATTTGGTGTCCAGAGTCTCATCGACGTTTACTATCTTCAAGTGATCTTTAAACTGGTATAAAAGTAGTATACAACATCGAATGTGGTGCTTTATTACTGTCGCATATCACGTGATCTGGCGTATTCATTTCTTATTTTATAGGTGATAGCAATAAGAACTTTAAGATGTACAATCGATGCATCTAGAAGAGTTGTGTAGGTAATTGGATGATCTGTAGAGGTAGTTTTAGGGACGTTCACGATGGAAAGCAAACCAGAATTTATCAGGGTGAAAAGACGGAGAGATGCAGACTCTGTCCAGGCAATATGTATGTGAAATATTAAATCTCTAGAAATTTTGATCTTCTTTATACGGACTGAATTTACTAACAATGGCAGTTATAATGTGTCAGCTCACAATGAGTTGATCAAATTTTTCGTTAATTTTTACATTTAGTGCTTGAAGAGAATGAGAATGGCAAGAGGATCAAACGAAGCAGGTTTATGTTTACACTGACAAAGACTGTCGATACAGATGATTATCAATCAAGGCAGAATTCACAAACACCTCTTTTGAAAATATCAGATGCAGAAAGTAACCATTTTATCTTGGAGCAACATAAAAAGAAGAGACGCAGAGAATCAGCTTCTCATACCAATGAGGACGAACAGAACGAAACTACCCATCAGAATAAACCAACAGAGGACAGTCAAAACAGTGAAAAAAGTGAGAACTTACCTCCGGAGATTAGCCAGTTGATGGAGAAGTATTTGACGATAAATAACAGGGATAATGATTCTTCAAATCGAGAGAGGAAAAGAAGCAAGAAACATTTCAAAGAAGAAGCAGCACGAATAAGTACTCTGCCAAGTTTAGATTACGTGTACGATATTTATAAATTAGAGCAAGTGCGTGATAACAGACAGATTGATTCGATTAGTGGTAAAGTAGGAACTGTGAAGATTGTGGAAATTGATATAGACTTGGTGCATGACGAAATAGATAATTCAGATGCAGATCTACGATCAGACGATGAGGATTCGAATGATGAAAACTACTACCAAAACGATTACCCAGAGGATGAGGATGATGATAGATCCATATTATACGGGACAGAAGGTGAAGAGATTGCCATTACAGAACAAGAAGAAGGTATAACGGAAGAGGATGTAGAAGGGGAGAGTGAAAACCAGATGAGTTGGAGGGTGGATACTCCAGAAGGAGTTGACGCAGCATTTACCAATACGGGGGATGAATACTCGAGGTTATTCAGAAAATTGGAAGGAAATAACGATATTTTGAGCTCGTTGCAAGGCGCCGAAGTGATTGATTTGGACGCTAGAGACGCAGATTATGCATCATACAAGATGGAAGACACGGCAGAACCCGACGAATGGGACGAAGATTTTGATCTTGTAGAGGGAGAGGACAATTTTGAACGCCATGAGTTCTTCAAAAATGATAAAGACGACCCAATGGCCATTCATCGGGATAAAATCTTTGGCAAGCTCCAGAGAATGATAAATGAAAGAAGCACGAATGCAGATGATAAATGAAAGAAGCACGAATGCAGATGATGAATGAAAGAAGTACGAATGGAAATGATAACCAAGGGAACTAGAAAAACAGATGTAGATAAGTGCGACAGACAAGGATGAATGTCTGTGTAGCAATTTGCGTCACTCTTCCCAAATCGTCAAATCAAACCAGAAAGAAGCTAACAAAAAGCTAAACGCAACAATCAAATAAATCCCAGAGCACAGCATAGTCCTCAAGACGCTTGGAACAATGGTATCCAACCCATCCATCACAGGCTGACACTTAACTGTCGCTAGTGACAGTAATGAGGAACGATTTTGGTTCCTGCGCGCCACGTGAGCGCGGTGTCTGGGTTTCCTCAAAAAGTTTTTCCGCTCGAATTTTTAAAAAATTCTGGAAATTCGAAACGACGCAAATTTGCAAAATTTTGAAAAATTCTGAAAAATTCTGAGGCATCGATTTTTGGCAAACAGCAATAAACCATACTGAGAGAGAGAGAGAGATAGCGACAGAGAGACAGGAAGGGAATTCACCTGATATTGGTCAATTGGAAGGATAATAGTGAATTTTGGAGGTTGGACGTAAAAATCGTACACAAAATTTGGTTAAAAAAGTTTTATTTTTAGTCATTCTTGCTTGTGGGCTTTTTTCTTAACTTAACTTGCAGCCAGAGACAGTAGCAGTAAAAATACGAGATGAAGTACATTCAAACTGAACAGAACATTGAAGTTCCAGAGGGCGTTACTGTTGCCATCAAGTCCAGAGTCGTCAAGGTCACTGGTCCAAGAGGTACTTTGGTTAAGAACTTGAAGCACATCGATGTTACTTTCACCAAGATCTCCAAGTCTTTGATCAAGGTTACTGTTCACAACGGTGACAGAAAGCACGTTGCTGCTTTGAGAACCGTTAAATCTTTGGTTGACAACTTGATCACTGGTGTCACCAAGGGTTACAAGTACAAGATGAGATACGTTTATGCGCATTTCCCAATCAACGTTAACGTTGTTGAAAATGACGGTAAGAAATTTATCGAAATCAGAAACTTTTTGGGTGACAAAAAGGTCAGATTAGTACCAATCAGAGAAGGTGTCACTATCGAATTCTCTACTACCCAAAAGGATGAAATGGTCTTGTCTGGTAACTCCGTCGAAGATGTCTCTCAAAATGCTGCTGATGTTCAACAAATCTGTAGAGTCAGAAACAAGGATATCAGAAAGTTTTTGGATGGTATCTACGTTTCCGCCAAGGGTCACATTGTTGAAGATATGTAATTTTTAAAAATTTAGAATTTTATTAATCAGATTTTCAAAAAAAAAAAATTTCATACTTTTATAATAAATAAGTTAATTATCAAAAATAATCATTTACCTATATTTAGGACGAGTTCTTCTCATTCTCTGGGTCATTTGAATTATTCTTTATATTACAAAATTATAGAATTCTTCTATGTATATTTCTATTGATATTTTTCATTGGTGATTTCAGTAGTTCACCAGTGTGGCTGTTTGTGCCACTAAATGCAGGTATTCCTTCAATTTACCACATGATTGGAATAATAAATATATTTGATCCGTTTCATTAGCAACCAACTGTGTATAACCAAGTGCTTCATTAATGAATTTTGGTATATTTAACAATTTAGCAGCTTCGACTAAACCTTTATGAAGTTCCATTATTAGATACGGAACGTATAATGCACGAATCTCATGTAATATTTCGAATGTTTGTTTTGTCATTAGATTTATCTTTGTTTGATTGGTGGTTAAAGCAACAAGAAAACTCTTTATTAGTTCGTTTGTTGATTTGGAATATTCTTGTAATTTTTCAACTGCTGTTGGTACATTACACTGTGAATTTAGTAATTTTACCGTCTTTATCCATTCTTGGTATCGTTTAAATCCTGTCATTAATACTTCATATTGCTGTATTTCTTCAATTTCTATGTTATTCACAATATCATCATCTGTATTACTTTCCATGACTTTCTCTAGTTCATATTTTTTGATAATATCATTCATATCGACGGAATCTATAAATGATTGTAATGAAGCAACCCTACCATTTAATAAAAACCTTCTTGATAATGCAATGATTGATTTCATACCATCCACATATAATTCACCTTCAATTAACCATTGAACACCAAGTATTAAATGCTGATCTATATCTGATATTTCGAAATTTATGTTGATTGAACCATTTGGAGTATATTCGCTTTCTGTAGAGACAAAAATCCTTTCAGCTGTTCTTTTCAGAATATTTTCAATCGGTAACTGTAGCAATTTTGACAATTTTAATTGTTCCTCTCTGATACTTTTATCATCTAATGTAGTTAGAATCATAGAATACGTCTCTATGGCATCATCTGGGTTCAATAATTTAATATGGGCTGGGAGTAGAGAATACAGTTTTTTAATTCTTAATAGACTAACATATGCAGTGATGAGTATTGTCTTGTCCTGTACAGAAATAGTACCTGGTTCCACTATATCCATAACGATTGTTAAATGAGTAACAATTCGTAAAAGGTAAGGTTCAGTTATTATTGGATTATCATTTTCGATACCATTTATAACGCTCGATAACATTTTTACAGATGAATGTACGACTGAAGACATTGTGTTTAACATAACAGATGCCATGAGAACTCTTATAGGATGATTACTCTCAGCTTGGTGATGAATGGCAAGTATATTGAATATATCAGATAATGGTGTTGGCGTTGAAGGGAGATTGATTATAAGTTCATCTTTGGAAATCTTTGATTTCGAAATCAGGTAATTTTCAATTGAGATCTGTAAATTCGAATTCAAATATATCAATAAATGCGATTCCCACTCTAGTTCTTCGAGCACATCATCATTTGGGATGGTACCCGAGAGAAAACTGTAAACAGCTCTTTCATATTTGCCAAGAGATTCATTTTGAGACAATGAAAAGACTGTTCTTCTCCAAAGAGCATGTTTCTGCACCCCAGTCTGTTTAGTTGATCCAGTGTCTAACTGGTAATCTATGATCGGATTCGAGTACTCCTTAAGACCACATAAAATTATCGCTAGAGTTAGATTTTCTGACAATGTACATTCCTCCATGGCATCATCAATTTTGCCACAGAGTAGTAATTCAAAGATGTATTTAAAGAATATGGAGTCCTGCAATTTATCCTTCGCATCAAGTTCAACTCCAGAATCCCTTAACGGCTGATCTTCGTCCAAGCTTTTCAAACTGCCACGTTCAAAAGAATTGTTCCATTTAGTCGCTGGTAAATTTAAAGGTCTGGCGACATCAGCTCTATTAGTCTGTAACCAAACAATCACAATCCACATCTCATAAAGATCTTTGCTCGAACGCAATGCGTCCCTCTCATAGACCGCATTGGAACTATACGGTAATGTCAGATTGGTCTCGGTATCGTCACTTCCACCGTTCATGTCTGTATCTGAGGTCTTAAAAGTGACCAGTAATTCAACCAAATGCCAAAATTTGGCCTCCAATTGCCAATTCACAAAATCCTCTGCGTTTTCCATATTATTTAATGCAGCCTCCCCAGAGATTGATCTGAATTCTTTCAGGATATCCATTGGCTCAGCATCCATTGGATTATGGATCTGTTTCACCTGAAACTCCTCCAATGCCCTCGAGAATCCTTCTATATAGCAATTCGCACCCGCAGAATCCATTGGTAATATTTTCAACTTGAACACTATCCTCTATTTTGAGGTACGCCTCCTTTTACCGTCCCTTGATGTCTTCTAATTTGACTAGTTTTAGGTTGTTTTAAAGATGGAACTGCTTTTAACTTAAAGCTCATTGAATTTTGAAGATGCCAGATCACTTCTCACGAAACACAGTATTTTACCATAATAAACTTGAATATTCTATATTAACATACCCAGAACTCTTGGAAAGAGATATTATAAGGATAGTATATGCTCATCTGAGAGCTGGGAAAGCAAGGTTTAAACAGAATAAAGTTTGGCTTTGATTGGACAATTTTTGGCTACAGAATGAATAGAAAAGTGCCAAAATAAATTTACAAAAAATGCAGTTTCATTAAATAATAAGTTATGAATAAAATGTTTTATATATGTATGCTTTACAGTGTTTCTCAATGCTTGTCGAGCAGAATATCTTGGGTTTTAGATGTTCGAAGAATTTCTTCGTGTTTAGATACAGATCCATTCAGCAAACGTACAATAGGAGCCAGTGTCTGAATCTGCAGCCACAAGAGCTGACCACACACCCAGTTCCTTCACTTTGATATTGCATGCCCATGTACCATAGGGGAAATGTGGGTCGTTCTTTGTCAGATTGAACGTTTTCCCCGAGGGAGATTTGATTACCATCTGTTGCTTTTGATTGCTGTTGACCGAACTTTGGTTGTAGATGATACCGTCAAATGGATGCTGGATAACTTCGAAATTATAGTCATTGTTGTTGTAAATATAACGATTTTGTGGCTCGACAATATACGTTTCTATCCTTTTGACACTTTCACATGGTTTACGCACTACAAATTCATATTTCATCTCAGAACCTTTATGATATAATGGTACAATCATAGATAACGGATGAATATTTGCTAGTGTCGGTTGAGTACCACGAATACCTGAATGAATGTACAACATACCTTCAGATGCACCTGGCGGTAGAACAGCTTTGATTATCACAATCCTTCTACCACTTTCTGCTTTGTTCTTTTTGATCTGTGTCAGTGCCAATTCCATTTTACCATATTCTTGTGCCAATTTCTCATTTTCTGTATTAACAACAACAGAGGCAAATATTTCAATATCACTTGGTACCTCTAATGAACATTCATATATCTCAGAGTCTTCCAGAAGAGATAGTGCAGTACTATATTTATAGAGTTTAAGATCATTTGCGAAAAATGTTGGGAACACTAGAGGAAGATAGATTGCAGATAACGGATCAATACTTGGTACAATATGTTGCTCGTATTCTCTTGGTGGGATATGCGTGTAAATAGAATGTAATGGGGGTGTTAAAAAGTAATAATCGTCTGCTTTCGTACGTTTCTTATTATTGACAAATTCATGAATTGGATTTGTGGTGTTGCCTAAGATAACATCAACAATTCTCCATTCGTTATTAATCAGAACTCTCAGCCAACAATGGTTATACTTAAATTCCCAATTATTTGCATTTGGTGTTTTCAAGAAACCTATAACGATTTCACATTCAATGTCAAAACTATTTACCAGTTTTTTGAATAACCACGTTAGTTCATAAGGTGTACAATATTTGGAATGCAACACCGATGTTAAATTTGATGGTTCTTGTGTGAAATTTGTACTACCATTATCATCAACTAGATCAAACATCTCCGTGCAGAAGATATAGATACCTCTTAATCTTTCAAGATCATTCTTGTACCTTGCTGAAAATGTTGAATGTGCCCAATTATCCACACCCATACAGCCATCTTTGGTACATCTGGATCTAGTCATTCTATCAATGTAATCAATGTTAGTTTCAAGTAATTGAATGTCAATTGAACCTGCAATTGTATCACCTACTACTTCATTTGTATTCAGATCATTGTATATGGAGTCTTGTGGGTGTAAAACGAGATCCTTATTATTTTCTAAAGCCCTCATATATCTTGGATGCTTTTCATACTTAGTCAAAGTCCTTGATCTGTTCAAATGTGATTTAATTGTTAACCAATCTCGTGCTTCATTATTAGATTGTGAAATATTCAGATTTTTCAAGTCAGGCAACTTTGGATAATCACCACCAAGCGGAGAACTTGGATTGGAATTAGAGTTGACACTTCTTGGCAAAACCTTACTCAGAAATCCCCCAACAAATCTGCTATTAGTATCAAGTTTACCACTTGATTTCGAGTCATTCATGGAAGAACCAATGAATTGAGATCTTTCCAAAGAATCTGCAAAGGATTGCGCATATCTGTGTCTTGCAAAACTACCTGCACTTGTAGCACTAAAATCGCTCATTATGGCAAAACTATTTTCACTTGAAGAAAGTGAATTGTTCATATATTTTGAGTTCGAGAAAATTCCATAAGATGTTGTATTTGCAGTACTTTTAGTGGGAGATGTCATTGGAGAAAAATTTGAACCATTTGGTTGATAACCGTCGTAAAAATGTTGATTTTCTTTATAGTAATCATAATCTCTGTTACGTGGAGAAGAAAAGATCGGAGATGCAGATGAAGAATGCGTTGGAGATGGAGGTAAAATGGGTGTTGAATGAGAAGTAGAGATTTTGTTTATATCATTTGTCGAGTATGATTTGACTGGATTACGAAGAGTGTTTATAGTTGGATATTTTGTGTTCATGGTTGGAATAGGCGGTAAATCAGGCAAACTATCATTATTTGAATTTGATGCCGTGCTGATGTTGTTTGAATATTGGGTTCTATTATTTGAATGCTGAAATCTACTGCTTTTATTAGTAAACACATTGTAATTGTTACTATTGGATTCCAAAACATTATTGCTATTGTACTTTCTAATGACATCATTACTATATTTGGTGAAATTACCCTTGACCCCAAAGGACGCTGAATCTGTAGTGGGCAAGGCATTAGCAGATCTCGAGTTTTTCATCCTCGATAACGGTTCCCGTTTATCATAGGATGAGTATCCACGGTTCGATTTCGATGAAGAATCCATACCAGTTGATCTAAGACTTGGATCACTATTATTCTTTGATTTAAACTCTCTACGTCTGGACGATGATTCTCTAGATCGGGACGGTATAGTCATATCATTACTAATTTTTTTAGCTTCTTGTCCTCCACTTTCTGATCTTCCATAATACCTTTTATTCTTCTTTTCTACTCTCGAATCCTTCGTTGCCGCCTCATTAACTCTCTCTTCGACAATTTTGACAAAATTATTAGGAAAATAACCGGCACATTTCTTATTTCTGAGTAACCTACCATAAAGCCATTCACCGGTAACTTTGGTGACTTCCATCACGTCCCCTTCCAAGAACCCTAGGTCACCTCTCGTCTGACCAGACCAACCATATTTAGCTTTTACTTTAAACGGTGGCGTCAATTGCTGCGGACTAACCACTGTTGTCATACTACTATTTTAATTTCTCAGATACGTCAGATTTCTTTTTTATGGTTCTCACACTTCAAAAACTATCTGAAAGCAAAAAAATTTCCTCAAAACACCACAATATGCAAAATAAAAAAAATTGACACCCTATAACGAACTAGCAAACTCTCTTTATCCGGCACAACTAGTCTCCAAAACGAAATAATAAACCAAATTTAAAGCAAAAAATGGGAAAACTACGAGAACAAAAAAATCGTCGAAAAATGGAACAGAAAAAAAATGCAAAAGGGTCCTTGACAGACTCCTTGCAATGCTCCAACGAAAGACACATCCCTCACACCGCCAAAGGAACTCCTCTGGACCATCCAGATATTCAAATCTATTATATCTACTTCTCTCTACGCTGACGACGCAAATTTCAAGATCTGAAATACGCTGTCGCCAGCCATTTCTTGCCGCTTCGGGCAGTTTTTCCGGCGCAGCTTGCCCAGCCACGGCGGTCGTGCGGCGTTTTCTGGGCGCTGGGCCGCATAATAACAGAAAAAATATGTCCAAACGACAGTAATACGGCAGCTGAGAGATGTGAAACCAGGATGAGACCTGGTGTGGATATAATAATAGCAGCTTCGAGGGTTCTCGGTTGGTAGCGGGTGATTATGGATGGTGGCACTGGATTTCTGGGAAAAAAAAGAGAGAAAGAATTGGTGGTAATGGGTGAAATATCGATTGAAACGACAACGTCATAATTCTTCAAAGAATCTTGTTTTTTGTAGTTTATTTTGTAATTTCTTTTAGAAGACATTGTTTTCCAGGACGCTGACGTACTTGTTGTAGTAATGGGTTACGAGGTCCTTTTGGATTGCATCCACTTCGTTCTTGTCTGTGATTTGTGATTCTGCATGTTTCAGTTCGTACAGGATCCATCCGAAGCACTCGTTCTTGAGCATCGTGTAGTCTGGTTTCTTGTGACCGATTGTGATCTGTGCGTCCTTATTGGTGTCTTCCATGTTTATATCGTTGTTGTCTAATGATGAGGCGTCTTCGTCTGGTGCCTGTATGCTGCTTTCGTTTTCGCCAAATAACATATCAAAATCATCGTCTAGGATTGAATCGCTTGTTGGTAGTTCCGATTTATTCTCGTGTACTTCTTCATGTTCTTCACCTTCTTGTTTCACATTGTTGCTGGTCATGATGACATCCGTAGGTTCCATCTTGATATTGTTATTATTACTGTAATTATCGTCAATCTCTGACTTCACTTCACTGAACAATATTTCTTGGTTTAGACCACTATCATCATGCTTCATCATGTTCAACAACTCATCTGCCTCCTTCCTGTTTCTGACATCGTGGAGTACCAGAAAGTAAAACAGATAATCTTCAACGCTACCCGTATCAATAGATACTGACATTCTTCTGCCCATACTGATGTTCCCTATATGACTGTTTCTATGCCCAATATTCGTCGTATTGTAATTGTTACCTTCTCCATGTATATTGTTATTACTGCTCTTGAATTTCAATGTTTGAATTACATCAAACATAAAATTTTTAGGTGTTATGATTCGAATCAACTCGTAAAGATAATCCAGATTATAATAGGTACTACTGTGCATATTCCAGAATAAATTCATTTGGTTTCTCATAATGTTATTGATTGGCTGTTCATTCAGCAATATTAACTTTCCATAACCTACCTTTTTCTGAGAGTAATTATTGTCAGAATTTATAGTAGCTAAACCTGGATCTATATCATAGACAGGTGATATGTTGATACTTCCGACCAAAGGTGTTATTATACTTTCTAGATGGTTCATTGCTGTTACGAGGCTTCCATCACCTGAGGAAGTTCCATCGTTACTCATTCCACGATTATTACTATCATTATCATTTGGGAATCCAAAATGGGTTCGATACGTATCATGTAAACTCCTCATAACTTTGATTAATCGAGGAGCATTCAATCTCAGTGTTGCATTATGCAATACCCTTGAGTCCTCACCAAGATTATTTGGACTTAATAAACATTTAACAATATCCAGAACTTTATCATAAAAGTGTCTCGTATCATTTTTTTGATCTTTTGGGTTTGTTTCATTGAGTTCAGTTTCCAAAATAGTCAAGTATTGTTCTAACCAATATACTATTTTAATCAGTCCAATTAACATAAAAGGTTGCAAAAAGTATTCCAATCCACTGTTGATGGTAGTCATGTTATTTGAGTTGGTCATCTCAACTCCAAATACAATTTGTTTGAATATGTATGGAAGAAGAATTGATAATTGCTGAGCGTTAATATTTTGTATTAGAGAATCAGATAAAGATCCAATTATGAATAGGTCGCGAATCCAATTTTGCAATAGCATGTTTGTAGTAGATTCTATGTCTTCATTTGTACCATTCACTCCATTATTTTTCTGGAAAAGATCTCCAGGAAGTTCATCCGGTATATCATATAATTTAGAAACAAAATTGATACTGAATGAATTATGTGAACTTAATATATCTGATAACAAAGCCACTTCTATCAAAGAAATATCGTAGGTATTTGACAAATTAATCAACAGTATTATTGCCCAGGTAAAAGATACGAAAAGATACATTACTTCCTGTTCCGATTGACCTAATTTAATCTGTGTGGACTCATTCAATTGGGTCCATGTGATATCAGTATACTTCATTAGAAGTTCAGTAAATTTGAATGGACTAACATAGGTTAAAATTGTAGTTAAAGAGTGTCCAAAGTTGAAAGCTAATAGAGAACAGAGTTTTGAAATTTGGACGTAATCGAATTTTTCTGTAGATGTACCTAACAGCTCAAATATTATTTCTGATATTTCTCTCTGCTTTGTAGGTGCTATATTCTCAAAGTTGTTAAAGATCTGTTGTAATCCATTCACAATTGACACATTCTCGATGTTCAGAAAATCAGATTCAATAGAATTCAAACCTTTCAATATGAATGACTTTATATCATGGATTGTTTCATTAAGACCCTGAGAATTTTGAATAAGTATATCATCATTCGTCATCAATGTTTGTACATCAATCATTTGATCCTCAATCAGATATTCATTTATCAATGACGGTGGTACTAAACCCAGTTGTGTTAAATTTTTGATAAATTCATGTCTCAGATCAAAATTATTTGCCGAAAAATCATCGAATAAGTCCTCAGTTCGTGCTTTAGAATTTTCTTTCTCAGCGTAGTATGATTTTATAGCTTTTATAATTTTTTCATCCATCTTTGAGAGAACTATATTGGCGATATCTTGTGTACCGGAAGAGTTATCCAATATTAATAATGGTAAATGTTTTGTAATAAAAATAATCCACTTCTTTTCCAATAACGAAAAATTTGCATTTGACTGATGATACTGTTTATTGCTTACAAATTGTGCAAAGCAAATAAAAGAGGTATCGATCAAATCAATAAGGAGAGCATCAGTATTTGATGGTGGTAGAATCGTATCTTTGGAGATAACATCAAATATGGAAGAGTACTGCGTTAAAAAATCTGCGTTTAGCGGCTCCCAATGAAGCAATTTATTATTCAACCAAATATTTTTATAATATCTTAAAATCTTGACATCTTTATGCTGTTGTGAAGTTATTCCACTGGCTGATATGGTAGGCTTATGTCCCAATTGTCTTGAGTTAGGTAATATCTGTGGTGAGGAAACTGATGAGTAACGCGTAAGTTCATCTTGAGATTCCTTTGTAGATGAAGGTTTTTCATCTCTGAATGCTAATTTCGTTTCAAATAAAGTTGTCATCTTCTTACAGAGCATTCTATTTATTTGTGCTAGTTTATTGATCAAATTCGTTGAGAGGTCTTTTGAAGCGGATGAAGGAAGAGTTATTGTCGAGATGCTGGATATATCCAGTATTTTCAAACTAAGCACATGTATAAATTTGGCAAGGGCAACTATTGTATCATTGGGCATTACATTGATGTCTAGTGCTAACACACTAGGAATGATGACCTCTGGACCATCCTTTACCATTTGATCAATGATCAATTTATCATTCAAATTAAGCAAAAAGTTGCAACATTTCGAGAAAAAATGGTTCAACGAGGCAAACGACTTGACATCAGTAAGTTTAACCACAAAACTTCTGATCAAATTGGAATTGTAGCTAACAAACAAAATTTGGATAATGTAATCTGAAAGTATCATATTTCCCTCTACATTCATCAATTGCACGAAATTTGTAGCCACAGTATCGTGAATACGCTCTAAATCCTCGGAATTTTCCTTTTGTCCCTCATTATCATCCCCACGACGATCTAGGTGCTCATTGTAAAACTCATGGTACAGATTCAAAAACCCGATTGGACTGATCTGACGCTGGGCGCATCTCACAGCCAAATCGTAGACGGTCGATGTATTCACCATCCTTTGAAGCAGTCTATTCCACACGATTTAGCTGCCAATTGGCTGTATTTGAAGACCTATTTGGCTGGAAAACTCTTCTTAAAGTGGTTTGAAGATTGGATTATTTGACTGTTATAAGAAGCCACACAATAATAAGTTGCAAGATCACGTGAAGCAGACCTAAATTAAATAAGATTCATCAATATAAAGAATATATGTAGTATATTGCGTGCAATACTCATCCAATCTAGCAGCCAGGTGTATTTGCTGAACACATTCACGAAAGCTGGGAAAAAATTGGAGAGTTTTGATTGCTTTCTTTGGCAGTTTTGCTGTATACCAGTTTCATCTGAGATGTTTATGGCAAGCGTCTGATATATATTTACAGGACATCTGTCTGGGTATCGTATAGCTGAGAGGTGCAATATCTTTTTTTTGCATTGAATGTATTATTGCCATGTTCTGTTTGTCGTCATAGAATTGTTATTGATCGCGCAATGTATGAGATTCTGTCCTTCAAAAAATTGTCTCATTAGTTGTCACCGGAGTTCCCCTGTGATGCTTCTTGCTCTTCATCAGTTTTACCCTGTGCTACATCTTGCTCTATATTGATAGCTTTTTCCACTGCAGCTTGCCAATCTGGGATTTCAACCTTGTCATTGGTGAATATGTTATCAACATCAGATGTATTCTCAGGCAAAGGTTCTTTCAGAGGCTCTTTTACTTCTGCTGGTTTGTTCTCACTTTCGTCAGTTTGCAGCAAAGTTCTTTGCCATGCTGGGATACTTACATTCTTCTCTCTATTCTTCTTCCAAGCGGGCGTAACACTTACTTCAGAAGAAGATTTGTGCAGGTTCATTTTTGAGAGGATTTCTGTAGCTGAAGGAATAGCATTTAATCCAGGCACTCCATTCGATACAGTAGCTTTACCAGAATCTGTATCATCATCCTTTATTGAAGAATTTTGCATCAATACTTTCAAAGACGTTATTTCAGACCGAAGTTTTTGCAATTCTTCGAAACTTTCATTGCCAGTAACAAATTTATCCACTGCATTCTGTAAATTTGTCATCTCTAATTTTAACATCTTGAATTCAGATTCTACTCTATCGCGCATCTTGGCAGTGCCCTCAATCGTAGTTCTCAGTTCATCCATTGTTGTATCGAGTACTTCGAGCCTCTTGGACTCCTCTTCTCTAAACTCTCGATTCTCACGATCGATCTTCTCTAACATCTCGTCCACCGCTTCAAACTGTTTCTGTATCTCCTTCTTGTCCTCCTCAAGCTTCCATTTCGACTCTGGCAATATATGGGGGAGCACATACCGTCTAGCCACCTCGTATACACCGTACATTGCACCTGCAGTTACTGTAGCCATCACGAAATAGTCTCTCCAGTCTCTACGAGGCACAACTGGAGGTAAAACTTCGTATCCTGGCCCTCTGGAGTACCCATATGAGCCCGCACTACTGGAGAGCTCATGCACCTCGTCTCTAGTCATACCACTACCATTACGACCCATCTCTGCCATTGCTGCCTCAATCTCTGCTTCTGTTAGCCCTCGATCTTTGAGGAACTCTATCTTCTTAACCAATGGTGCGTTTTGGATGCTTGGTTCGCGCAAAAACTGCTCTGTATTGCGCAGAAGCTCCTCCCTGGACATCTGTTCATTACTATGCATTGTTTGTCCTCCAAATAACGTCTCTTAACTGCTCTTTGGGTTCCTTTTAATGCTTTTATTACTATTCCCTTATATAAAAAGAAGACCTTTATAAAAGGCGGACTTTGTTTGTGCCGAAAAGCTTTAAAGATCAGTTAAAAAGTTAAAAAATCAGTAAACAGATCATTTTGGAGGCCATAACAGATTACTTTGTGGGGTTCAACGCTGTTTGGACGTTGATAAGACAAGATTGAGCTGAATTTTTCCTTCAAATAGCTGAAAAAACGAGTAAAAACGTTTGAAATTGGAGGTTTTTAGAGGTCAGAAATTCAGTTGACGAATTTGCATTACATAGTATAACTTTTGGATCAGTCCGTGGATATCAGATATTTTGTGAGAAATGCCAAGGCCTAGAAGAGGTGTCACACGATCTGTGTTTTCTATAGCTACCGTTGTAGCCATATGTGAGACAGTAAAGACGCTTAGACGTCGTTATCTTCCAGAGGATTGGATCCATGCTTCCACCGAGAGTCATGTATCTGGTCCAGAATGGACTGTGGATGAGCCTGAGAAGAATCTCTTGGAGTATATCATGGAGCCACAGATGAACGAGCTCGCAACTTTGCAAGATGAGTTTCCTGAGTTGCAGATTTTATCTGCCATACCGTTGCCCCAAAGATTCCAAAAAGTACGTGAATGGGTTAATATTGATCCTCTATTGGAATTTTTGTCCAATGTAGATTGGTATATCTATGCGATGATTGTAGTGACGTGTGTCAGTATTCCTTTAATTAGTGGTCTGACAAGTCGCAGAACCTACTTGCACAACAGATCAGAACCTATTAAAAAATCGGTAGATGATGAAGAAGAAGAGTTACGAAATGAAGAAGAAGAGTTACGAAATGAAGAAGAAGAAGATTTCAGTATCAATGCAAGTGATATAGTTGGAGTGAAAGAACAGGAAAATTTAAATCTGGACGATCCAATTAGTCGCAATATACCTACTTCTCATGGAAATGAAGAGATTCCATATGGTACACAGATCCTTGATGAGATGGATCTGCAAAATAAACAAAAAATAATCGATGAAAATATTGTAATGGATACTGATATACATGATGACTCTGTTGAAGGTACAATTGAAAGTGAACATAAGGAACACGATAATGATATAGATCAATCACCTGAGGTCAAGAAGAGAGTAAGGCGAAGTAGTATAGATGATATTATAAAGGCTTTCACACCAGCAGACCACCCAAAAACTGAGGAAGCAGAGAGTTTCAAGAATAATGAACCTGCACCTCTACAAGATACTGGCATGCAGATTGTGGATCAAGAAAATATAAAGGATGTAAACGTTGTTGGTAATGAAATCAAGGATATACAGTCGAAAGACTTGGAGGAAGGGGCTTCTGGTGTCGAAGAAGAGGTCACAAAAAAAGACACTATTTCTACCGATATCAAAGAAGACCATGGTGATAATAATAGCTTCATTAAGAAGCAATCTGATGGAAATGAGAAAGAGGAGGACAAACTATCAGACCAAGATAGAGCAGACTCTAGCAAGATGCTAGAGGAAGAAGTGAATGATGTGGTAGAAAACTTAACAGAACTATCAAAGCAAAACCAAGAAATTGAGGATATAGTGGCAGATATGAAGGTAATTAATGACAATATGGTGTCAGAGGGAGATTCCGAAAATACCAAATCTCAAACTGGCAACAACGAGACTAAGTTAGAGAGTGTCGCGGGAAAAAAAACTGATCTGGAAGAGCGTCCAGTCTCTAAACCCTATAAAGAACATAGAGAATCTTCAAATGTATCAGATCCTAGTATTGGCGACCACTATGAGGTTTTAGAGAAAATAGCATCCCATGACACGATCGTAAATCCAAGTATCCCAGAACTCTCTGCCCTGGTGCTTTCCTCTCCCACCCCTTCTTCACATACGAACACATCCAGTATAGGATCTCATGAATTTGTAAGGCGGAGATCATCTGGGTTGTCTTTGAATCCAATGAGCATAGTTCTTCCACCAACCACTACTTCGAGCCCCAGTCGAGTAATGAATGATACTGTTTATTCACAGCCGTTCACATATGGATCTTTTTCACCAAAGAAACTAACTCCTTTCAAAAAGAGTAGAAAGATCTGATTAAACAAAAACAACATAAGGACACTCATAACTATTGCAATACATTTTTCACGATATTCTTCCAACTTTTACAATTCTTCAAAAGGTGTATTTGAACTAGAACCTACGGACTTTACTATATAAAAGACTATCTACCAACTATTTAACAGACTCAAAAAAGTTGGCCCAAGTTCTCCATGATATTCATTTCCCAGATATGATATAATTGAAATTCTCATCATTTTCAACTTAATTCGACCAATATTCAAGATAAAAAAATGGTTCAAACTTCCCAAGAGAGCGATTGATATGGCCAAAAAAACTCAACAAGCACAAATACCTCAAATACAACGGTTAACTGTCAGTATTGCTCTCTTGATGCTGATATACATTAACTGTCACCTAGCAGGACTTTTAAAAGTGAAATTCGATGGTCGGGTAAAATGAAATTTTTTGCGATGAGCTAAATTTCAATATATTGAAAAATCATCAATTTTTCACTATAACTTAAACCTTTCGAACTGGATCCCTTCCAGCATCTGCAGGCAATAAATCACGTCTAGTTAGCTGTCCAAATGACTACTCATCAGAATATCGTGGCCAGGTTTTCCCAAGATGCTCGTCAGTTTGCTTTTCAGCCGAAACTGGCGCACAAGAACTCCATAGACATCTATCCAATTGATGCCTCCAACCAGTACCAAGTGAATACCTCTTTGATCTCCCATGTGGCTTATGAGAATAACGATGTGAATGCCAAAGATGTTACCATGTTGGCCTGGTGTTTGGCCGGCGGAGATAGTGACTCTAAGCTTCGAACCAAGAGGAGAAGAAGTACAGATGGTGAAGACACAGAAGAGTCTTCCGAGAGCCCCAACACAGAGAGTTTCTTTGTTAATGGTTTTGCAGACTCGAGGATTTTTGTCTTTTCCTCCAATGGTAAGGATATCGTCAATATTATACAGAACAAGTATGATCTCTTGTATCTGGATACCGATGGACCATTCATCTGGCTTTTAGATAGTGACAAAACGGTCAAGAAATACTCGTACCAGCAGAACAAACCGTTAAAGACTTTCCATTTGGTCGATGGTAAAGACTCAGATATCACTAGCTTCCAAATTCATCCAATGGACTCGGAATTTCCTTACATCACAATATCAACAGAGGAAAAACTGTTTATATTAGATCCCTCAAAAAGAAGACCAACGACTGTCGCTACTTTTGAGGTGTCTAGTGCACAATCCGCTTGCATCTTTGATAATACTACAAAATGTGCCATTGTGATGCCAGACAAGATCTCTATTTTCGATATTTCAAGCGGCCTTCTGCTACAAGACTGGGATATCAGTGCTGCGAGAGTACAAGTAATGAATACTAATCTAATCATGGTTTTAACCAAAACTGGTAAGCTTGTTACCATGAAGTTGGGTCATGATGAACCAGTAAATACCTTATCTCTCAATGACAGAAATATCATTGATTTCACTGAAGTTGAAGGAGGCGTACTATTTTCATGGTTAAATGTTAACGAAGCTTGCTTTGAGTATGTTGCATGGAGCAGGATTAATGAAAGTTCAGAAATTATATTAAGTAACGGTTCCACTGATGAGCACACTAAAGAAAATGATGTGCTTGAAGATGATAAAGAGAAAAATGTTTCAAATGTAACAAGTAATGAAACACAAAATAAAACAGAAAAAGATGAAGAACTTGCGAACGGCTTTTCACATGATGATTCTTTTAGTATCGAAGAAACCAACGAATTGAAGGCTTCTTCAAAGGAGAAGAAATTCAAAGTTGGAGATGATGAACTAGCATACAGTTTATCAAGTGCATTAGATTCTGAGAGTAATCAAAATATATTAGAAATCATCCTTCTAGAATCCTGGGATGATATAAGAATCAAAAAATTCATTAATATAAGACTTCAAGATGATGAACACATCAAAAAACTTTTAGATGTGATTACATCTGAAATACAGAGAAATCCATACGAAAAATCAAGTATTGTATTTTTATGGCTGAAATGGCTATTGACTTTAAAAGACGTCAACTCATATTCGAAACATTCAAAGAATCATAAAAATAACTCAAAACAATTAAGACAGGTCAGATCTGCTTTGAAATCTTCAAGTGATACACTTAGAATTTTGCTAGGAATACAAGGAAGATTGGAGCTATTGAAAAGTCAAGCAATTATGAGACAGAATTTATCAAAACTGAATCTGGAAGAAGAAGAACAAATTGATGTTATTGAGCATGTTCCAGAACTACAAGATGATGAAGATCAGGAAAATATCACATACATCAATGGTGAAAGTGATACTTTCTTTGATGCTGCAGAATATAAAAGTTAAACTTTACAATTGCTTCCCGTTGAGATACTCTGCCTGCATTTCCAAAAATTTCTTGAACGTTTCAACTATAAATCTATATCAGTAATGATAGTATCAGTAACGTTCCCATCAGTCATTTGCACTTATAGCAGCTATAGACACACTTCTTCAGTATTCTGAGTTCTGGACATATTGACTGCCCATCATTGTAATATATACATGAATTCATTTATGATAGATAAATTAACTATTAAGTGTACACAAGTTTATCATTTTATACAGAAGATTTATTTCATTATTTGCCGTTGCATTTGAACCATATGCTCAACCTGCTCTTGCAGCATTTCCTTTAGGTCACTGACATCATTCTTCAGTTCCTCAACTTGCTCAGTCTTTTCTCCAAGGAGTTCCAATGATGTCTCAAGCTTGTGCTGTAACTCGGTTGAAATTTTTTGAAGTTTCTCATTTTCAGAAGTAACTTCCGAAACTTTGGTATTTTCTTCAAGTAGTCGTAGAATCTCATCATTACCTTTCCTCCTCTCTTCTTGAAGTTGTTCATTTGCTGCCTTCATAGACTCTAATTCAGTTTCCATTCGCCTTACTTCTGCTCCTAATCTACTGATCATTTGTGCATTCATTTGATTAGTGCCTTGTATTTGTGTGCTAGGTTTACGCATGAGAGTTGAGGATATAGGCGTGTTGAGAATATCTTTCCTACTTCTTGAGTGTAAATCAATGGCATCATCAGGCATTGTAGTATCTACAAATAAACCTCTAGAAGAGAAATCTCCAGTTTTAGGTGTAAAAGATTTTGGTAAAACATCTTGGTCAAGAATACTGACTGATTTATGAATCTTATCTCCGAAATCATCATCACTTTCATATGCATCTGAATGGTATTCATCAATCTTCTCCAAGCTATCATCAATTAAATTCCTTTCAGTTGATTGCGAGATGTCTGCATCCATAATCCATGCCTCTGCCAACGAATCATTTCGATCACGACTTTGTTGTTTTTGAATCAAGTCAATAGTTGATAAAGATGTGTTCTGATTTGTAGCACGTTGTTCGAGATGACTTTTTTGAATTTCGCACTTTTCTTGCAAAAGTTTCATATCTTCTAAAAGATCGTCTTTGGTTTTCTGCAGTGACAGGAAATCAGATTCAAGTTTGTCAAATTTCTCAGATAAGGTGGTATTTTTATTTATCAACTGTATTTTCTCTGATTCATATTTTTTCTTAATTTCATTGGTTTTATTCAATTCTGATGTGAGTTCATCAAGTTTTGATGTTTTTTCATTCAAGTTGGCTTCTAACTTGGATATCCTTTTTTGTAATGCTAACTCTATAGAATCCCAATTCTCTTTACTATCTAACATTTCCTTTTGTAACAATGCTAACTTATCATTGAGATTATACTTGGGCACAAGTTTCGAAGTGCCAAACGATTCGTCAGCATCCTCAGTTTTCTTATGTTTCTCGGTATCTAACTGTATTCTCAGGTGCTCTAAATTTGATTCTAATGTTGTGACCTGGTTATTTAGAGCTTCTTTTATGCTCTCCTTTTCTTCAATCAAGAGTAATTTTTCTTGCTCGTATAAATTTTTATTAGATGTTAGATCTTTCTCCAATTGTTCAATTTTCTTGTCAAACTCTTCTATAATATGATTCTTATCAGACAACATTATATTCAGATTCTTATTAGATTCTTTGATTTCATCAAGTTTATTAAAGTCTTCTCTAACTTCATCTAATTGTCTTTGTAAATACTTATTAGTTGCTTTCATTGTCTGTAATTCATCATTCCTATTGTTAACTTCTACGTTAAGCTTTGAATTTTTGTTTTGTAAATTGGAGATTTCTTTCCTTAACTTATTCATTTCTGCAATCTTGACAGAATCGGAATTTGATAAGCTCTTGATTTCGTTCTTTAAATTTTCAATTTGATCATCTTTTTCCTTAATTAATTTGATAAGACTAGAATCAGTAGTTTGTCGTGATTGTAAATCTCTGTTTTTGGATATTTCAATTTGTAGATTATTTGACAGTGATTTCAATGGGGTATCTATAAGTTTGAGTATTTCTATGATGGATAATTGAGAATAGTCATTGGGTAACCAATTTTTCAAAATCTCAGAGGAATTCAGATTTTCTAGTTCAACAAAATGATCTAATGCTTTATCATCAGACTTTCCAACGCTCACATTACTATCGATGAAACCACTTTTGTCTATAATCTTGATTCCATCAGCTTCAGACTCAGTCAATTTCTCAGTTGATTCAGTCAAATCATTGGATGAATTCCGTGTATCCTCACCAGAAAACTGCACGGATGCTTCTCTTTCAATAGACAAAGGAGAGTTGGATCTAGATATGGCAGCAGAATCTGCATCTGAGTTAGCTTCTGAACGGGAAGAGATATCAACAGGAACGGAAGATTCCTTCTGTGTCTTCTTGGATTTCTTTTTACCCTTCTTTGAAGCCGCAAGGGACAACCTTTGCTCCAAAGAAAGCTTTTTAGTTGACATTATTGCAAAGATCTTTGAGTTATTATGTTAATATCGAATTATGCATCCACTGAAACATGTATAAAATTAAATTGAGATATCTGTATCTAGCTCTATGTGCACCAAAATAATCAAAAAAAAGACTAAAAATATGTACAAATTCACCACAACTATTCTAAACACACAATGTCTTGATTTTAGCAGTTTTGGTTGAATATCGAATGGGCCAAGCAGGTAAATTTGATACTGTGAAATTCGATAAAGCTATTTTTTTTGGTGACAGTGGTACGCAATTGCAACGAAATTCAGCCAGGATGGCAACAAAGCAACACGTTTTGAAACAACGTTATTAGCAAGATGTACACTCTCTGAAATAAACCAATATTTGAAATGTCTTGAAGGGCTTGCTGTTATTATCGTTATTATTATTATTATTTATAGGTTTCTTAGTATAGAAAACATCCATCGAAACGTGACACGATAACATTTAGTAAGTAAAAAATAAAAAAAGCCCTGTAGGGGGCTCGAACCCCTAACCTTGAGATTAAGAGTCTCACGCGCTACCGATTGCGCCAACAAGGCATATGTTTTTACAAAAGAATATGGTGGTGGGAACACCACAAGACGTTGGAACAAGCATTGATAATAGGCTTAAAATTTATCTAGTTACATTTAATATATCTATATTGGAATTATGAAGATGGTATGGTGTTCAAAATTGCAAAAGAGGTTGGTTGAGGATCCTCATGATTGGCATATGTTGAATTTTGAACTTTCATTTCATAGTCACCATTCAATAAAACTAGAAATGGGATAGGATAGTACTTTCTCAAAATAGGCCTATCATCGTAGTATTTTAGAGTTGCTGCTCAAATATTTGGGTCTACATTAGCTCGACCAAGTAAATATTAACAGACATTTTATAAAATATGAAATTATTTGTAGGAGGTCTCTGCAGTCAAATGATCTGAACATATAATAAAGATACTTTTGCGTAACAAATGCTCCCAAAGGCTAATATTGCAATTCTAAATACTCTATAAACAAACTTTTTGGTATCACATATATTCAAACACATATAAAATGCAAAAACTATTGAGATATGCAACTAAAAATTGAAACATTAAGTACTGAACTTCTCATTCTACACAAAGTTCCATAAACAAAACGATTCTACTGTATTTATTTCTTGAAACAAAATTTGCTTTCTGTAGTGCTTATAGTGTTCAGAGTACCACTAACATTCAAACAACTCTAACTAACATCTGGATTATGAAGAACAAAAGTGAGTGGAATTAATTATAAACGATTTTTGATTCTATTACTTATTTTGAAATAACGTCTCTGCTACAAGTGTGTGTTGAATTGAGACATTGAAAAAATTAGAGTTTGGTTGAATGAGAGAAGTCAAGATGTGTAGTTTCCTCAAGAAAAGGTAAAAAAAAAGCTTCCACTTTGTGTATTTCTTTTCTATGTCAGTAAAAATCCTACTTTATTTTCTTCATCTAGTCAAGAACTTACGGAAATGCAGGGAACACAGTATCATTTCATATTTATAGGGTTGATATCAAAATGGGACCCATATGTATAACTGGAATCAATTTGAATCAAATTTATTGAAGATTGAAACACCTCCTAACTTGATTTTCCTATAAAGAAACTGTTCACTTCAACTATAAAAAACAATGCGGCTTGATTTTCTTTTACTATCAGATACGTATTAGCGATTTACGATAGTGCAGACCTTAGTAATGTCTTGATATTGCGATTTCTCCATACAATCTAATCATGTTAATGTAAAGAGCGAGAAATATAAATATTGAAAGAAATACGTTTTCTGGTTGGTTACTAAAATATGTTTATTAAATTTTGCAGCGTTTATCATATGATAAACATGTTGATTTCAGTTCAAAAATATCCATTAAAAGTCTGAACAAACTTTCAAAAAAGTTTTTATGATATAGATGCATGATTTTATTAAATACATGTATGCAATGAAGTGTTAATTTTTGATATGGCGCCAATTCAAAGTATGATGTCAAAATAGCACCGAAGATCTCAAAGTTAAACATGCAATTTACAGTTTCACCAAGACAATGGTGGTTGAGAGACAGCTACTAGTATAAAGTGGTTTATAGGGATTCCAAATCCTATGTTGGTTAGAATCAATTTGATCTGATTTGTTTCAATTCATCTCAGGTCATACAAGTTCGTTCCTTTTCAGTGCCCAAAATTTATACATGAAAGTATGGAGCTAAATTTTTACATGCATATGTTTGTGCAATTTATGATCCAATGGTAATGTAAAGAAAAAGATACGGAAACAATATTTTAGTTAGTTATTATTTCATAAACTAGCAAAGCTCATATCACTGTTTT
This sequence comes from Yueomyces sp. D-C8-1, assembly GCA_031771845.1. Taxonomy (NCBI): domain Eukaryota; kingdom Fungi; phylum Ascomycota; class Saccharomycetes; order Saccharomycetales; family Saccharomycetaceae; genus Yueomyces; species Yueomyces sp. D-C8-1. The sequence goes on along the minus strand of JASCNY010000008.1, from coordinate 923 downwards.
TATATATCAGATTTCTCGAAGCCTGAAAAAGTGCTATCAAATAGATGAAGAAACTTAAATTTTGTGTTTATATATGAACTTGGTAGAACAAAACTTTTCTGGTAAGTAATATTAATATCATATAATGTAACATAAAGAGGTATCAGTTTTTCTAGGTTTCTTGGGCAATGAAAAAAAAGAATAAATATATCACAACATAGGAAAAAGTAAATATATCTCATATTAATGAGTCTTCAGGCTAAGAGAATCAATAATGTAAAAATTAAATAGCTCTGAGCACATAATTTATACATAACATGAATATGGACAGCATTGTAATATTGATCTCACAGAAAAATGGTTCTACCAGAAGTAAACAATTTATTATCTCAAAACATGAAATGAGTGTCAATCTCCATTTTAAAGGATTGAAATACATTCTGAGACAGCTTATATTTTACGAACAGAAAAACAATGTCCATAAAGAAAACTGTATACCATTGTCGAGGAAACCAGTTGTTCATTACTGTTTTGAAATCGAAAAAATGCTGTATACATTCATGTCCCAAAAAAAAATAAAATCTTGAGATAGTTTAATAAATTTACAAAGCAAGTTGAGATAAATAATTGATATTATCGAAACATAAAGCATGTTGTACAAATTTGCGAAATTTGGAAATTAAAGAATTGGTTAAAGCAAGAGTTTTCAGTAAAAAAAAATACTGGTGGTGAAAACAGATTTGAAGATAAACTATAGAGTATTTAAAATTTCGAAAGCTGGAAGACAAGATAACATTTGGCTCAGAATATCCCGCTTTTGAGAGTTCGATGACTCTCTCAGTGCAGTTTAAGTTCTTCATTTTATTACCAAAATTAATAATTAAACTTGTAGAAGGTTATTATATTTGTAGGAGTATTTGCTTGTTATTATACAATTAAATACT